>OY757911.1:4935784-5093398 GCA_963585895.1 Sepioteuthis lessoniana
CATCCTTAGAGAAGAACAGTAGTTGCACTATTTAACCCACAGCGAGTAGTATAAATGGGTTAGAATATTTCTAAAGGGTATTAGCGCGAAAGTGGGAAATGGACACGGCGACACGAGTTCAAATCCTGGACGAGACTGATTGCATTTCACATAGCACTAATACCCTTGAGAATGGTATGAATCCAATTATTCTCCCTCCAGCTATGGGTAAATAGTAGGGCAGACTGGGTTCTTCAGCCTTGGTGAGGAAACTAGTCTAGGAGAAGGAAAACTCTGAATTCATACCTGTTAAACTTCGCTCAAAAATTAACCTTGTGTCACATCCTGCACGAGCGGAGGGGTTAGGTAATTATGATTAGCGCGAAAGTGAACGTCATAACGCGACTGGAACTCGAACTCACTGACTACGATGTCCCAGTCAAGGCTTGTAAGCCACTACGCCATACGGACATTCCTGCAAATAGATTTGTTTAAAAATTCTTCGAATTCAATAAGAAAACGTGATATTATATAACTGTGTGCAAGAAACACGAATAAAAGTATAAACATACAATATACGCGATTCTTCAACCACTAGGCATTAAATAATTTCAGACACATTCACATACCGTTAAAAGAAACCAATCGATCATGCTTGATTCAAAGTGATTTTGAAATACTTTCTCTTCTTTTTAGTTGCTTCATTTTCAATTGATTTGATTCAAATTTTGATTTATTGCAATTTTCACTGTTTTTATTATACTGTGTGTAAATATATTTAACTTCTTCAATCATATAACTGGAAGTAAGAATTCAAAAAAAAGAAAGTTTTCTAATTTTGTAAAATTTAATTTGTTCTCTCTCTCAGTTGATGCCAGAAGAAAGGTTGGTATCGTTCACAAGTCATCTTATCTCTTGCTGAAAATTTTCAAATTAAAGCCAACGGTCTGATGCATCTATAAATTTAAATTAGATAAGAATACTTGATATAATATAACTGTGTAAAAAAACTTTAATAAAAAAAACTGAAAAATGTAAATGAAAGCGTAAAATATATTCAATTCCCGAACCTCTAAGCTTAAAATAACCCTAGATGGGTTGACATGCCGTCAGTATTAATCATAAATTGAATCTTTGAGCCAAAAACTGATTATAAACAAGAATAGAGGTGCCCGTGGTGTAATGGTTATCGTCGTAGGAAATGGACACGGCGACATGAGTTCAAATCCTGGCCGAGACTGATAGCATTTCACATAGCCTTAATACCCTTGGAAAATATATGAATCCAGCTATGGGTAAAATAGTAGGGCAGACAAGGTTCTTCATCCTTGGTGAGACAACTAGTCTAGGAGAGGGAAAACTCTGAATTCAAACCTGTAAAACTCCGCTTAAAAATTGACCCTGTGTCATATCCTACCCAAGCGGAGGGGTTGGTAAATATAATAAACAAGAATAGAAAGATGAAGAAACATCTGGGTTTTTTTTTCATGTACGTGTGCCATTAATATTTAGAGATAAGATCAGAGAAAATCTGTTCGGTGAGTATGTGTGTGTGTGTGTTTGGCTGTATATGGGGAGGAGATGGCATTTTGCTAGCACAAAGCAAAACAAAAAAAAATACCAATGATACATCTAAACGGATGCTATACATGTATATATATTCGCCCAGTAAACAATCACAGTGAGAGTGAGTGTGACAGACAGACAGACGGACAGACATACTGAAAGATGCATAAAGGAACAAAGGGTGTATCCTTGATAGGAGTTGACAGGAAGGAGTTGAGCTATATCCAACCCGGAATAAACTTGAACCCACGCATCAGAAAAACGGTCCCATTGTCAATTACTAAGCTTATTTTAATTTGGCAAAATGCAGGAACTTTGAGTCAATCAGAGAGAATCGAACTCATAAACAATGTTTATAAATTATTACACTATGATGAGATACTTTGGAAAGCGATGTTGTGGTAGTCACATTCACATACTCTTTCGTGCGAAAACCTTGTCCAAACATTCTTTTTCTACATACGGCGCGTTTGTTTCCAGTTATAATGTATCCTCTCATTCTCTCCCTTATACGTTCCAATCTTTGTTGTGTTGCATATTGGGCTTTGATAAAGCCGTCAATCAAGGATTTGCGATACGAAATATTCCAGTTGTGTATACAGGAGGACTGACATGCGTGGGTATAAGCAGCTGATGTAGGTTGATAGTCAGAAGCGGTTCACCTTGGTTGACAACCGGAACCTCGAGGCCGTTGGGAAATTGTATATACGAAGGTGCCCACAAAGTCACGGTCAGTCTCGGTCAGCTAGTTTGGGCAACAACCAAGTCAGGTTAGAAACCGCGTTGTGCACCACTCGTGGCGGGGGTGGAAGCAGTGGCACCAGCATACCCCGACCCAGAAGGAGAAGAAGTGCTAAGTCAGGCTCTGAATATGGAAACAACGTAATTAAGAAGATAAGGGTCAATATAACAGTCCTCAGCCAGTCAGTGTCCGTTTCTTCCGTCTCCCTGTCTCTCACCAACACTTCCACCAGTTTCGGACCTTTCGAGTTATAAATAGAGGCATATATTTTTAAAATCAACTGTTATGGCCATTTATTCCTGTAACATATTGACATTCGACCCAGCCGTCAATCAAGGAACAGGTGCATCCGGTGGAAGACATCAAGATGTAGCCTTGACCGTGGACGGGCTGAATTCGGTGCAAATACGACGCTCACAGGAAGCAGGTGGATGTCAAACAATTATATAACCCGGTGCCACGGAGAATTGAATGAGTTGGAGTCAGTTACAGTTGAAGATCGAGTTGCAGTTCGAGGCAGTGAGAACCAGCTCCCAGCAGAGGGCTGGGCCCTCAGGACCCCCGGTTGAGCAGCCCAGCAGAATGAGAAGAGGTGCTGCTAAAGACAGAGGAACTTGGGGTCAATATGTTGCAGTCTGTTCAGTCTCCAACTCACCTCTCACACACAACCCTTTCACAATCCTTTCGCAACCCTTTCGAATAAAGTGTGAGAGGTATATTTTTCTAAAGAAGTGTGTTCGTTCGTCATTATTGTTGATTATGTTTCTGCATGTATATATGTATAGTTGTATACGTATTACGGCTATGCAACATTCCTTTGTCATGCTATACAACAGGTGCACATAATTTTATTCAATTTTTATATTAGTTTTATATGCACAAATAAAGAATAAGGAATGTATATATTTTTTCTACTGTTGTATGCTCATCTACAGCATCACAACGACACAATAATTAAGACAGACGCAATGATAATGATAAAGACGCAGTAATAAACAACGCAGGAAGGAAGACGCAGGAAGACTTCTTTACAAAAATATATACCTCTCACTTTATTGCAAGGGTTCGAAAGTGTTGTTCAAGGGTTGCATGTGAGAGGGAGCTGGTGATCGAATATAAACTGTAATATCTTGACCCCACTGTTATGACCGCCACGTTGTGTCTTTCTTGTTCTCCTGATGCTGGGGTCCACTCCATCGGGGTTTCCGAGGGCCCCCTCGGTCGGGTGTGGCTTTCCCTACCACATCTGGTCTCTAGCTGTCTGGAATTCTACTGGCAACTGCTTCTTGGACTCGAACTAAACTTAGTTAAATAATAATCCAGCGCCCACACGATCGCCCACTGGATCTTTGAAATCGAATGTTTAATCGTCATCAAGCGGAAATAACTGTCATGCAGTTCAGAGGTCACTCTCTTCCGGTGCATCAGTCTGTATTGGCACAGTGGGACCTTCACCTTGTCCCATATTATAAGCCTTAATCCGCCCACGCAATCTCTTTCGATTACTGACCATTGAAATGTGTCACTTCCTTCCGGTGCATCACCTTGGAATAGCATTTCTTTGGGCCGGGTCGAAGGTCAAAACATAACACTACTTCGTTCTTATTTTTTATCTTTTGTTCTATCTCTCCGTAGATAATTTTAATGCTTTACGGATTTTATGTCTGTTGGGTATCACCTACCTTTTCAGCATAATGAGCTGTTCTATCTACCATATATGGCTGTAGCGGAGATCAATCTGGGAAGAATAAGCCTACGAGTCAGACCAGAAGAGCCGTTCCTATTGTTGAAGTATATAATAACTCTATCACTAATCCTATGTTCTTATTACTAACAGTCTTTCTCTTGTAAATACTCTTTCCTGTAAATATAACTATTTTCCTCACATATTGTGGTTTGTCTTATTATTACTACTACTTGTGTTCACTAACCAGAACACAACAGTGGCCTTTCCTTTATGCCAGCCTGTCAGTTTTTTTTTATTAATTGCCAGTGAATATTCAGTCATTAAACTTGATTATTCATGTATTTCTTCAGCTTCTTCCTTTCTACATTTTTTATCCTTCCAATCTATACAATATCACTACTAAATCACCAAGAAGCTTCTTTTAAAAATAAAAATCAATTTTCTTCAAAACTAAAAGATACCAGGAATGTAATATTTTAATTGGAACAACAAACCACAAAACAGATATTATTTGGTAATATTTATTACCAAACTCTATATCACTGAAACTCAGTAACAAAAAAAATATGAATATGAAGTAAAATACATTTATATATATATATATATATAGAGAAGTAAATAACCGCGTGTAATCCGAAATGATGTTGAGAAAAATTGGTAACAAGGTAATCCAAGTAGAAGGAGAGATTTATTGAGAAGCAAAGTTGACAAGATAGCGTTTCGGTTCTACTGAACCATCATCAGGGCTGTAAGGCTTGATATTAGTGATGTTGAATCAACGATGGATATTTTATTTCTCAATAAATCTCTCCTTCGACTTGGATTACCTTGTTATACATCTCTCTCTCTCTCTATATATATATATATATATATATATATACATATGGCTAGAACGATTGTAATCTCTGGTTTTAAATTATACATTGTAAATGATAAAAACCTATGCCTATAGAAAAATTTCATCATTAACATAATCTTCAATTCTTACTAGAACCTTATTCCATCTGTTAACTATCTTATAGATGCCTCATTTATAAAATTCTTTAGGTTTTGATTTAAATTACAATACCAACTCGAGTTCAGTCTCTCCTTTTGATTTCATCCTGAGATCATTCAAATGATTCTGTAATCGCTTGTTCTGAGTCATTGCTTTCAGAATATCGTCAGATGCCATTTTTTAGGCAGGCTTGTTACTGGCGATGAAAGGGAGATCTTTTATTGAAACTTTAAATGCCGACATCAGTTGATTAGTTGCGAAAACAGACCTGTTCAGCAAATAAGGGGTGAAATTAATCCAAAGACGATCATGTTAACTGCATGGTGGATTATTCAAGGAATTGTTCATTACGAACTGTTTAACAATAATCCAATAATCACCTCCATTCCCTTCTGCAATTAAGATTTGAAAATAATTTTGGACAAAAATATGTCCCAAAATAGTCAAAATAAAGTGGGGGTCATCTTCCATCACGATAATGCATATACTTACACCGCTCAATTATAAACATATGGAGACTGTTTGAAATGAAAAGATGCTCCCATAAAGGTGTTAACATTTTTTTAAATCATCCAGTAAGATGTTTCACTAAATATTTGGTTTAGATAAAAAGTAACAGTACATTAAAGAAATTGAAAGAGTGAATGGCATAATGAATCGGCCCATTGGTCTAATGGTTAAAGTGTTAACCAATGGTCAGATAGCCTATGGCTTAATCTCAGGTCATGTCATACCAAAGACGCAAAACTGGTACTTGATGCCTCTTTGCTTAATACTCAGCATTATAAGGTACGGATCATGGGTAAGTAGGGCAATCCAGAGAAAGTAGTAGCACTCTCCCCTATACTTTGATGTAGTAGCTATTGAAAACGGAGCCTTCAGTTGATAAACTTACTAATTTATTAGCAATAATAAATACTTCTTTCTTTGCGTAGAAGTTTCTTTAGTTTTTCGGTAGCTTTTATACTAGTCAAGGTTAAAAGCACGGTAGGGGTCACCCGAAACTGAACGTTTTAAGACTAATTTTTTTGATACAAGTATCAATGTGGAATAAGAAAAAGGTTTGCTAAACGGGCCAATCTCCATTTCAAACAGGCCCCTCTCCTCGATGCCCCCCACAATAATGAAATAACTATTACAAAAGTTTAATTTGATGTGTTGGTTCTCTAAGCTTCTAAGGAGAAAATCATCTGGAGGTTGCAGGTTCAATCCTGATTGCAGGCTAATAACAATACAGGGATACTTAACACTTGTACCCGGTTATGGCTAACGGAATCAGAACAGGTGACCCCTGTGGATTCAATAAAGAACGTAGTTCAAAGTTCCGTGAAGGTTCCAGAGTTCGACAACCACCTGAAGAAGGCCAGAGGATATATCGGCCGAAACGTTGTGGAAATAACAATAAAGATGAAGACAATAGTCGGAAAAACCTTAATGATAAAAATTAATTTGGTGATTAAACAATGGCATCAAAAGGACAAGAAGTAAGAAAAAAATTAATTGATAATACCAAATCTCTTCTGAGCATAAGCTCTTAAACGAGAATAATCTACACCCCACTACGGGGGATATACGCTTATCATACGATTATAATCGTCAGAAATGGATTGAAAGAAGGGCCGAAGATCGAGCAGATACTACTTTCTGATCTTTGGTTGAATAGCGTAACAGTTGCACGAGTGGAGGTTTCCAAGGGTTATCTGTTTTTCCAGCTATACGAAAAATATACAAAACTGGAATAAAACTTGGCAAGTCCAAAAGAAAAAAAGATCTGGCCATTGTCATAAAAGTGAAGTGTGAAATTTGAAGATGACAATTTTGACTCATTCTAACTGCAGTGCTCGGGGCATTTCCCAAGATATTCTCGGGTAATTTTAAAGAGGAGACATTTGCCTCGGGTGGCTCAGAAGAGAAAAATAACTAATGGCCTATGGGAGTCTTAGATAATATACTATTTTCATTTAACATTGTTCGAATGCATACTTAAGAATATAGTCACAACTTGGTTAGTTTGGTTTAGGTTTTATGGCATATCAACTAGTTTGGGTTATTTAATGCCCAATCCTCATTATACATATATATTAGATATATGTAATTTGGTTTGGTTGGGTTTTATGGCATATTAAACACTGTTGGTTATTTAATGCCAAATCCTTTCTATACATATATATTAAATATATGTGATTTGGTTGGGTTTGGTTTTATGGCATATTAACCATTATAGGTTATTTAAAGCCAAATCCTCTTTATACATATATATTGAATATATAGGATTTGGTTTGGTTGGATTGTGTGGCATATCTACCATTATAGGTTATTTAATGCCAAATCCTCTTTATACATACATATTAAATATATGTGATTTGGTTTGGTTTGGTTTGCTTTTATGGCATATCAACCATTATTGGTTATTTAATGCCAAATCATCTTTATACATACATATTAAATATATGTGATTTGGTTTGGTTGGGTTTTATGGCATATCAACCATTATAGGTTATTTAATGCCAAATCCTCTTTATACATATATATTAAATATACGTGATTTGGTTTGGTTGGGTTTTATGGCATATCAACCATTGTAGGTAATTTAATGCCAAATCCTCTTTATAAATTCATATCAAATATGTATGATTTGTAAACCTATTTTGTTGAGAACGTTTTTAAACGATCCTAAGCTCATTCTATTGTGAATCAATTAGATGCTTCCAAGTATTGCTGTGTAACATAATTCATTGAAACACCAGTAAGTTTTCATATACAGTTAAAAAATCAAACAGTACTATTTCTAACAATTCAATTTAGCATAATTCAAAGGTCATCATCATCATGTCGCGCTGGTAGCACGGATATCCCTGACCCTCTCTCGCCACTCCTCCCTATCGTTCATCGCCCTAGGCAGGTCTTCAGGACAACATCCCGTATCCTCACATAGCTGCTGAATGTATGTTCGTGCTGGTCGTCCTGCTTTTGCACGACCATGTGTGGGGGTCCACAAGAGTACATCTCTTATGAGTTCGTCCCTGCTTCTCCAACAGTGTCTTGTATGTCTGGTTCGTCTAACTTGAATAGTTTTCGTGATAGGAGGAAGGTGGCCGTACAGTTGGTGTCTTGTGGGGTGTTGCCGCCAGGATTGTTCAAGATTGCACCCAGCATTCTTGTGTAATTGCCGTCTAGCTTCTTCTCCAGTCGTTTTGTTAGCGTCCATGTAGTGCATCCATATTGCAGTATCGATGTGACCGGTGCCTGGAAGAAACTGCGTTTCATTTCATCGGTTAGGTTTGATTTCCATATAATCGATAGCCTATTGATAGCTGTCCATGCTTTCGTTAACCTCGTTTCGATGTCCTTTTCGGTTGATTCGACGCTGCTTCCTAGGTAAGTGAACTTGTCTACTAGTTTAAGAGGGGTTCCTTCTAGAGTGGAGATGTCCCCCGTTTGATTATCGCACATATATTCCGTTTTGTGTGCATTAACATAGAGGCCTATGCCTGCGGCTGCTCGTTCCAAACTATGCAGTAGTTTTTCGGCCTGGTCGGGTGTATTTGCCAGTATCGCTATGTCATCGGCGTAGTCGGCGTCGGTAATTGTTTTTGCGGGATACCTTCTGCTTCTTTTCTTCGTCAGCTCGAAGCCATTCTCTCTGATTTTGTCAATCGATGTTCTAAGTACGTAGTCTAGACAAATGATAAAGAGGTACGGAGCCAGTGTGTCCCCTTGTAGTACTCCTGCTACAATGTCGAAGTATTCTGTGTCTCCATCTGGTGATCGTACTTTTACTTTGGTGTTTCTATAGAGAATCGTTATTGCTGCTACGAAGATTCAAAAACGTTTTGCCGTGTTCGCTGACATTTGGACAGAGTCATATATTCAATTTAGGTTTATAGTAAGCGTGTCTTTACATTTAAAACGCACAGTTTAAGCATTATTTTACAAACAAAAATACAGCATAACATTTTGTAAAATTCAGCATTTTAGATTCATAGGACTTAAAGACATACTGACCAATATTGAAACATTTTTCCTCTGTTGGCACGTGAGTTCAAATCATTCCTCTTCCTTTCAGCGTTTATTTACTACTGAATTTTAGGTATGTTTGGAGACGGTCTACTGTTCGAGATGGGGGTGGGGAGGGCTACTAATTTCAGCATTTTTTAAAAAATGGTTCCAAGTATTGCTATGGATAATTAAACATTTAATTAAACATCAGTCATTTATATACACACAGTTAAACGATGAAAAAGTTCTATTTCGAATAATTCAATTTAGCACAAGTCATTTGTTTGTGCTAAGTTTAAACGCCAAACAGTTCCATTTGACTCATAGACAAAACCCTTTCAGTTGCTACCGCTCCAAGTCAAAGTGGACCTGGGAGTAATAGCAATGAAGGAGTACTGCACATTCCTCTAAGCTCCAGCGTTACTGGAGCCTCGTCATCAGATTGTATAATGTTATATCTTGGACATTGGTTGGATGGAGATGTAGTCGATGTATTCAACAGCTCCAGCCGACTCGGCTGTCAAAATCTGAGGATACGTTTTTGAGTAATCAGTGAACTGTTGCAGTAAACTATCTTTCGTAATACCTTTACTAATCCACGCAACACTCCATGAGCAGGTATGTGACACAAGATCATTTTTTAACCGGAGTACAGCTGGTTTGAATTTAGAGTTTTTCTTCTCTCAGACGGGTTGACACTACTCTTTACACACAGCTGGAGGAAGGATACGTATATTCCTGTTTTTTCTAAGAGAATAAACGTAATGCGTAATATGAACAACCTAACATGGGTCATTTCCTACGACAATAACTGTTGTGCTACGAGCACGTCCTGAACTATATTTCGGTCGACATTTATTAAGCTTGGGTTTTCATGGGACAAAACAAGAATTATGCGACACCCAGTGTGAATCTAACTCACTAATAAATGTCTTCTGACCAGTCTTGCCAACCGATGCACGGCCTTACTCAGGTCATTTCCTACAACAATAACTTGTGCTACGAGCACCTCCTGAACTATATTTCGGTCGACATTTATTAAGCTTGGGTTTGCATGGGACAAAACAAGAATTATGCGACACCCAGTGTGAACCAAACTAATAACGGTCTACTGACCAGTCTTGCTAACCGATGCATTACCCAAGGCACTTTAAATGATATTTCCAGCCCAGTTTGCAAGGGCTGCAGAATATACCGACTGCATCTCTGCTGAGGGGTAAGACACCCCCCAAACGAGTGTCCTGATATGATACTAAACTGTATCTGATACTGAGACTTTAGTTCTAGTGCTTTGGTTTGGCTTCTTTGTTTAATGGCATATCAACCTTTGTAGGTTATTTAATGCCAAAGCCATTCTCACTGAAGAACAGTAGTGGTACTATTTAATCCATAGTTGAGAGGATAAGGGGGTTCATACCTTTCCCAAGGGTATTTACCCGAAAGTGAACGTAATAGCGCGACTGGGGTACGAACTCGCGTACTACGATTCCGCAGTCCATCGCTTTAACCATTACACCACGAGGACACCCCCTTCTAGTGCTTTGGGGAAATGCTCTATTGCTGTAGCTCTCAGTTCAATGCTAACCCAGAGTGGAAGTACTTGCTTAGGGGTCTATCTATGGATCAAATGAAAATATTTAATTATTTTCTACACTTGCAGCCATTTAACTGTTTGCGAACTAATAAGTGTTAAATTGAATTATTTATATTACCTAGGAATATTTAGAACCAATAAACTGTATGCTAACGCCTAGATAATTACTAATGTTAAATACCAATACATGAAAACGTATAACTGTGCAAATAAAACTATTAGTTTTTTAGATAGAAATATTTTACACCATTTAACTATGTGCAAACAAATGAGCTCTGGCTCGATTAAAAATAATGCTACCTACTAACTCTTCACATATTTGATATGTATGAATAAAAAGAATTTAGCATTATATAACCTACAAGGGTTGATACTTTGTAAAACCTGACCAATGAACGAATCATTACATTATTTCGGAAAAAAAACTGGTATCAAACTTCTGAACCAATAGCCAAAAACACCGTTAATTGCTCTAAATGTAAAATTGTAACGAGCAAAAATATACGCTCTCTGCCAGGCAAATAGCTAAGTTTTCATGCGATAAAGTATCAGATTAAATCAGGAAGACTAATAAAACTAAATTAGAATCTTTATAAAAAGATTACTCTTATTTTTATTTGAATTGCTTTCTATATAAGGTTATACGTAGGATTGTTTGTAATACGTTTGATGGGTTGGTTGGTCGGTTGATTGTGTTTTATGGCATATCATCCCATGTGGATTATCTAATGCTAAATTCTCTTTAATATATATATATATATATATATATGTGTGTGTGTGTGTGTGTGTGTGTGTGTGTGTGCGCGTGTGTGTGGCCTTGAGATTTTTGCCAAGACTGCGAAGATATGTTATGAGACTGCCAATAAAGCTCTAAATAATATCAACAATTTGAGTGTGGATCATTTTTATCTTTCGATGGCTGTTTTATTCTCCTCCGTAGAAGCCAAACTTATAGATGAGCAGCAGTAGTTTCCGATCGAACTAACAATCTTGACCGTTGAACCGCGAGATTCATACGCCCAGGACCAGGTTAGGCATTGTGTTAGGCCATCAGAGGGTTTATCCGCTTGCCTTTACGTCCACCATGCTGCTTCCCACGGCGTTTGTAAAAAAATCCTGTCTCCTTTTCTGTTAAGTTTTAACTTTAACTCAGTTACCAGAACTTAACAGAAAAGGAGAAAGACTAATTTATTATAAAGAGGAGTTTTTTTTATTCCTTCTTCCTCTCTCTTTCTTTTCTTCTTTTTCTCTTCACGTTCTATTTTAGTTCCTACCTTGCCTTTTTTCTTTCGCCCCCTGTCTACTGAACTTGGCACTAACACGAGTTGTAATTCTAACTTTTTACTAAAAATAGAATTTCACGTTCCAAAAGTGAATTTTTTCGGTCTTGTACCATATTTCAATTCGGGCTAACGGTAAATTGTTCTTTCATTAAAGACAGATAATAGTAAACACCACTGACTTTTACAATGACAAAATTGACTAAAAATCATACATGCATTTTTAAATGACCGTTTAATATAGAACAAAGTTACTAACCGTTTTGGACATCTTTTCGAAATGGATGTGTTAATTCATTCAAATGTTGTTTATAAAAAGCCTCTGTGGTATAATTTTACTAATTTTATGAGTATTTATATATATGTGGTCCCTCTAATATTTGACGGACGGACGGGGGATTTACTTGTTATTTCCTACCTTGCTTTTCCTTTTTTTTTTCTATCTTCCTTTGGCCCCTGTCTTCTGAAATTGGCTCTAACACGAGTTATAATACTAACTTTTTACTAAAAATAGAATTTCGCGTTCCAAAAGTGAATCTTTTCGGTCTGATACTATATTTTGATTCGGGCTAACAGTACATTGTTATTTCAGCGATACAATTCGTTAAAGAAGAAATATTTCGAGACTTTCGCGTAAAAATAAGCACATAGTATCATTGCTCGATGGCTGTTCAGATTGGCACGTCGCAACTGATTTAAAATATCATTTCGGATTTCCAACAGCAATAGCGTTAACGACTTAGCGTCCAGATATTGTCATTTGGCCCATTAGATTAAAAAAAAAAGTTTTCGTTATTGAATTAACAGTCCTTTTTGAAGAAAATTTCGACTGTGCACATCACAGAAAAATATGACAACCTGCGCGAGTAACGAGTCACAAATGGCTGGATAATTAATGTATTTCCTATCGGGGTCAGATGCCGAGGTTTCATTACCAACTCAACCTCTGTATTCTTGACTAATCTTGGACTTTCTCCCCCAGGCAAGAGAAAATACATAAAAAAAGATCCAAGATAAGGCTTTAACTGCATCAACATAAATATGGCAATCACAATCAATGACGTCAATCCAACAGTCTGGTGATTTCATGAGTTACAGCTGAGACGCTCTGGTTTAGTTATAATGATGCTTCGGCCCCGAAACCATGCCGGAACCCAGAGTCATCATCTGATGAAGGCTTTGTTGAAAGCAATGCTGCTATATCAATATCATTCATTGTATGATACATATATATATATATATATAATTTGAAAGCGAAGAGTTACTAGTTTACAAAATAAATAATTGAAATCATTTAAATGTGTAGAAACAATAGCAATACCAATACCAGTGTACAAATGAATTAGTTCTACCTCATTTAAAAATGATATTACCAACAAACAATAAACCCATAAATCCCGTATGAATATCCATTTAAACAAATGACAAATCTTAAATTGCTTCTGTTACATTGCAATACATGAAGCCATTTACCTGTGTGCAAAAATGATTTATAGTAAATAGAATTATTCGTGTTAGATAGAAAAGATTAACCATTTAACTGTGTATTAAAAGTGAGGATTGTCGGAAAATAATGTTATAAACTAAATGTGTTTACAAAGATTATATATATATATTTGATTGAACATCATCGACATTTTTTGTCTACAAATTTTTTTGCTAATCCTTTCGAATTGTCGTATTGGTCTTATGATATTCTGCTGGAATTGGTTGATAAACCTTCCATAGTTAGTAATTTCCCAAGTACTTTCTACCCAACTTTGGGCCATCATCAGGGGAGGATGTATTATAAAAGTGATCTAAATTTTGAATGTACATTACTACTTTGTAACAATGAGCGTTTGTACTGTTGTATTGTGTAGCGTTTACTTTTCGAATTTGTTTCTATAAATAGCGTCAGCAGCTCAAGGCATTTAAGGACATTAGCACTGGTTTCGAAATTAATTCTATTAAGTTTGGGTTAGATGTTCCTCATATGTAGTGCCTCGAGAATCTGTAGTTTTTGCTTGTTATTTTGAATATTAAACAGACACACACAGACACACACACACACATATATATATATATATATGTGAAAAAAGAACTGTTCCCATTGGCTAGGGTTAACAATAAAAAGTACGAATTCTGCCGAAAAAAGTCAACACAAGTAGCACAAAATTAAGGAGCCGGCTTGATACTTCCGGACCCAAGACGGGGTTACTGCCGGAGTCGATAATGTGTTTAAAGACCCGAAATCGACAATGAAGGCAGGACATCACGGAAGAGCTCCGATAAAGCACCTAAAATGTATTTATAGACTGTGAGTATTTAATGAATATTTAGCATTAAATAACTTACAAGGGTTGATATGCTATAAAACCAAACGAAACCAAAACAAAAAGTTATGTGATTGAAGCTGTATTTACCAAGACAGAAATAAACAAATGAATGAAACATTAATTTTGAAAACATAATCACTTTTTTATCTCAAGAAGAAGTTGAATTATTCAAAAAATAAGATCATTGAAATCAGCAAAAATACTAACAGGAGATTACCGTAGCATTAACAAGGCAATGCTGTTAAGTTGTCGATCAAACCAATGAAGAAATAGTTAAGAGCCATGAAACTTACATTATAATCTGCATCTTAATCCTGTAATTCAATGCACTTGACCCAACATTTCCAAATTTTCTTTTCGCCCTATAGGCAAGGCTTTGAATACACAGACTGAATCATCTGTACAGGGGAAAGACCCCCACCAACAAAAAAATGGCTCTCCTGTGTATGTCACTAAACTGTTTCTGGTAGCGAGGCTTCTGTTTCAAAGTTCTGGGAAGTGTGGAGTTACGCTTTTTGTCATTACTCCCAGGTCCACTTTGAACTGGAGTCATACAACCAGTTAGAGTCATATCAACAAGTTAAATAGATCTGGATGTGTATTATTTGTATTTGTTAGGAATACTTGAAATCATATAACTGTGAGTCAACAAATTGTTCTTATTTCAAAATAGAAATACTTACTTAAAACCATAAGTAAATTATTTGTATTTGAGAGGGATATTTGAAACAATATAACTGTGTGCAAACATATAATTACTAATCAGAAATAATTACTTGAAACCATATAACTTTGTTTGTATTATTCGTATTGCATTGGAATATTTGAAAACATATAACGGTGAGGAAGTTATTTGTATTAGATAGGAATACTTGAAACCATATAAAATGAGCCAACGGGTGACTACTAATCTTAAATAGTTACTTGAAATCCCATAAGTATATTTAAATTATTTGTATTACATAGGAATACTTAAAAACATATAACTGTGTGTAAATTATTTGTATTTGATTGGAATACTTGAAATCATATAAATGTGAGCCAACAAATGACGACTAAATTTAAAAAGTTACTGGAAATCATTTAAGTATATTTAAATTATTCTTATAAGATAGAAATACATGAAAATATATAACTTGCTGAAGATAAAGGATTATTATGAACGAATAAAAATCCGATTTAAAAGATGAAGATTGCAAAAAAATGTTGTGAATATAGAAAGTTAAGATAATCCAATAAGTACAAGTGAAGTAAATTTCAGCATTAGATTACCCATAAGGGGTTTATATGCCTTTGAATAAAGCAATTCAAAGCAAACAACACAAGAGATTTCACTCCTTTCTTTGAAAAAAGAACTTTTTATTTGCTTCTCGAAAGAGACTTGCTGTCACTTGATCCACTTCTTGCACTATCGCGAAATTCAACTGGAAATAATAATAATAATAATAATAATACAAGGAATAAATAGTAATATTGTTATTATTATCATAGAAGAAGAAGAAGAAGAAGAAGAAGAAGAAGAAGAAGAAGAAGAAGAAGAAATGTTTTCTCTCTTTTAGGAATCATGACATGTTCCCAGTAGTAGAAAGGTTCCGTTATTCATTTTTTTTCTGCAAGGGACGAATGACACAGAATGAATTTGAGAAAATCCCCGAGCACAATCGTGATTGAATTGAATCACGCGTGTCTTTCCAGATCAAGATGACTTGAGTAGTCTACTAATTTGATCTAAATCAAATTTGAAACAGAAATAAAGTTGCTGTTACTGTGACTGTTGCTGTTGTAAACCCCTCCACTTGAAGGTGAAACACGTTCCTTCAATTTCCGTTGTGCTAAAAAAAGAAAACGGAAACCGTTGTAAAATTAATAAAAAAATAAAAAGGATTCCATTGATTAAGTTGAACCCTACACATGTTTGTGTTATTATCTGATTATAATGATTTTTTGTTTTTGGATTATGAAGTGAAACTATATCAGAGATTTAGTTAAAAAAATTAAAAGAAAATAATCCGTCATGAACCTTTTTTTTTTGTTTGCTTAATTTCAGGTGGAATTTGAAATTGTTTGATTTGGTTTGGTTTTATGGCACATCAATCAATGTAGGTTATTAATGCCACATCCATTTTTAGGAATATAAACAATTCTATTTGAAAGAATTCAGTTTAGTATAAGTATATTTTTGTTTACACACAGATAAATGTCAAAACAGTTTTATTTCAAGCAATCCAGTTTAGCATAAGCGACTAATTTCAATGTCAAAAAACAGTTTTGTTTCAAACAATTCAGTTTAGCCAGAGTACGCGGTTTAAATATCAAAACAGTTCTATTTCAAGCAATTCAGTTTAGCATAAGTACATGGAATCAATGTCAAAAAACAGTTTCATTTAAACAATTCAGTTGAGTATAATTTCACCGTATAGTACTATTTTACTCATAGATAGGACCCTATCAGATGCTAACACTCTGAATCCGAGTGGACCTGGGAGCGATGTCAATGAAGGAGTACTCGGCATTTCCAAAAGCTCCAGCATACTTGAACCTCACCATCAGATTGTTCAGTGTCATTTCCAGGACACTCTTTGAGTGGATTTGAAATTGTAAAAGATACTTTAAATCGGCCCGATGATATTGATAGCTAAGGTTTAAAAAGCTTAATTTAAAACAGTAATGCATATGACAAAACTCAAAATAATTCCATATGAACAAACTAAACGAAAACTAATAATACATAACAGAATAGCAAGTATAGGTTAAGCGGGGAAAGAGATGAAACGGCTAATAATATACATGGTGCCTTCAATAAGCTTCCCGACTTTTTTGTACAAGATTTTAAAATTGTCGTAGACTCTTGAAAATTCACTATGTTATTGCTATACATCTTATGAGATGACTGACCAATTTTAAGGATTCCAGCTTCAAATCAACAGCTACAGCAGCAATTGGAATACACCCTACTAAAGCCTGATTGTCACAGCTGGTAAATTTCAAAAATGCAATCTGGATGTACGGACACTTTAGAAGAAGAATATACAATAAGATTTTGTTTTAAACTTGGAAAAAATGATGCCACAGAAACGTATGGAATGCTTCAGACTGCTTTTCGACCATCTTGCATGAATCGAGCATGAGCTTTTGAGTGGCATAAGAGATTCAAGGAAGGCACGGAGTCTGTGAGGAAGAAGTAAGGAAGTCAATACACCAGAGTTGATTGGCCAAAGGGTTATGGTTAGGGTAACTATGTTGAGGTTTTAAGGGAGTTCAGGAAGAGATTCCTAGGGAAGAGACCAGCACTCTTCAAATCGGGTCAGTGGCATTTCCACCAGGACAATACAACAGTCCACAACTCCATCTTTTTCACAGACTTTTTGACTAAGATGGGCATCAAGACAGTTCTTCATCCTCCCTATAGTCCAAACCTTGCTCCCAGTGACTTTTGCTTATTCCCTAAGCTCAGGGGCTAGAAACTTACTTAATGGTCCTCGTAGTAAACCAAACTTCCACAAAAGGAATATAAAACTATATACGGATTGTATATAATTGTGCAAGAGATTAGAATTTGACCATATTACTAAATAGCATCCATCCTGCAGAATAAGACGCAAAAGATTATCTGGGATTTTAGATAGAAACGGATTACTTAATCCCAACCAGAAAACCAGGCCTAGTGTCGATTAAAAAAGAATTAACAAAAAAAAAAAAAATATGTATCACGATGAATCATTGAATGATCATAAAATAAAGCGAAAAGATAAATACTTGGACCTTGCTAGAGAGCTAAAAAAACGGTGAAGCATGAGAGTAACGGTGATACCAACGGTGGGGGGTATACTTGGAGCAGTCCCCAAATGTTTGGCAAAAAACCCGGGAGAATCGGAAATCAGAGGAAGAATCGAGATCATTCAGACCACATCATTATTAAGCTCAGCTAGGATACTGAGAAAAGTTCTGGAGACCAGAGAAGACTTGCTGTCACTAATACTCTAGTGAAAGATCACCCGCTAATGTTGATGCGAAAATCTCATAAGGAATTATTATGAAAATGATAAGGATGATTTACTGTGAATTGTACTTAATTTGGCCACATTACCAAATGTTATATTCACAAGCTAGTATCCGTCCTAGGGAATGAGATGCAGAAAATTCTCCGGGATTTTGAGACACAAACGATTCCCCTTATCCCAGCCAGATGATTAGACCTCGTGCTGATAAGCAAGAATAAAAGAACCCACATTCCAGTGGATTTTGCTGTTTCGGCTAACTAACTATTAGAAAGCAAAAAGATAGAGAAGTACTTCAAATTTACGAGAGGACTAAATAAACAAGGGAACATGAAGGTGACAGCGATACTAATTGTAATTGGTGCACTTGGAACGGTCCCGTAAGGTTTAGAAAGGAGACTTAGGGTAGTGGAGATGAGTGGAAGAAACGAGACCCTCAATACAACAGCATTGTTCAGATCGGATAGAATACTCAGAAGTGTCCTGATCACTTGAGGAGACTTGCTGTCACTCATCCTTCAGTGAAATATCATCAGTTAAATAAAGTGTGATTAATTAGCAAGGAGTCGAATAAAAAAAGAAGTATTCAGAGAATGATTTCGGTTGTAATTTACTTTTGTTCAGTTCAGTTTCGTACAAATTCCGAGGCATAGAGAACCCAGAGAATATTGATCTGCCTAACAATGGTTTACTTGCCAAGATTGCTCGCAATTGTAATACGTTAGTCTCCCAAACTCCAGAAACGTTTTCAGTAAATTTGCATCCAAATCGAAACCCAATGCCAAACTCAGAATTTTTATGACTTAAAATAGTTCGATTTATAAGGACGAAAATTATCAGAGGGATCAGAGGGGGTGTCCTCGTGGTGTAATGGTTAAAGCGATGGACTGCGGAATCGTAATACGCGAGTTCGAACTCCAGTCGCGCTATTACGTTCACCTTCGGGCAAATACCCTTGGGGAAAGGTATGAACCCCCACATCCTCCCAGCTATGGGTTAAATAGTACCACTACTGGTCTTCTAGGAGGATGGCTTTGGCATTAAATAACCTAAAAGAGTTGATATGTCATTAAAGAAAGAAAGAAGAATCAGTAATAAAAATTAGATATAAGAACAAAGAATTTACCCTTAAATTCATATTTTTCTTTCTTATTAAAAATGGACAATTTGTGAAGCGGGTTATTCGAATTCCCGATGTAAATGTTTAAGATTTGTTGACAGTTCTTATTTCCTTTTCTTAAGCTATTTAATTAATATATTTGCTAATTCAGTAATTAATTAAATTAGCTGTGGACAGCTTAACTTTCATGTAATTTGCAATTCTCCTTTTTTTAAAAAACTGTGACCGTTATACAACACCTTCGCTCATTGGTTCATAATTTCTACAACAGCGCATTGAATGACAAGGCATATTGATATGTCACCTTTAAGAGGAATTTTTAATAGAGAAATTTTAGCCAATCAAAATGCAGTTTAGAAAGTTGATATTTTGACCTTGTTATGATGAAAAAATGAAACTTGAATCAACAAGAGTTTATAATAGATGTGTTGGAAACTTTAAATTAATACAAGAAACGTCAAGCAAACCAGCCATGAAAAATGGCTGATATTCACAGTTTTATCAAATTCAATTTACTCAAGAGTTTCAGGTCGACAGATAAAAGCAACGTCATTAAATATCTAATTGATGACAACTTTCTTTCAATGTTTCAGATTTGGACAAAGAAGACAACGTCAAATCAGTAAGGTAAAAAAAGTCTTATTTCACGGATGAATTATTGAATCAAAAGTGAGATATTTGATTATATTCGAACAATTTATTTTTTTTAAAACATCGGGTTAATTTTATATTTTACGTTCATAAAATCAAAACAACATCAAAGGGAACTCAAATGATTATTTCAGTAAAATATCTTTTTTAAATTTCGAAGGTACGTATGGCGAACAGCAGGTAAAATTCATTAATATCTCCTCAATTGGTTTGTCCGCACATAACAGAGTATGTTTTGACACCTAAGAAAATGTTTGGTATTGTTCTACACCTTCAAGTTCACCGAGAAAACCTTTCTAGTTATTTGTGTGTGTACGTGTGTGATTTGAAGTTAGTAGACCCTCAGACTTACCACATTTTATTTTATTTTTGTTAAGAAAAGTATTATTTTACATTTTTATGAGGGAGTTTCACTTTCACATTCAATGTAGAATGATCATGGTTTGGTTTGGTTTGGTTTTATGGCATATCAACCGTTGCAGGTTATTTAACGCCAAATCTATTTTCATGTAAATAATCAATTCTATTTCAAACAATTCAGTTTAGCATGAGTACACAGTTTGTCAAAAACATTTCTATTTCAAACGATTCAGTTTATTCAAGCAGTTATATATAACAATTCTGTTTAGTGTAAATACAGTTTCAATGTCAAAAACAGTTCAATTTCGAATAATTCAGTTTAGCATAAGCACGCAGTTTAACTGTAAGTACAGTTTAATTGTGAAAAACATTTTTTTTAGAACTATTCATTTTAGTCAAGCAGTTCAAATTCAGCTAATTCGTTTCAGTATGAGTACCGATTTTATTTACACACAGTTAAATGCCAAAACAGTTTTATGTTAAACAATTCAGTTTAGTGTAAATACAGTTTCAATATCAAAAACAGTTCTATTTCAAATAATTCAGTTTAGCATAAGCACACAGTTTAAATGTAAGTACGGTTTAATTGTCAAAAACATTTCTATTTCAAGCTACTCAGTTTAATCAAACAATTCAGTTTAGCATAACGTTATTTAATGCCAAAGATATTCTCCTAGAAGAACAGTAGTGGTACTATCTAACCCATAGCAGGGAGGATAAGCGGGGGTCCATACCTTTCCCAAGGGTATTTGCCCGAAAGTGAACTTAATAGAGCGACTGGAGTATGAACTCGCTTCCTACAATTCCGCAGTCCATTGCTTTAACCATTACACCACGTGGAAACCCCCCCCCGTTGAATGATCACCAACTTCTGGAAAAGACATTAATTAAAAAGTAAAGTTGGCGACCGTAGTCGAGGGAAACCCGAAGGCTCCCTTTTCAGTAGTGGTTTAGGTAAGGGCGCTACTCCTTCCCGTGGATTGCTCCACTTAACCTTTGACACGTACCTTATAATGCTGAGTATTAAGCAAGGAGGTATCAAGTACCATTTTTTAAGTCTTTGGTTTGTCTCGACCTGGGATTGAACCCTAGTCTCCCGGACCATTTGTGAACACTCTACCCACTAGACAAATGAGCCGTTTTTAAATACTTGTTAGGCAAATGGGGGATAATTCTAGATTGGATTAGAATATGAAAGTAAACCCCGCTTATAGAATATAAAATTTACTTTTTTCTTTTAGTAAAAAAAAAATGCTAAGTCAGAGGGTTTAATAAGTATAAATTTAAAAAATGGTTTGGGGTTTACTTTTATATTCTAATTTAATGTAGAATGGTCACCCATTTCTGGATCGGTTGACGTTGGAAAAAACCAAGAAACCAGAAAGGCACTCGTGTATATATTGTGGAATGTTTTATCACTCATCTGCCAGCACACCACAGAATACAAAGTCAATGAATCTGGTATGGCTCGGGTTAATATCGTAATCGAACGCTTTTCATTGGTTACCTGCGATGCAATAAGAATTTCGTTGGGATTTCTAATGAAACTGTTCGGCGTCCTCGGGGTTTGCTTATAGAAATTAAGTGAATTTTAAAGCAACATTCAGAATTAGCTCTGATTTTAAACAAATTCGATTTTACGAACGTAGAAGACATTATCAATTCTTGGTAAATGCGGACATTGGTAAAAAAAAAAAAAATCTATTTTAGCAGTCACTCACTCCAACCTGTAATCAGGGATTGGACCCCACTTTTTTTTCTTTTTGTATAAACTCTTGATTTCATCCAGTAAATTATAAGAAATAAATTTTGCCTCATTGAGTGTACTTGGACGCGAATTCCCAAATGCCGAAGGCTAAGAGAATGCTTGGGCTTTATTCGCTGGGAAATTTAAGCTTCTAATTTCCGTAACTTAGGTGCATTCAATCTATTTCTAAATATGTTATATTGTAGATGTCTATTATAATGTTTTCGGCGTCTATTTATTAAATTTTGGTTTTTTGTGTGTACGCGTTACATCATAGATGGACTTATAACATATTTCTTCGTAGTTGTTATTTACTTCCCCGCTGCACCTTCAGATTGTGTGCATTATTTTTATTACACCTCCCTCTCCACAATAGATGACAGAAAAATCAGTTTCTCCAAAGATGGGAGAGGATTATCGGGAAGTTTTTTATTATTTCTATTTACAACTTGCATCAATATTTCCAGCGATTAGCTCATGAGAAAGTTCAGCACTAATGTTCCTTTTTCATATTGTTTGGGATTGCTTTTCGTAAATAAATTTCAATCATGTCCTCCCCAATCCCAATGTACGAGGATCATTAAATAAGTTTCCAGACTTTTTTCATGTGGACACTTTTATTGATAGTACACATATGAAACTCTAGTCCCCTCCGAAGTAATCTCCTCCGGCTAAAATGCACTTGTTGTGCCGTTCCAACAACATCTGCAAGGCCCCATAGAAGTCCTCTTGTGTGGGTGTGTCAATGACCTTCGTCACAGCCTCTTTCATCTCCTCAATTGTCTCATAACAACAGCCTCTGAGCTTAGGGAATAAGCAAAAGTCACAGGGAACAAGGTCTGGACTATAGGGACGGTGAGCAACTGTCTTGATACCCATCTTGGTCAAATAGTCTGTGACAAGGATGAAGTTGTAGACTGGTGCATTTTCCTGGTGGAAATGCCACAGTCCCGATTTGAAGAGTGCTGGCCTCTTCCCTAGGAATCTCTTCCTGAACTTACTTAAAACATAGTAACCCTAACCCTTTGCCCAATCAACTCTGGTGTATTGACTCCCTTACTCTTCCCACACCTCTCATCTTCCCTCACAGACTCCGTGCCTTCCTTGAATCTCGTATTCCACTCAAAAACTGATGCTCAATTCATGCAAGATGGTCGAAAAGTAGTCTGAAGTATTCCATACGTTTCTGCGGCATTTTTTCCAAGTTTTAAACAGAATTTTTATTGCATATCGTTCTTTTAAAGTGTCCTCACGTCCGGATTGCATTTTTGAAATTCACCAGCTGTGATAATCAGGCTTTAGTAGGGTGTATTCCAATTGCTGCTGTAGCTGTTGATTTGAACCGGAAATCCTAAAAATTAGTCAGTCATCTGAATATGTATAGCAATAACTTACCGAATTTTCAAGCGTCTACAATTTTAAATGCCTGTACAAAAAAAAAAAAAAAAAAAGAATCTGGAAATTTATTGAAGGCACCACGTAAGTACAATTTGAAAGAATAGAACATTTGCAACTAAATACTGGATAAGATATGAAAAACAGTGCTGCCAGAAAATGTGATATAACTGGCGTTATAATTTGCACAAACACGCTCATACGAGTGCTCGCGTTCGTGTGTGAAATATGTATGTATGTAGGAATGTATGTGTGTTTATTTGAGTGTCTATTAGAGCGAAGTGGTATTTTAAAGACAGAAATGAATAATGAATGAAACATTGTTTTTCTTTAAAGTATTTTTTTTCTATTAGCATTAACAAAAAAAAAAAAAAAACACACATCTTAAAGACTCGGAAAAAGATGCTGATTTTTAAAGAATTTGATAAAACAAAAATTGGCCGATAATCAAATAATCGTAATTTTGGGGAACTTGAATAAAAAGAGCTCAATTTAATTTAAAGAAATGCCCACTCCAAATTTTGGAGCCAGCATGTTTTTCGCTCGTTTTGGTTTTTTTAGTTGTTTTATGTCAATCACAAAACTTTAACTGATTAGTTTGGTTTGGTTTTATGGCATATCAACCATTGTTGGTTATTTAATGCCAATGCCTCTTTATACATATATATTAAATATATAGGATTTGGTTGGGTTGGGTTTTATGGCATATCAACCACTGTAGGTTATTTAATGCCAAAGCCTCTTTATACATATATATTAAATATATATGATTTGGTTTGGTTGGGTTTTATGGCATATCAACCACTGAAAGTTATTTAATGCCAAAGCCTCTTTATACATATATATTAAATATATATGATTTGGTTAGGTTGAGTTTTATGGCATATCAACCATTGTAGGTTATTTAATACCAAAGCCTCTTTATACATATATATTAAATATATATGATTTGGTTTGGTTCGGTTTTATGGCATATCAACCATTGTCGATTATTTAATGCCAAATCATCTTTATACATATATATTAAATATATATGATTTGGTTAGGTTGACTTTTATGGCATATCAACCATTGTAGGTTATTTAATGCCAAATCATCTTTATACATATTAGATATATAAGATTTGGTTTCGTTGGGTTTTATGCCATGTCAACCCTTGTAAATTATTTAAAGTGAAATCCTTTTTATACATATTCATTAAATATATATAATTTGGTTTGGTTGGATTTTATGGCATATCAACCGCTGTAGGTTATTTAATGCCAAATCCTCTTTATGCATATATATTAAATATATATGATTGGGTTTGGTTCCGTTCATGCCATATCAACCACTGTAGGTTATTTAAAGCCAAATCCTCTTTATACATATTAGATATATAAGATTTGTTCTGGTTGGGTTTTATGCCATATCAACCCTTGTAGATTATTTAAAGTGAAATCCTTTTTATCCATATTCATTAAATATATAATTTTTTAGCACATTGTGTAGATAACATTTTTAAATGTGCCTGTGCTCATTTTTTGTCACACGGGTAAATGTTTTCACTTTTTTCTATCAAATACGAAAAATTCTACTTACTATTTGTTGCGTTCTGGTTAGTGAACGCTTGTAATATTAAATAGAGGACAAACCACGATATGAGAGGAAATAGAGATATATTCTTAGGAAAAAGTATATACAATACAGAGACTATTAGTAGACAAGAACATAGGATTAGTGAATATAGAATAAAGATATAGTCCAACGGTAGTATTGGCTTCCGTTATTACAGTAGCAAGTAAGGTGATCTAGTGCGATCTTCAGTCTCCAACGCTCTAATACTATTCCAAAAGAAGCTGCTCTTCACCTTCTAGTCTGCCCTGGTATTAGTAGCTACTGCTATATATGGTAGATATACTAGTTCATTGTGTGGAAAAAGGTGGGTGATAACCAACATTATTAATCATTAGTTTGCATGTAGTTAAATGCTTTCAAGTATTGCTATTTAACACTCATAATTTAATTAAACACCCTTTATTTGTTTACTCATAGTTACGTTATCAAATTTTTCTATTTCAAGCAATTCACTTTAGCATAAGTCAACAAAGTTAAATAGTTTTAAGTATTGCTATGTATCACTAACAATTCAATTAAACATCAGTCATTAATTTGCACTCAGCTAAATGATTAAACAGTTCTATTTCAAGCAATTCAATATCGCATTAGTCATTTTTTTGCATTCAGTTTGAATATCAAACAGTTATATTTGATCCATTGATAGGACCCTATCAGGTGCTGCCACTCCAGGCCTGAGTGGGCCAGAGAGCGATGGCAATAAATGGGCACTCCGCATTCCTGAACGCTCCAACATTACTAGAGCTTCACTATCAGGTTGTTAAATGTCATATCCATGGTACTCGTTGAAGGAGTCTTACTCCTCTGCGGAGAGGCAGTCAGTATATTCTACAGTCCTAGCCGACTGGTTCATCTAACTGATTAAATTTTATTGTATTAATGGTAGCTAAAACACGTTTTTTAATTTAAAAAGATAATTCATGGGATGAATACACTTTATGTCCTTTTTATAATTGTACTTGTTCATCAACAGAAACTTTATGTAGGGTCTTAAAAACGTGAAAATTAAAGTAGATATTTCCCTTAGCAATACAATTTTTCATATAGTTATTTTTGTCAAAAAACACCCACACACATTCAAGGTAATTCTTTTTTTAATTATATCTATTTTTACCCCAATTTGACTTTATTTCTTAATTCGATGTAAAAGATTGAGATTTATTACTTGAACATTAACAACGTTGGTAGAAAAGCACATTTGGTGCCATTTGTATATATATTCGTATCATGTGTTTTTTTAATCGGTATGGAAGTCTGTTTTCATAAATTCCTTTAGGAGGAATAATCCACTTTTACTGGCTGACTGATAAAGAAAAATGTTCACCGTCTGCCACAAAAAAAAAAAAAAAAAAATCAGTACATTTCTTCACCTTATTTTATTTACTTATTTTTTCAGAAGATATATCATTTACGAAGCATGATCCTCAAATGTTTGACAAAAAACACAAATATTATTACTCTTACAATCTCCGTATTTCTTAAAGTACGTAGCGGTATAAACTGCTACAGTCAATAGATTTTTAAAGTAATTTAAACACGCAAAAACTGACCAGTTTCGGTTGTAATAAAAGAAATTAACTTTTTGTCAGAAATTTGGGAGTGTTTCTTTTTAGAAAAAAAAAGACATTATACACTTTAAATTTGTTTTAACTTGATACTACGGAAGTTTCTGCCAAAAAATAAGTATTTTTATAACATAATATTTTGCCATTAAACCCACCAGTTTTCACTTAAATCTATTTTTCTTATGCAGCATCATATTAATACTAATATCCTTTGCAAATCTCAAATATCCCTTTTTGCTGTGCCACCGAACCGTAGTACGCGAGTTCAATCTTCAGTCGCGTCTGTTCACTTTCGGCTAAATACTCTTGAAAAAGACATGAACCCCTTTATCCTCCCAGCTAAGTTCTACTTTAGCATTAAATACCCCGAGAAGGTTGATATGCTATTAAATAACAAATAGAACTCCCTTCACTATAACAGCTGTATTTATAGCCATAATAATATAATTCTTTTCGTTGTATCAGAATTATGCATACAGCAAAATTGTCGGAATTACTTAGAGCTATAGGAGATGTCAACGTTTTCAGAATTATATTCTCAGCAATGCTATTCGTAACTTATTTAAAGGAGAACTTCAAAGTTTATTCAACTATCTAGTACAATAGATACAATGAATCTTCTTTTTTTTTACATTTTAAACTCTTCTATTCTATTGAGAGTCAAGCGTTGTTTATGTCAGCTGATTGTATGACTTGCATGTTTCCGAAACTACTTACTCGTCTACTAAAAATTTACGTCATCTTTGACGAATTCGAGAAACGTGAAACAAATAACCAAAAACACTTTTTTGTGTACATGTAGAATTCCTCTCTACCCACAACTCTGACATAGTTTTCTCAATTCGAACCAATCCCTTTCCCCTCCATGTGATTGTTTTTCATTAACAAAAATCTGTCACAATGAATATCTTAGAATTCATTGAAATATATTCAATTCCACTGTTAGCAAATGTAAGGATTTTAGATAGGTTGGTTGGGTTTTATGGCTTATCAACGCTTGGCAATTCAATGCCAAATCTTATATATATATATATATATATATATATATATATATATATATATATATATATATATGTGTGTGTGTGTGTGTGTGTGTGTAAACGAACAGTTTGTAGGTAACATTTTAAATGGGTTAGAACTCATTTATTTGATCCAGTGAAATAGTTTCATGTTGCTTTCTAACACGACTCATTGGCCTAGTAGTTAGAGTGTTCAGCAATTGCACGGTAGAACGGGGTTCAATCCCGGCTCAGTCATACCAAAAACTCAAAAAGTGGTATTTTATGCCACCTTGCTTAACACTCAGCAATATAAGTTACGTATCAAGGGTAAAGTGAAGCAATCCAAGGAAAGGAGTGGCACCCTCTCCTACACTTCAGTGTAGTAACTATTGAAATGGGAACCTTCGAGTCGCCATCGACTAGCGCTCGCCAACTTTACTTATTAATCAGTTAAATTGCTCATGTATTGGTACATAGCACGACAAAATGAATTTAACATGTCATTTATTTGTACACAGTTAAATGGTTATATCTATTATAATTGTAAGTGAATAGCTTACAGGTAATTTTATTTTTAAATGAGTTCGAGCTGACTTGTTTGTACAATAATTGCTATTACTTGCAGGCAGTTAAATGGTTTCAAATATTGACATCTAACACTAACAATCCTATATCACATTAATCCTTTGTTCGCACAAAATTAGATAGTTTTAGATATTGCTATTTAAAACAAAAAAAAATCAATTCAAATTATTCATTCTTTTGCACACCATAACATAGTCTCAAGTATTGCTATGCAATACCAATAATTCTGTTTTTGCTCACATTTAAAACTGTTTCAAGCTTTTCTTTCTAACACACAGAATTCTATTTAGTATTAATCATTTGTTTGCACACAGTTAAATGCTTTTAAGTATTGCTATATATATATATATATATATATATATATATATAAACAAGATAAAGTGTCCCTCAAGGTTTTTTGAATGAACTCGAAAAATTCTACGGATTGTCAGAATCTGTGATGTTGTGGATCGTTTTCTCCAAAAACGATTTTGATTTTGAAAAGGTTTTCGGAGAAACCGATCCACATCACAGATTCTAACAATCCGTCAAATCTTTGGAGTTCCTGCAAAAACCTCAAGGCGACACTATATATATATATATATATATATATATGTGTGTGTGTGTGTGTGTATATTGGCAGCATTTCTTCATTGATATATATTTGATTGAACATTATAGATATTTTTGTCTGCTTATTTCTTTGTTAATCCTTTTGACTTGCCGTATCGATCTTATGATATTTACGGGAATTGGTTGATAGACCTTCCATAATTAGTTTTTTCCGAATACGATCTGAAGAGTAATGGAAAAGTTCTTGGCTCACCTAATGAGGGAATGATCAAGCGCCAAAAGCTGAAAATCCAAATCCACATCTTCATCGTAGAGTTCTATAGATTTGACTCATTCTTTTGTTTCCTTTACTATTTAAGAAAAAGTCCATAACTATTAAACTAAGCCCTGTCGACTGAGGCAATAAAATACGCCGACTGCACTTCTGAAAGCGAGAAAGACCTCACCCCTGAACAAGTGTCCTATATATGACATTAAACCATCTGTCGGGAGGCTTGAGTCTTGCTGCTTTGGAAAATATGGAGTGCTACTTCATTGCCATTACTCACATATCTATTCTGACTAGTAATGATAATACTTGTTAGGGTCTCATCTACAAGTCAAACAGAACTGTTTAATCTGTTTTTTAAAGCAGAGTAAACTGGTTTAAAATCATTTTCTTTCTCCTAGACTGGTTACCGCGCTTATATTCAAGAGCACAATTTGTCCAACTATTTATTCCTAGATCGATTCATAACTTTCCTAAGGGTGTCAGCACAACATAAAATGCAAACAGTCTCAACCAGGATTCGAACTCGGGTTGCAGTCACCATTTCTTACAACGATAACCATTACACCACGAACGCCGCCTAAAAGAATTTATATACTAATATCTACGTAACTACCTACTCGCTCTCACTTTAGAACGCCCTGTCAACTGGGGTTTTAGTTCTATTGCACCTCTACTGAGAGACAGAACCTCCCCACAAATCAGTGTTCTACGTATGACACGAAACTGCACCTGATGTAGAGCTTTTCTTCATTATCATTACTCCCATGTACACTCTTCAGGTTGTTCCTGTTAGTTTTCCATTTTTGGATCAAATAGAACTATTCAACCATTTACTAAGGATCGTTATTATCATCATCAGTTATTTGAAACCTTTGTGTGAAAATTATTTATATTACATAAGAATACTTGATAAATAGAATTACTAATGTTGAATCGCAAGCTAGCCAAGCAAACTCTTTACTAATGAGTTCAATCTTCTCTGGGGGCCCTATACTTCTGGCTTTGTACTACATTAGCAAAGCTTACTAGATAACTACCTGAAATAATTTAACTGTGTCCAAACAAATGATTAATATTAAATAAAATTATTAATAAATACTTGAAACCATCAAAACGGTGCGAACAATTGAGCTCTAACAGCTAGTTTTAAAATAGCTATCCTAAAACTATTTCCTTTCAAATTTTATCCGGTTCATTGGTCCAGTGGGTAAAGGGTTCACCAATGGCCTGGGTGACGAGGATTCAGTCCCAGGTCGGGTCATACCAAAGACTTAAAAAATGTCACTTGATATATCCTCGCTTAACACTCTGCATTATAAGCTACGTATCAAGGATAAAGTGGAGAAATCCGGGGGAAAGGAGTAGCGCCCTACTTTACACCTTGGAGTAGTAGCTATTGAAAAATGAGCCTTCGGGTCGCCCTAGACTACAGTTACCACATTTACTTATATATATATATATATATATATACTCACAGGGTGCGGAAGCAAGATAGGAAATAATTTTTAAAGCATCTTATTTTAGTCTAAATAATCAAATTTTTGAAAAAAAAAACAAAAAAACAACAACACGTTGAATCTGAATTTTCATGATTAGCTCTATTATTCAAGCACATTTTCATTAAAATTCAGCTCAATATGAGTGAGCAAGAAAGGAAACGACAAAGAATTCATGGTATGCGTAACGCTGAAACCAAGCCAAAAAAATTCTCGAAATAATTGGAGTTTCTTTATGGCTTCCAGCAAGCCAAGACTTTATCTCCCTTGATTAAGCTATTTGGGGCGTTTTAGAAAACAAAACTATTGCAACTTACCCTTGGTTCAAGATTTCTATTGAGGAGGAATGGAATAAAATGTCTGTATAATTTATTTTGAAGGCATGCAAATTGTTTCGAAGGCTTGTTGATACAATTACTAAAAACAAATGACGGCCATAGTGAGTAAATTTACAGTTTTATGTCTATTTTTTTTTTTGTTTTGTTGTTTATTTTTTAAATCAAAATTAATCTTGTTTTATTATAGCGTCATTTATTATTATACAATAATATCTCTAATTTTGCTTCCGCTCTCTCTCTCTCTCTCTCTATATATATATATATATATAACATGATTTGAAATTAAATAACCCACAAGGGTTGATATGCCATAAAACACGAACCTACTAGCAACCTCTCTCTTGGTAAGGGTCTTGGTAAAGGAAAATTTAAGCTAAGTAAATGAAACCTATTCATATAGGTTTTATTTAGAAGACAGCAGGTGGACTGGGTTACGATTTTGCCGTACGTTCTTTCCCAGTCAACCATCCTCCATTACACCCTGTTGCTTTTACAAAAAAAAAAATACGATAGTATTGAACGAGCAACTAACAATTGTTTTCATAAAATGTGATTAGTAAAAACAAACATTTCCACGGCCAAATACAAAATTACATGTAGTTAAAGATGGCATTCAATGAACATAGCGCCTTCTCAGCGATATTTAAAATTCACTGACCGTATCTCCTGCAGAGGGGGTAAAATCTCAATTTAACAAAAATGGGGTATCCTGGATATCATATTTACCAACCCCTCCGCTCGGGCAGGATATGACACAAGGTCAATTCTTAAGCGGAGTTTAACAGGTTTGAATTCAGAGTTTTCCTTCTCCTAGACCAATTGCCTCACCAAGGCTGAAGAACCTAGTCTGCCCTGCTATTTACCCATAGCTGGAGGGAGAATAATTGGATTCATACCTTTCCCAAGGGTATTAGTGTTATGTGAAATGCAATCAGTCAGGTCCAGGATTTGAACTCGTGTCGCCGTGTCCATATCCTACGACGATAACCATTACACCACGGGTACCTCCTGGGGTATCCTGGATATCACACTAAACTGCATCAGTGAATAAAATTCCGGTTCTTGGGAGTCGGGAGTGTAAAGTACGCTTTGATTGCTATTACTCCCAGGTCCACTCTGTCATGGAGCCTTTGCCTTTATTAGGGTCTGATCTATGGGTTAAAGAGAACTGTTAACGAATTATTCGTATTAGATAGGACCGTGTGGAAAATCAATAAAACAACAACACAGAAAAGTATAAGTATTCGATAGGTATACTTGGTATCATATTATCCATGTCATTAAGCATCCTTCGGGGATCTTCATAATATCTTTTCTTAGTCCTGACGATAGTTTATTGAAACCAAAATGTTATAACGTCGACAATATTTCATATTAAATTCTTAACTTTGGATTACTTTGTTTTTCAATATTTCCTCGATATTATCGGATTACTTTTCCATTATTTACTTCAATACCATATAACTACAAACTATTTGTATAAAAATAGACACTTGAAGTTACAATTTTTTTACAAAGTATTATTACTTACTTAAAACATATAAATATGCAAACAAATTACTATTAATAAATAGGCACAGCTACTTAAATCTCATTATAAATTGTATTGGGTAAGAATGTTTGCAACCATATAACTGTGCAAATGATTTGTATTCGATATATATTTATTGATAATCTTGAAAGCATTTTCTAAAGAGATGAATTTGATTATGTTTCGTCACGTCAGATTATCAAGGCGTATCGACAGGACGGATTTCTTTGATACCCACGCACCATCCGCTCCTATCGCTTAGTAAATTCTCTAGAACCATCCAGAGTTGATGATTAAGTTTTTGCTGCTCGACCAACCCAGGTGAACGTCGTTTATGAGTTTGTCTTTATTTCACCAGCATTGCGCCGAATTTCTTGCTCGTTTTATTTCGATGGTTTGCGAGATGGGAGGTAAGTGGTCGTACTGCTGTTTTTTTGTAGGAGTTGCTTCCAGGATGTGTTCGAAAAAGCATTCCAAATCCCTGTGTAAATCCCATCTAGTTTTTTTTTTCTCTAAGCATTTCATTAGTCCAAGTGGTGCTACCATATAATAGTAGAGACACAGTTACAATTTGGAAGAAATTTCGTTTTATTTTTATCAAATTTCTCTATGATTGATAACCCCGCTATAGCTGTCCATGCTTTATCTATGCTTCTGTTGACATCACTTTCAGTAGATGAACTACCGATGTAGATTAAGTTTTGTAAATAACTGCGTATATGCAGATGTAGTAAATGCAGTAACGAACACACACATTTTCAACACATGCACTTAATTATCCCGAACAAACCAAACAAACTTCATTATCAACGTCTTGCTGATTCCTGAATTGTGAGCTTCGAAATTTTAATTCCTCTATTCTCTCATTTTCTTAAGAGGTTTCGATAAGACATTCGCCTCCCAAAGGACGAAATAACGTGTTGTCTGATTGGAATTTACATCCAGGGAATTGCTTATTTGGTGTGTTTTCTTTGTTTAATGCCATATTAACCAACGACGGTTATTTAATGCTAAAACCATCCTTGGAGAAGATCAGCAGTAATACTACTTAGCCAATAACTGGTGGGGGAAAACTGGGTTAATCCCTTTCTCAAGGGTATCATTGCCCAGTCAGCTGGGGCTGTAGAATACACTGACCTCCCTAACGAGTGTCCTGGATATGACACTAAACAATCTGATGGTGAGGTCTCAGCAGTGCTGGAGCTTTGGGGAATGCGGAGTACCCCTTCTTTGCCATCGCTCCCAGGTCCACTCTGGCCCGGAGTGCTAGCACCTGATAGGGCCCTATCTATGGGTTAAATAGAACTAACAGCATACTTATGCTAAAATGAATTGAGTAAACGAATAGCTTGAAATAGAAACGTTTTTGACAATTAAACCGTACTTACACTTAAACTGCGTGCTTATGCTAAACTGAATTATTTCGAATAGAACTGTTTTCGACATTAAAGCTGTATTTACACTTAACTGAATTATTACATATAACCGCTTGGATAGTTTGAAATGGAAATGTTTTTGACAATTAAACTGTGTACTTATGCTAAACTGAATTGTTTGAAATAGAACAGATTATTTACATAAAAATGGATTTGGCGTTAAATCACCTACAAAGGTTGATATGCCATAAAACCAAACAAACCAAACCAAGGGTATCAGTCCGAAAGCGAACGTATAAGTTGTTCATTTGGGTAATTAAACAACTGTAATACAAAAGATGGTGATTTCGCTCAAGCTGAGAGAAACACGATTTAAAGCAGTGTAGTCTGGTTACGTAACGAATCCACAAATGTGAGACACCCAGTAAGGAACTAACTCACTATATAAAGTCTTCGCTTTGTGGACTGAGCACTATTACAGATAATGTAGGCAAGTTTACAGAAGACGTTTGATTTTATGGTGATGATGATTGGGAAACTGCGATTTAGAGGAAGAATCGTGACAAACCAGACCTTAGCATTGTCAGAATCAGCTAAAATTCTGAGAAGCTTCATTTAGATCTCAGGAGATTGGCCGTCTCTCAGATTTCAGTGTAAAACCACCTGTTAGAATTGGTATCGAAAACTCTCAAGGAAGAGAATAATAGAAAAAAAAGAAGAAAAAAACAGTCCTCATTGCTTATTGACTTTTATAATCCATCATGAAGTCGTGTTCCAAAAGGAAAATACTGAACAAGATGGAATTCTGCAACCATTTTGGTTATCTCAAAGAGCATTGGCCAGCAGCATCTAATGTAGCACGTTCAGTTGAACTCAGAGTACGCTAACTGTAATTCTCGTTGAGGGTTAAGACTCACTCAAAAAAGTGGCTGTAGTGGGACACTGGCTATGATATTAAACTTTGAAAAGTTCTTCACTTCATTGTCATTACTTCGCGACATACTCTAATCGAGAAGTATAGGGCGAGTCTCCGCGGCGTAGTGGCTAACATGCCAGACTATGACATCGAAGTAAGGAGGTTCGAACTCCAGTTTCATTCAGCCGTTCACTTTCGGACAATTAGTTTTAAGCAAAGGTACGAACTCCGTGATACATATTTACCCAACCCCTCCGCTCGGGCAAGATATGACACAAGGTCAATTCTTAAGCGGAGATTAACAGGTTTGAATTCAGAGTTTTCCTTCTCCTAGACCAATTGCCTCACCAAAGCTGAAGAACCCATTCAGCCCTACTATTTACCCTAGCTGGAGGGAGAATAATTGGATTCATACCTTTTCCAAGGGTATTAGTGCTATGTGAAATGCAACCAGACTCGTCCAGGATTTGAACTCGCGTCACCGTGTCCATTTCTTACTACGATAACCATTAAACCACGGGAACCTCCTAACCAACCCCTCCGCTCGGGCAGGATATGACACAAGGTCAATTCTTAAGCGGAGTTTAACAGGTTTGAATTCAGAGTTTTCCTTCTCCTAGACTAGTTGCCTCACCAAAGCTGAAGAAACCAGTCTGCCCTATTATTTACCCATAGCTAGTGGGAGAACAACTGGATTCATACCTTTCCCAAGGGTATTAGTGCTATATGAAATGCAATCAGTCTCATCCAGGATTTGAACTCGTGTCGCCGTGTCCATTTCCTACGACGATAACCATTACACCATATTCACCATTATATCCCTTAGAACTGTGTTACATATCCCTATTACAATTATCACTTAGAATATTCGGACTATTGACCTCATCTTTATTGTTACAATCACAACGTTTCGGTTGATATGTCCTAGAAGAAGGCCGAAGGACATGTCGGCTGTAACGTTGTGACTGTAAGAATAAAGATAAGGTTAATAATCCCAACATTCTAAGTAATGGTATTTATCAAGCTCCATTTCAGAAATTTAGACAAATCACGCCACCACTGTTCTTCGACAAAGATGGCTTTGGTATTTAATAACCCACGAAAGTTGATACGCCATTAAACAAAACGAATCGAAGTGAAAAGTGCCTGTTAGTCATGTGTATAAATCAAATAGATTTCTGAAAATTATTAGCATGATATTGGAATAGCTAAAACAATATAACAGTGTGCAAATTTGTATTGAATAGAATTTGTTGATGTCATATCAATGTGAATACAAATGATTTTTATTATACTCCTTACGAATTTTTCACTCCAGCGTCTGAAGTCTGGATAACAGCAAGATTCCTCAATATTCTGGCAGATGTTAACAATGCTATACTTTGAATAGACTCCATTAAACTGTTCAAATTCACCTTTTCAGTTCTTTTGGGACCATTCAAAGTGCATAAACAACTATTGGTACCACCGTCATCCTCATGTCCAACATTTTTTTTATTTCTTTGAGATGGTCCAAGTATTATTTCTCTTTTCACTTTTATTTTGTTTCTGAGGTTCGCAGGAATAACAAAATCTACTTGACGACAAAGTCTTTTTTATAAGCTCTGTAATATAATTAAGGATAATAGTTAATTATATTGGTTAATCATTTTATTTGTATTAATAAACTGTAAGTTAGCGAAAACTTTGAAAGAAAGTCGCGAAAATCTTAAGTGTCGGCATGTCACATGATATTGGACGACAGTCAGCCTTTCATAACAGGCTTTCTTTTTTTTATATCGTTCAGGGTTTTCAGACTATTGTCTTCATCTTTATTGTCATATTCACAACGTTTCGGTCGATATGTCCTCCGGCCATCTTCAGGTGTTTTTTGTTGAACTCGGGAGCCAACACGAAACTTCGAACCACGTCCTTTATTCAATCCACGGGGGTCGACTGTTCTGATTCCATTGACCATAACCGAGGATTAGTGTTAAGAATTCCTGTATTGTTACTCGCCTGTAGTCAGGACAGAACCTGCAACCTCCAGATGATTGTCTCTTTAGAACCTTAGAAAACCAACGCCTATAACCGTTACGCTATGTGTTCTGCTGGACACAGAGCATAAAAAATTGAAATATGAGCATAGATAAAAAGAATTAAATCCTACAAAGTAGCAGTAATCATAGTGATATGGGAGCATTAAGTTTATAAGTCCCGAAAATTCGCTCTGAATTGTTCAACATTTCTTTGAGATAAAAATCCCGTTTTTTTACCAAAAGTTAAATCCGATCTCTGGGGCTGGTGGAAGATTGGTAACTATTCATACTGCACCGATTCGTTTCTATGGTGATCAGCTTAAACATTGAAGGGTTAAACTTGTTTTGATGAATAAGAAACGGAAAGCAATTAGCTTACTCGGTACATGAACAGAGCAAAGGTCCGATAAATTCTATCACGTATTCTGAATAGATAATAAGCTAGAATTTGCTAATAAAGTGTCTTTATCTATGTAATTAACAATAAGGCATCTATTTTTCATTATCTCTATGTCAACGGGACATATGAGGGGCATACGATAAGTTTCCAGACTTTTTTGTATGGACACTTTTATTGATAGTACACACATGAAACTCTAGTCCCCTTCGAAGTAATCTCCTCCAGCTGCAATGCACTTGTTGTACCGTTCCAACAACTTCTGGAAGGCCCCATGGTAGTCCTTTTGTTTGAGCGTGTCAATGATCTTCGTCACAGCCTCTTTCATCTCCTCGATTGTCTCATAGTGACAGCCTCTGAGCGTAGGGAATAACCAAAAGTAACAGGGAGCAAGGTATAGACTATAGGGAGGTTGAGGAAGTGTCTTGATGCCCATCTTGGTCAAATATTCTGTAACAAGGATGGCGTTGTGGACTGGTGCATTGTCCAGGTGGAAATGCCACTGACCCGATTTGAAGAGTGCTGGTCTCTTCCCTAGGAATCTCTTCCTGAACTCCCTTAAAACCTCAACATAGTAACCCTTACCCTAACCCTAACTCTTTGGCCAATTAACTCTGGCGTCCTGACTTCCTTACTCCTCCCACACCTCCTCTCGTCATCCCTCACAGACTCCCTGCCTTCTTTGAATCTCTTATGCCTCTCAAAAACTGATGCTCGATTCATGCAGTCTGAAGCACTCTATACGTTTCTGTGGCATTTTTCCAAGTTTAAAACAGAATTTTATTGCATATCGTTCTTCTAAAGTGTCAGATTGCATTTTTGAAATTCCCCAGCTGTGACCATCAGGCTTTAGTAGGGTGTAATTCAATTGCTGCTGTAGTTGTCGATTTGAATCTGAAATCATAAAAATTGGTCAGTCATCTCATAATATGTATAGCAATAACATACTGAATTTTCAAGAGTCAACGACAATATTAAATGCCCATACGAAAAAAAGTCTGGAAGCTTATCGTATGTACCTCGTATAAAACGCTGACTGTATAATCTGCAGAGAGGTACTGGGTTTTGAAACTCAACTGCATCTGATGGTGCAGCTCTAGTTCTGAATATCTCAGTCGGCTGGGCTTGTAGAATACACCGACTACATCTCTGCAAAGCTGTAAGATCCTCCTCATATGAAGTGTCCTAGATATAACACTAGACTATCTGATGGTCCGGCTTCAGTCCTGGAGTTTTAGGGAATGTAGAGTACTCCTTCATAGTCATTACTCCCAGGTTCACGCTGAGCTGGAGTTGTAGCCTCTAATAGTGTTCTATCAATATGTCAAATAAAATTGTCCCGCTTTTAACTATGTGCAAATAAATGACTGCTGCTGAATTAAATTGTTAGAAATAGAACTATTTGATCACTTAACTGTGTGCAAACAAATAACATGTTTAATTGAATTATTAGTGATACATAGTAATACTTGGAACTATGACAAAATCAGAGAGAATGGCTTCGAGCTGACGAAGAAAAGAAGCAGAAGGTACCCCGCAAAAACAATTACCGACGCCGACTACGCCGATGACATAGCGATACTGGCAAATACACCCGACCAAGCCGAAACACTACTGCATAGTTTGGAACAAGCAGCCTCAGGCATAGGCCTCTATGTTAATGCACACAAAACGGAATATATGTGCTATAATCAAACGGGGGACATCTCCACTCTAGAAGGAACCCCTCTTAAACTAGTAGACAAATTCACTTACCAAGGAAGCAGCGTCGAATCAACCGAAAAGGACATCGAAACGAGGTTAACGAAAGCATGGACAGCTATCAATAGGCTATCGATTATATGGAAATCAGACCTAACCGATAAAATGAAACGCAGTTTCTTCCAGGCAGCGGTCACATCGATACTGCTATATGGGTGCACTACATGGACGCTAACAAAACGGCTGGAGAAGAAGCTAGACGGCAATTACACAAGAATGCTGCGTGCAATCTTGAACAAGTCGTGGCGGCAACACCCCACAAGACACCAACTGTACGGCCACCTGCCCCCTATCACGAAAATTATTCAAGTTAGACGAACCAGTCATGCAGGACACTGCTGGAGAAGCAGGGACGAACTCATAAGAGATGTACTCTTATGGACCCCCACACATGGCCGTGCAAAAGCAGGACGACCAGCACGAACATACATTCAGCAGCTATATGAGGATACGGGATGTTGTCCTGAAGACCTACCTAGGGCGATGAACGATAGGGAGGAGTGGCGAGAGAGGGTCTGGGATATCCGTGCTACCAGCGCGACATGTTGATGATGATGATGAAATAGCAATACTTGAAACTCTTGAACTATGTGTCTAATTTGAATTGTTAGTGATACATAACAATACTTGGAACTATTTGACTGTGGGCAAATGAACGAATAATATTGATTAGAACTATTAGTGTTAAAAAGCAATGCTTGTAATCATTTCACTGTGAGCAAACAAATAATTAATATTGAATAGAATTATTGGTATTGAATAGCAATAATTGAAACCACTTAACTGTGTAAAAACTAGTAATACCAGTGCGCTAACAAATTAGTTGTAACTCATTTAAAAATAGAATTTCCAACAAACTGTGTGTACAAACATATAACTGATGTCAAATTGTGTCTGTTATATAGCAATACTTAAAACCATTTAACTCTGTGCAGAAAATGATTAAATCAGGCTCGTTTAAAAATGTTATATATATATATATATATATATATATATATATGCAAATTTCATTAAACATAATAGACATTTTATGCCAACATATTTTCTTCTGGATCCGTTCGAATTCCCGTATTACTTTTATCGTATTCGGGGGATTGATTTAGGTATTGTCCATAGTTGTATGTATCCCTAGTACTTTCTGCCCGAATTTGGGTCATCATCAGGGGAGAATCTATTACAAAAGTGATGTAACTTTTTTTTTAGCAAATTACTACTGTGTAAGGACGTCTTTGCCGTTGAAGATTATGGCATTTGCTTTTAAATGTAATTCTGTAAGTAGTGCCAGTAGCTAAAGACATTAGCACTGGTTTGAAAATGAATTCTATTAAGTGCTGGTTGCAGGTTTCTAATATATAGTGCTTCGAGAATCTGAAGCAGTAGTAATTTGCTAAAACAAAAGTTACATCACTTTTGTAATTGATCCTCTCCTGATGATGGCCCAAAGTCGGGCAGAAAGTACTAGGGATACATACAACTATGGACAATACCTAAATCAATTCCCCCCGAATACGATAAAAGTAATACGGGAATTCGAACGGATCCAGAAGAAAATATGTAGGTATAAAATGTCTATCTTGTTTAATGAAATTTGCATTAACAAAGAAATGCTGCCTAAATATATATATATATATATATATATATATATATATATGAGCTCTCGGTAGTCGTTAAGCGGATATATGTAAACAAAAACAAATGTGATACATAAGCGTTTAAATTTCCTTCGCAGCTGAGTGGTAGAATCTTGGATTCGCGTTTCAGTCAGCCAGGTTTCCATCCCAGCTTCGGGAATCTTGCCTGTGTAGCCACACTGAAGAGTTCTGGTTGAACGAAACAGGTCTGTCTGAGGAAGACTATATATATATATATATATATAATTGTGATGATAATTCTTAATATGGTATCATCTATAATACGTGGTGTGATTTTATCTAGAAGAATAATAAAAAAAATATGCTTTCATAGTTATATTATGACTAGTAATTACGAGTACTTTATAGTAATTGATTATGAATAATTATATATATAACATTAAAGTTACTGAGGTTTAGAATAATATGGATGATAATTTGTAAGATATAATTGTAACTTTGAGGATATATAATATTACGTTGTTTTTGTTTATAATTTTAGATAACTGTCTTAACAGTAACTGGTACAATTTTTATTTCTACTTTTAATGTGATCAATTACATTGAATAGCATAAAATATTGGTTCGACAAACTTTTTTTTTTTTTTTAGAAAATAGTATTAATATACAATATAAATTCAATATTGTTATAAGGTTATTAATACCTATATGAGTTGTTTATGGTAGATAATGTTCTCAATAATACTTAGTTGGTTTTGACTACTTTAATACAATATTATATTGTAAATAGTATTTGGTAATTGTCTTGGTTATATCCAACTAAACTCTTCCTAAAATTCATTTATTCGTTCATTTGTTTATTAATTTCATTTGGGTTTAAATGTTTGTTCGTAAATATATAAATTACCTAAAGTGAGGGGAAAAGGAAAAAGAAGTCAACAATTGATTGATCTTGCTACATGAAATATAAGACATTTGTCAAACAGACGGGAAAAACAAATGGTCGGGTTTTATATAAAATAAAAAAAATGGGCCGACGGCATTGGGTGTCTGGATTTTAGGGAAACTTTTTAAAATTTTCATTGGAAATATCGCATCATTTCTTTGTCTGATGATGCAGTTCTAATATTTTAAAAAAGGGTCTGTTGAAATAAATATTAGGACAAACAAATATGAGTAATTTTTAAAGGTTTTTCCTTTATATATATATATATATATATATATATATATATATATATTTACCAAGCCCCTCCACTTGGGCAGGATATGACACAAGGTTAATTTTTAAGCGGAGTTTAACAGGTTTGAATTCAGAGTTTTCCTTCTCCTAGACTAGTTGCCTCACCAGTGACGAATTCAGTCTGCCCTACTATTTACCCATAGCTGGAGGGAGAATAATTGGATTCATACCTTTCCCAAGGGTATTAGTGCAATGTGAAATGCAATCAGTCTCGTCCAGGATTTGAACTCGTGTCGCTGTGTCCAGTTCCTACGACGATAACGATTACACACACACACACACACACACACGAATATATATATATATATATATATATATATATATATATATATATATAGTGTCATCCACAGACAGGCTGTTTCGTGGTATCACTACTCTTCAGTGTAGCTAGACAAGCCAGATTCCCAAAGCTGGGATCGAAACCCGGCTGACTCAAACGCCAATCCAATCTAGTGCAAGCGAAGGAAATTTAAACGCTTATGTATCACATTTGTTTGTTTATATATATCCGCTTAATTGCTACCGAGAGCTCAATTCATTTGATATATAATGATTATGATTATTCGACCTTCATAATCATTCTTTTTCCCATGAACATCTGAAAAGCCAAACGGCCCTATTGTTGTGGCTCCGGAAAGGGTCACTAATGAAAACACAAACACGGATATTAGATAAGAGATTATATTACACAAGAAAGATAGAGTTACATAGAAAAGGTAAGAAGTATTGTCCTGTTCGGATAACACCGATATTGATCTGCCTTGGTAGCGAAATCTCTCATTACTAATAACGGTGAGAAGAGTCCATTATTGTAAGATGGGTAAGGCTCCTACAACACCAATCCAAGCAATTTTGAAATTTGAAAAATAAGGGTTTAACCCCTGAAATTCAATGGAGCATATTGAAAAAGTCGAATAATCCAGAATGCTTTGTTAGTAGATGTAACCTATGTCTACAAGAAAAGATACAAATTATGCTATACCCAGATCCAGAAAAATTGCTAGATCAGAGATGTGATTTAATAGCTAGATGTAGACATAGGAATAAATTTAAACTATAGACGACAATCGAAGATAATGATAAATTAACTATGGAAATAGGACGAAATGGGGATAGCTGAAGTAAAAGGAATGAAAGAAATATAGGAACCCACCATGTGAGGTTGGACGCATGTACGATTCAATGTAAAAGTGGCGGAATAAATGAGCATAACGATAAAATTTGAGTTTATGATAAGTAGTCTTTGGTAATGGTTGATAGGAATTGTTGTAATTCCTTAAATTATTGTTAAATCTGAAGAATTACGTTAAAATGTAGGTTAACTTATGGTAGAAATTAAATTAAAACCTACGTCTAGTTATTTTGTTATGGTCCTGACTGGCTACGAAAGGAAAACCAAAAGGGGAGGTAACTCTTCACCTTCACACTCTTCGCTCGTGTGCCCATTCTGGTTGTATACATTATATCCATTAAGATCTTAAGAAGTCCTGTTAAATTTGGAGTTATTGATTCATATCAATACTCATAGCAGGATGGAAATAAATTTATAATCCTAAAGTGACCGAATTTTGTTTTTCTTAAAGGTATATATATATAAAGAGAGAGAGAGAGAGAGAGAGAGAGAGAGGATTTAGCATCGAATAACCTACAATGGTTGGCTGATATGCCATAAGACGAAACCAAGCCAGTTCTGGAGATATGAGTGGTATGAAGTATCTTATCATCGACTTTGCAGTAATTAGTATCATCGTTCCTATTTGTTTTCTGATCAGATCCATATTTCTATTTCTATTCGCTATCTTTTGTTTTCACTTTTAGAACCGTGAGAAAGGCATAATCCACTAGATGACAAGTTTTTCTTCTTGCTAATAAACACTAGGTCTAGTCTTATAGCTAGTAATTGGTGATGCGTTTGATTGTCAGTCCCAGAGAAAGAGCCTCATTTTCTGACATGCTTGTGCATGTATTGTTCCAAATTTGATTTTCTTGCATAATTCCAAGTGGATCACCTTTCCTACCCAATAATTCTCACGCTTTTATTCCTTTTATACCAATGTGGAATTATGTGATTAAGTCTTTCATCCCCATCAGATTATAATATATAGAGGCTATTCTTTTGTGTACTACAATCTTATCCCTGGCGAGTTTTTCATACAAGTTTTTCTTACCTCAAACCAAGTAGACTGACTTTTACTTTTAATAACCCATCTAGTGTTTATATGACGTAAATCCAACCAATAAAAATGGCAGAATTTTTTTTCATAAATCTCATGGAATAGAATTGAGAAATGGAAAACAACCCTAAGGTTAAAGAAAACAATACGGATTCTATGAATATATATTAGATTGTTGGGAAAATAATGTTTGATTTTTGAACAAACTTACTTATGAATTTAAACAGAGTTTTATTCAGTGAAAATATGATGCCTGTACATTTATATATAACTGGTCTCAGTTAACTAGGTTAAAGTTTTTTTTCATATCAAGAAACCTTTGATTGCAGTTTTTACTTCTCCTTTAGAACTCTCTCTCTCTCTCTCTCTCTCTCTCTCTCTCACTCTCTCTCTCTCTCTCTCCCTTTTCTTTCTGTTTTAAATCTTCAGATATTTGAAAGGATAGTTGTTGATGGGTTAAAAATCAGAATATATTGGTTACAGAAAAGTACTTAGTCAGTGAGGAATCTGCATGATGTAATTGCTGGGCCGCAGCCTTGAAGTAGCGGGTTCGAGTTCCAGTGGCGCTGTTACGTTTATTTAGAAAAGGAATGAACACCTTTATTCCTACAGCTATGGAGAAAATAGTATCACTGCTCTTCTTCTACAAGGATGACTTTGGCTTTAAATAAGCCATGAAGGTTAATATGTCATTAAACAAAGAAACGACGCTTGTGGCCAAGCATTGTCATAAAATAAAATTATGAGCAAGTTTGAACGCGTGCAAAAATAGTAATCGCTTCGCTTCTGTATTTCATGTGAAATCTTCATGTAACCTTTAATATCAAATTCTGAAAGAAATGACAGAAAATTACCAAAAAGGTAATCATCAATTTAATCATTAAGGATGAACTTTTTATTCAACTATCACAATTTTAGATCAGAATTTAAGCAGTTTATACTAAAATCGGACTGTATTTTCTGAACAACCTAATATTAATAGCGTCTTGATTACCTACCTACCAACCTACCAAGATATGAGATGAAGAAAGCGACAAAGTTAAAAACTTTTTTACCTACAAACGTATGTGTTTTATAAAAAAATTCGGTTTTATCGATATTACATTCGATAATGAAAATATTGCCATTTAAAAATAATTTTCAAATTAGAAAATAATGTTAACTGTTTTGATTTTTGACCAGAAGATGTTAAGTAGAAAAATAAGTATCTAAAAGTTAATGTGTCCTGAATATGATACTAACCTGCCGGTGAGGCTTCAGTTCTAGAGAACTACAGAGTGAAAAGAATTCCTTTTTCATTATTCCCAAGTCCACTGACCGAGAGTCATTGAACTAGTTATGTAATATAAAAAAGTTAAAAAGTTAATAAATAATTAAATATTTTTAAACAATTTTTGAAATTTTAAATATTTTTTAAAATAATAGTTAATGAGTACTGAGTGTAATTATTAGGGGATTAAATCGAAGGGGGCTTTTCTTTCCTTTTTTCGGAGATGGTTAATTTGTCACTAAATTTCTTTGGAGACAGGTGGATTTACATGTAGATACCCTAAGTTTCTGTTCTTGGGTATGACATCCGATGGCAAAGCTGGAGAATGTGGAATCAGCCAATTATTGCTATTACTCCCACGTCCACTCTGAGTATTAGTATCTGTCAGGGACCCATAGATATGTATAAAAATTATTCATGTTCGATAGGACCGAATACAAAAACCCTCTGAAGAAACAGCAGCACTAAAAATGTAAATATAAATGTACAATGAACGCAATTCATTAACCTCTTGGCATAAAATAATTCTAGACGGCTTGGTGTGCCAATAAAATCGATCCATTAATCGATTACAATTTATCCGAATATGGTTTAAATGTATTTAATTTATGTCTTGTTTTTATCTGGTAATCTCGAGATTAAGAGAAGCGGGAGACGCTAAGAGTGGATAAGAATTTCCGAATCAATTTTTGTGGAAATACATCTCTTAAATCGTATATTCTAATAAATGTCTTTGGTAAAAGTGATTTGCAAGACATTCTAAAACATTCAGAGCATGTTGTTCACTTCAAGATTTTTTGTTGTTGTTGTTGTTGTTGTTGTTGGAGGGACGTCTTTTTTGTTTTTCTACTTGGCGGTCGATACTAAGCTACTCCTGTCAACTCGGAAATACTATATGGAACTAACCGTGGGTGTTTGTGACACGAAAACCTGTGAGAGAATAATGAGTATTCGTGATCCGTCTGATCAAATCACCGTATTCAATGGATGTTGAGAGAGAGAAAGAGAGAGAGAGAGAGAAAAGTCACGTCAGGCAATCTCGAATCAAGATGTGAAGTGTCTACAGAATTTCTCTCCCTCTCTCTCTCTCTCTCTCTCTCTCTCTCTCTCTCTCTCTCACACACACACACACACACACACACACACACAATATGGAAAGAAAGTTGACATGGTTATATGCCAGGGATTTTATTGATCAAACTGTCAACGATGACATGATTTCTTGTCAGCGTCTAACGATGCTGGGCTATATTCAATAAGTGGGGTGCAACGTGGTTGGGTTGACACCGAATGTTTAGAATGCAATTATAAAACAATTAGTCTGCCTACCTTGGCGCGAAAGAGTTGTTAGCAAGCTCATTTGTACCATACGCTTAGATTTTTATGGAGAAAAAAAATCCGGTGTTAAGCGAGGCTTGAACTAAAGGAAGATAGGAAACTGTTTCAAGTACATAGCACTCTTATTTATTCATTTTCAACTGATTTTTTGAAAGTTTGATTTTCAACGGGATACCAATTCGTCTAGGGCTATTTTATGCCTTGGAGTTAAGGAATCACTTTCATATTTTTGTTCAATCTAAGATTTTTTTTTTCATTTTTAAGCCGGTTATTTCGAAAGTGAAGACTTTTTTTAAACAGGTCTGGTTTGATTTGGTTTGGTTTGATTTTATGGCATAGCAATCAATGTAGGTTATTAAATGCCAGATCCATTTTTATACAATTAAACAGTTCTATTTCAAACAATTCAGCTAAACATAAGAACACAGTTTTATTGTAAAAAAACAATTTTATATCAAACAATTCAATTTAGCCTGAGCGCACAGTTTAGTTCTATTTGACACATAGATTGGACCCTATCTGGTTCTACAACTCCGGGCCAGAGTAGACCTGGGAGTGATGCTTATAAAGGGGTGCTCTGCATTCCCCAAAGCTCCAGCATTACTGGAGCTTCACTGTAAGATTGTTTATTGTCATAAAAAGACACTCTTTGAGGGATTCTTACCCCTCTGCAGAGAAGCAGTTGGTGTATTTTACAGCTCCAACCGATTGGGCCATTTTTTAAACTACTCATTGATGGGACTCTAACTGTCGCATATGGCACCGCTGGACAAACAACGAAAAACTCGTAGATATGTAAAAATATAATTCATATTTTTATTCTTCAACGGCGATGATTGTGTATTAGGAATACATTCAGAGAGAGTTTGCACATATCTTTCGTCTGTGGCGGCGGCCCTTTTTGTGAAGTTTGCGACGGCTGCAGAACACACACGGGGAAATGACAGGTCTGCTTGAGAGACCAACGGATCACCCCCATCGTTTGAGCGACCAGTGGATCTCTGCCTTCAGTCCAAAAACACAGACCCTATATTGTTTTTCAAGTTCCATGCAGAAATATGAACATCCTCTTCGCCTCGCGTATTTTCTGTTTATGGCTGGTTATCGGATCTTTTTTTTTTCCGGTAATTTGTTGATCTTATCTGCGAACGGAAATATCTGTCATTCTATCCACAGGCAGTAAATTACCTTTTTCTCATTCCTATGAAACCACTTTGTTGATGTTATCTTGAGACCGCATTGGATCAGTTTATCGTCGCCAGCTAAGCTAGTATATTATATATCAAGTTCAACGACTCTTGGTCAGTGGACTTGGGAGTAATGAAAAAGGAATTATTTTCACTGTGTAGTTCTCTGAACTGAAGCCACACCGTCATATGCATGTTAGTATCATATTCAGGACACTTCTTTTTGTGATGGAGGATAATTACCCCCTTGCCTAGGATACAAACAGCATATTCTCAGTCTTGCCGACCGAGCTTTGAAAAAATTTCATTTTCTCTGTTTCCTTTGTACGTGTCAGACTTACACTTAAAACACAAATTTCGGGGCCACCTTACAGCAAAGAAGTCCTCATCAAATTAGTCTTCCAGATAAATTAGACAGCTTAATTGTTTAACGGCATATCAACTCCTTGTGGGTTATTTGTTCCCAAAATTTGACTTATTTGTAAATGTTTGATTACATCATTACTCTTTTTGATTTTCCAATATTTTTTTTATCTTCACTTTATTTTTTCATCCGATGGCGCGGGGGGGGAGTCACACAAGACTTACGCTCTCATTTTAGTACTGAAACAAGAAGACTAGAGAAATCTCCATACGTAACAATTAAAGTGCAGGACTGATATTCGAGATGAGTTAGTTCGAACTCCAGTTGCCCAGTCGACAGCACCTCTGCAGAGGGGTAAGACACCACCACCAACGAGTGTCCTGGATATGATACTAAACATTCTGATGGTGAGGTCCTAGTAATGCTGGGGCCTTGGGGAATACGGAGCACCCCTTCATTGCCATTGCTCCCAGGTCCACTCTGGCCCGGCATGGTAGCACCTGATAGGCCCCTATCTATGGGTTAAATAGAACTAACGGCATACTTATGCTAAACTGAATATCTTGAAATAGAAATGTTTTTTGACAATTAAACCGTGCTTACATTTGAACTGCGTGCTTGTGCTAAACTGAATTATTTCAAATAGAACTGTTTTTTGACATTGAAACTGCATTTACACTAAACTAAATTGTTCTGACATGTAACTGTTTGTAAACAAAATCTGTACTTTTACTAAACTGAATTAGCTAAAGTAGAATTGCTTGCTAAACTGAATAGCTCGAAATAGATTTTTTTTTACAGTTAAACTGTACTTATATTTAAACTGCGTGCTTTTTCTAAACTGAATAGTTTTAAATTTAACTATTTTTGACATTGAAACTGCACTTACACTTAACTGAATTGTTATATATAACTGCTTGAATAGTTTGAAATAGAAATGTTTTTGACAGTTAAACTGTGTACTTATGCAAAACTGAATTGTTTTAAATAGAACTGATTATTTACATAAAAATGGATTTGGCGTTAAATAACCTTCAAAGGTTGATATGCCATAAAATCCAACCAACCAAACCAAACCAAACCGAACTCCAGAGACGCTATTACGTTCACTTTAGGACTAATACCATTGCGAAAGTAATCAACCCATTTACCTCCCCAGCTATGGATTAAATGATACCGCTTCTGGTTGTTGATAGGTAAAAATCCAGAATATAGTGGATATGGCAAAGTCCTTAATCCTTAGTCAGTGAACTTCTGTGGTGAACCCCCTTGGTGCAGTGGCTAACTTGTTAGGCTGCAGACTTGGAGTAAGCGAGTTCGAGCTCCAATCACACTGTAACGTTCAATTTCGGATTAATACCCTGGAGAAAGTTATGAGCCCCCTTTTCCCCACAACTATGGGTTAAATAGTATCACTGATGTTCTTCTACGATGATGGCCTTACGATTAAATAACATGATATGCCATTAAACAAAGAAAGATAAAATCACATATCAGACACCGTACACTGTTAAACATTTTCTCAAAGAAAGCAATGCTTTAACTCGCATTTGATAACATCTTTTTATAGCACAAATAATAAGAAGTAGCTATTTGAAGATGTCAACGTGAGAACGTTTTGTCGTTTTTTGAGAGAAATAGAATTATAGCAAAAAAAGCGTAAATGTAAGCATTATCAATACCATACAAAGTAATTTCCCGAAAAAATCTCAGAGTGTTTTGACTTGGGTAAAACGAAATAACTATTAACAAGCTACACCCACCCTATTGGCTGGGGGTAAAGTATACGCCAACTGCATCTCTGCAAAGGGGGTAACAGTGCCACCTACGAACGCGTGTCCTGGGTATGAAGTTAAAAAATCTGATGCTTAGGCTCTTATCCTGGAACATGGGGAAATGTATCGCACCCCTTCATTGCCCTTATTCCTAAGTCCACTCTTACCCAGAGTACTGGGATCCGTTAGGATCCTATCGTTGGGTCAAGTCAAACTATTTAATTAGTTACTATAACGGTAACCATTAACTGTGTGTACATGAATGAATGAATGTTACAAATAAAGTTGGCGACCTTAGTCGAGGGCGACCAGAAGGTTCCCTTTTCAATAGCTACTACACCGAGATGTAGGGGAGGGCGCTACTTATTTCCCTGGACTGCTCCACTATAACCTTGATACGTACCTTGATACTGCTGAGTGTTAAGCAAGGATGTATCAAGTATAACTTTTTGAGTCTTTGGTATGACGTGACCTGGGATTGAACCCCAGTCTCCCAGACCATTGGCGAACACTCTACTCACAAGGCAAATGGGAATAAGCATAAAATATTATTATCAGAATTTGATGATTCTAATAATTGAAACCCTAGATACCCTTGAACTGTGAGCAAACAAATGATTAAAATTAAATTGAATTTTTAGTATTAGATAGCAATACTTGAAACAGTTTAGTTGGTTGGTTGGTTGGTTGGTTGGATTTTTATGGAATGTCAACCTTTGTAGGTTATTCAACGCCAAATCCATTTCTTTTGTAAATAATCAGTTCTTTTTCAAAGAATTCAGTTTAGCATAAGCACGCAGTTTAAAATGTAAGTACAATATGATTGTGAAAAACATTTCTATTTGAAGCTTTTCAGTTTCGTCAAGAAGTTCTAATTCAGTTTAATATAAGTACAGATTTTGATTACACACAGTTAAACGTCAAAACAGTTCTATATTAAACAATCCAGTTTAGAGTAATTACAGTTTATATGTCAAAAAACAATTCTATTTCAAATAATTCAGCTCAGCATAACCACGCTGTTTAAATGTAATTACGGTTTAATTGGCAAAACCATTTCTATTTTAAGCTATTCAGTTTATTCAAACAATTCAGTTTAGCATAGGTATGCCGTTAGTTCTTTTTGATCCATAGATAGGGCCTATCAAGTGCTACCACTCCGGGTCAGTGTGGACCTGGGAGCGATCGCCATAAAGGAGTACTCCCCATTCCTCAAAGTACCAGCATTACTGGAACCTCACCAGCAGATTGTTTAGTGTCATATCTACTACACTCGTTCGGGATGTGTTACCCCTCTCCAGAGGTGCAGTCGGTGGATTCTACAGCCCCAGCCGACTGGGCAAAATACTTGAAACAATTTAACGGTTCGCAAACTAATGAGCCCTTACTCATTTAAAAATGTCACCTGCAAACTATTTGCTTATAAATCCCACCCCAATATATATATATATATATATATATATATATATATATATATATATATATATATATATATATATAGGTATTCTTCAATCCAGTAAATTCGGAATAGGGAACCATTCAGTCAGGACAAATAAAATATTCAAATTTCGAAAATTTAAATATTCCTGGTAAAGAGCTCAATGTAAATAAAATCCACAGAGCAAATAATATTATTTCAAGAAAAAAAAAACAATATTCGGTCTCATCAGGATAATAAATTTATTTTCATCTTGTTAAGACCATTGATATGAATCAAAACTTCAAAAGAATTTTAACAGGACTTCATCAAATCCGACAAATTGAAATTTAGACAATTGTTAAAAATTTTGTATATAGTTAATCTTTATTAAATTAGTATATATATTCTAACTTTTTAAAATAAGTCTTACCAATACCGGCATGGGTTTTTGGTACCTTTCAAAGAAAAGAAAATGACATACTCAATTTAGAATTAATACTTTTGTTTAAAATGTTTGAAATTTTGATAAGTATTACTTTAATTGTTAATTTGTTGTTTTTGTCGTTGTCTTAATGTTATGTTTTGACCTTCGACCCGGCCCCCCCCCAAATGCTATTCCAAGGTGATACACCGGAAGGAAGTGACACATTCCAATGGCCAGTAATCGCAAGAGATCGCGTGGGCGGATTAAGGCTTATAATATGGGACAACGTGAAGGTCCCACAGTACCAATACAGACTGATGCACCGGAAGAGAGTGACCTGTGAACTGCATGACAGTTATTTCCGCTTGATGACGATTAAACATTCGATTTCAAAGACCGAGTGGGCGATCGTGTCGGCGTTGAACTATTATATAATGCAGTCAAGACGGAAGTTGAAGCAGTTGCCAGTAGAATTCCAGACAGCTAGATACCAGATGTGGTAGGGAAAGCCACACCCGACCGAGGGGGCCCTCGGAAACCCCGATGGAGTTTGGGGTCCAGAGAAGATGCTGATAAGATGCAATAAAGAAAGCCAGCATCCAGCAGTGGGCCCTAGGCCTCCAGTTGAACAGCACTAAAGAACAAGAAAGACACAACGTGACGGTCATAACAGTGGGGTCAAGATATTACAGTTTATATTTGATCTCCAGCTCCCTCTCACATGCAACCCTTGAACAACCCTTTCGAACCCTTGCAATAAAGCGTCTTCCTTCCTGCGTCTTTATCCTGTGGGCGTCTTTCAGCATGCGTCCTTATTTATTGCGTCGGTATGTATCCAGCATATATATATATGTATATATGTGTGTATAAGCATATGTATGTAGATGAGAATACAACATTAATCTAAAACGGGAAGAGACTGGAACTAGCCTTATATAGGAAAAGGCTTGAACATAGGTGAAATGGCTCTCCTTTCTCCCTCTTCTTCCTTCTTTGGTCTATTTCTCCTGTCTGGTTGTATTTGATTTTCTTCTTGTATTTGATGAAATCCTGTTAAAATTCTTTTGGAGTTTTCATTCATATCAATGCTCTTAGCAGGATGGAAATAACTAATATATATATATATATATATATATATATAACCTAAAAGAGTTGTTCTCCCATAAAATGCAACCAACCAAACTACACAAAAAATTAAATATAAATTCAGAATGTACGTGATTTCCTAACCTCTTGGCATAAAATAACTCCAGACAGGTTGACATGCCGTTTAAAGCAATAAGTTATGTGTCTATGATAATTTTTGCACACAGTTACGTATCCAGTATTTCTGTCTAATGTAGATCATTTGCGCTCAGTTATATGGTTCTCGGTAATTACTGTAAATTACAGCGTACAAATCGACTTGTTAAGCCGGAAAGAATCCCGATAGAACTAGGGGTCAAGCAATACGGCACAGGGCTAAAATCTAAACCTTTACCACGGACTTGTTAACTAATGGAACAGTACTTCTAAAAATCGGTATACACCACTTACCTTAACTCCTGTAGACTGGCATAAATATTTCCAACTTTAACTTGTGTTTGGTGAACATATTTAACAAACTAACACGGAGATTAACTTAAAATAAAAAAGATCTATAATACTTATTAAGTATTATTAATACTATATCAGACGCCGTTTCCAACAACCGATGCGTTGACTGTAAAAGCTAATCAGAAAATCCCAGCACGCAAGCAGCCACAGTATGTTGTTTACCGGCGCAATTTCACGATAGCGCAATAGTTTGTGAAGTCACATGAATATAAGCTCTAATGTATAAGATTTTCATGTTTCATATATACCTGTTGCAAATTTAATTTCAGTTTTACGGAGATTTTTTCGGGCTTGAGATGTCAACTTGTATGGCGCAATTTACGATAAGGATTTTTCGGTATACTGAATACAAATACAATTATATATAATAACAATAATATAATGACAATAATCACAATATAAAATGACAATAAGATAGGAGAAATTTAAAGTAATGTATCCTCCATCCCCTGGTGACTAGTTTGTTAACCAAGATATATTTGTGATTGGAACTAGGTTAGGAGTTGTAGACACATTTTTGTTTTTGGGAATTGCCAATCTAGAAATTGGAACCTTGGACTCTGAGATTGAAGAATTCAGTTACCTAGTTCCGAATTTGGCAAGTTGAAGAAACGTTTTTGCTCAGACAGAGTATATAACTGAATACACAAAGATTAATGCTTTACAGAAATGTCAAGATAAGTTTAATGTATTCCTCGGATATAGTGAGATGTAAGAAGTGTTTTAAAAAAATTTACAGATTCACTAGTAGGATTTTTTTTTTACCTGATTTTATAATTTTGCAGAAAATCTGTCGGTTTGAGCATAGAATATTTGATAAACACGAATCAAACACGTTTCATCTTTAGTGAGCTTGCAAACTGAAAATAACCTCAAAAGGATTGAAGGATTGTCTTAAAGAAAACTGGAAGGTTTTGAAAATAGATGTCAAAAAATTGGAAGCAAAAACATATGATAGAAATAATTGACGCTGAATCCTTAAGAGTGGATGTATGAAGATGGACAAAGTGGAAAATACAACATGCAGTACATATGAATTCATTTGTGAATTTCTGTCCAGTTTTCTGAGGCCGCAGAGGATTAAGACCCCACCTCAACAAGTGTCATGGATATGACACAAAACTGCATCTGATAGTGAGGTTCTATTCCTGGAGCTTTTTGGAATGTGGAGTACCCCTTCATTGCCATTACTCCAAAGTCCACTTTGACTCAGAGTGGTAGTATCTTTTAGTCTCCCATGTATGGGTCAAGTAGAACTATTTAATCATTTTCTGTGTTTGAAACTAGTCAACTGTGTGCAAACAATAAATAGTAATATTCGAAACTATTTGATAATGTCATTGGTTGTTGGTTGGTTGGGTTTAATGGCATATCAACCTTTGTAGGTTATTTAACACCAAATTGATTTTTATGCAAATAGTTCTATTTCAAACAATTCAGTTTAGCATGAATACACAGTTTAATTGTCAAAAACATTTCTACTTAAAGCTATTCAATTTATTCAAACAGTTCTAATTCAGCTTATTCAGTTTAGAATAAGTAAATTTTTTTACACACTGTTAAATATCAAAATGGTTCTATATTAAACAATTCAGTTTTGTATGTGTACAGTTTCAATGTCAAAAACAGTTCCATTTCAAACAATTCAGTTTAGCATAAGCATGCAATTTAAATGTAAGTACAGTTTAATTGTCAAAAATTTTCTATTTAAAGCAATTCAGTTTTGTCAAACAGTTCTAATTCAAACAATTCAGTTTAGCTTAAGTATACAGTTAGTTTTATTTAATCCATAGTTTGGGCCCCATCAGGTGCTATCATTCCGGGCCAGAGTGAACCTGGGAGCGATGGCAATAAAGGGGTTCTCCGCATTCCCTAAAGCTCCACTATTACAGGAACCTAACGATCAGATTGTTTAGTATCATATCAGGACATTCGTTTGGGAGGGGGTCTTACCCCTCTGCAGAGGTTGAGTCGTTGTATTCTACAGCCCTAGCCGACTGGGCAATTGACAGTGCGCAAACAAAAGATTAATATTATAGAGAATCAATGTTGGAATACCACTGAAACCACTTAACATTGTGCAAACAGATGAGCTCTGGCTCGTTTTGAAATAATGTTACCAACAAACTATTCGCTCACGAATTATGTAGATATTTATAAACATGTTCTAGGTTTAAATAACCCACGGTAGTTGATATGCAATAAAATACAACCAAAACTAATCATCTGTGAATACGCCTGGTGGTACATAGAATCGGAAATGTGTATTCAATCATCGTCACCTGTAAACAAAACCTGGATATGTTAACCATGTTAAATTACATATTTTGTGAAATAAAGAAATTTATAAACTTTCCTTGCTACTTCGTTCTCATGGTAATACATGTGATGTTTGTTGTAACAATAACAATTAATACTGGATTAAAGGCACATCACGATTTATAAAAATGTAAATCCATGGGTAGATCCTTTTAGTCCTGTACAAAAATCAGGCCCTTATTTTATATATGCTTTAAATCATTTGCTGGGCTCAAGTCACGAGGGAGACCATGAGGAATTAATTCTGAAACAGGACGTTTGAATTGTATATTTGGTTATCATCTGTTAGATCTTATATATGTGTGTGTGTATATATGTGTATATATATGTGAAAATATATATGTGTGTATATTTACATATGTGTATATGAATATGTATGTATATGTGAGTGTATATATGTATGTGTGTATACGTATATATGTGTGCGTATGTATAAATGTGTGCATGAGAATATATGTATATTTGCATGTGTGCGGGGGGCTGAGAGAGAGACAGAGAGAGAGAGAGAGAGAGAGAGAGAGAGAGAGAGAGGAAGAGAGAGTTTGGAATGTAAATTCGACGGTTTAAAAAGCTGTATGTATTTTATGTATAACACCTCTGATCGACCATCATTTTGACTGTACTTTGTTTTACTATTTCATCTGAAAAAATATTATTAAATGGGGAAATTATTCACTGTACTCTTCTGCGTTATCGTTTTTCAATTTTGTTCTTACAAGATATAATTTAGTGTACAAAAATTTAAAAGTAGCATCTTAGTAGCCGATTATTCTATCCGTCTATAACAAAAACAAAATAAAAGAATCTTAGAATAATTAAGATATGATTAAAATTAATTTACATGAGGGATATTGTATTATTTAGAATTAATTTATTCTTTTAGTCTGAGCTTCCGAAGATAATCTATAAAACAACAAAGTTTAATAATTCTGTAAAATGGTTGAAGGGGTTGAGTATATACATGCTCAGTGCAAATCGAATTCATTGACAATAGGCTGCAAGCGTAGCTCCTCCATTTCAGTAGGTCAGATTCCCGAGAAAATGTCGAGTACCTGACTTACTTACGAAGTACCTTCAATAAGTTTCCAGACTTTTTTTTTGTACAGGCATTTAAAATTGTCGTAGACTCTTGAAAATGCAGTATGTTATTGCTATACATCTTATTAGAAGACTGACCAATTTTTTTGATTTCAGGTTCAAATCAACAACTACAGCAGCAATTGGAATACATTCTACTAAAGTCTGATTGTCACAGCTGGTGAATTTCAAAAATGCAATCTGGACGTGAGGACACTTTAGAAGAATGATATGTAATAAAATTCTGTTTTAAACTTGGAAAAAATGCCACAGAAACGTATGGAATGCTTCAGACTGCTTTTCGACCATCTTGCATGAATCGAGCATCAGTTTTTGAGTGGCATAAGAGATCAAGGAAGGCAGGGAGTCAGTGAGGGATTATGAGAAGTGTGGGAGGAGTAAGGAAGTCAATACACCAGTGTTGATTGGCCAAAGGGTTAGGGATTAGGGTTACGACGTATGTTGAGGTTTTAAGGAAGTTCAGGAAGAGATTCCTAGGGAAGAGGCCAGCACTCTTCAAATCGGGCCAATGGCATTTCCAGCAGGACAATGCACCAGTCCACAACTCTATCCTTGTCACAGACTATTTGACCAAGATGGGCATCAAGACAGTTCCTCAGCCTCCCTATAGTCCAGACCTTGTCCCCAGTGACTTTTACTTATTCCCTAAGCTCAGAGGCTGTCGTTATGAGAGAATTGAGGAAATGAAAGAGGCTGTGACGAAGGTCATTGACACGCTCACACAAGAGTATTTCAATGGGGCCTTACAGAAGTTGTTGGAACGGTACAAGTGCATTTTAGCCGGAGGAGATTACTTCGAGGGGGACTAGAGTTTCATGTGTGTACTATCAATAAAAGTGCCCTTACGAAAAAGTCTGAAACCTATTTAATGATCCTTGTACCTGGGTTAGGCTACGTTCAAGCCGGTTAGACCATAGTCAATTGATCACATGGTCCCATGGAGCCTTCCCTCACTAGGCAGTTCCTGTTTACCAGGACTAAGTTTATAGATTGGTGGTTTCGGCACCCCAAAAGGGAAGGTTGAGGGGATCAAGCAATTTTTGACGGCCACTCATGAGTCTCGATTCGTGCATGATAAGTTTGTGTCTATAAATTCTTTGCAAGTCGGATAAATCGTAAGTTAACCCTTTTAATGCGGCGTATTGGGTTTAATGACTAGAATGCAATTTTGATGATAAAATAAAATAAAAACTAACAAAAATAAATAAATAAATAAATTAATAGATGAGTTTCACCGTTGAAATATAAGAATAAATTCGGAAAAGCAATTAAATCATTAAAGTGGAAAAAATTGGATCTTAAAAGTTAACAAAAAAATTACTTGTGTTACACAAATATTTTTTTTGGTCAACTTGTTTTGATTAACTTTTTTTTTGGTCAATTATTTTTTGATTAACTTTTTTTTTTTGGTCAGCTTTTTTTTTGGTTAACTTTTTTTTCAGCTTTTTTTTTTTGTTAACTTTTTTTTTTTTTTGGTTAACTTTTTTTTGGTTAACTTTTTTTTGTTAACTTTTTTGGGGGTTAACTTGGTTTTGATTAACTTTTTTTTGGTCAGCTTTTTTTTTTGGTTAACTTTTTTTGGGGTCACCTTTTTATTTTTTGGGTAACTTTTTTTTTGGTTAACTTTTTTTGGTTAACTTTTTTTTGGTTAACTTTTTTGGGTAAACTTTTTTTGGTTATCTTTTTTCTTGGTCAACTCTTATTGTTAACTTTTTTTGTCAGTTTTTTCTTTTGGTTAACTTTTATTTTTGGTTAACTTTTTTTTGGTTAACTTTTTTCTCGTTAACTTTTTTTTGGTTAACTATTTTTTTAGTTAACTTTTTTGGTTAACTTTTTTTTTTGGTTAACTTTTTTCTGGTTAACTTTTTTTTGGACAACTTGTTTTTGGTTAACTTTCTTTTTGGTTAACTAATTTTTTTGGACAACTTTTTTTTGGTAACTTTGTTTTTATTAACTTTTTCTTTTTGTTAATTCTTTTTTTGGGGGGTTAACTTTTTTTTAATTCACTGATACTAAAAAGACAGTTTTACTAAAGTTTTAAAAGAAATAGAGAATTTATTTATTTATTTGTTTTTAGGTCCCAGTATATCAAAGAAGAAGTTATCTTTTCATTTGTTTTTAGGTGAGGTGCATATCGGACAAGATCCAAATTTTTTGAGTAACGTGGACTAAAGCTGTATCTCGCCTTTATACCTTAAGAATATGTGGGCGCCTCTAATTGCTCTCCACACCAGAATGGTTAAGCAAAATATGGAAGGCTTTTAGTTTCCTGCCACTGGCGCCGCACAATCTTCTTACTCTCTTATAGAAACGCAGCAGAAGTGTCTAAGATAATTGTCTTGCGAGCCTAAAGAATCTGAGAGGAAAAAAAAATGATGGCTGGTCTTTGTCCTTCACCAGATATTGAGATAATAGGCTGTAATTAATGTTCAATACTCTGTCGACACAGGACAGTTCTTTTCAGTTGCTGTTTATGGTCACGCATTAATCTGAAACGTTGTGTCGTAGCTTCCTCGTAGCCAATATATTGTTGTATATAACGTGAATTTAGAATTATGTCGTCTTGAGTAATATTGGTTCCTTTTTAATCTACTTCGTTCTTTAAAGTAATCAGTATTGACTCAACGTAACATAGATTATATCAAACCATTATTCGAAAATGCTACCTACGCTCAAAAAGAAAATATAATAGATGTTTTTAAGTGTAGAGGAATTTGAATACGTTTCTGATAGATAAAACTAAAGATTTTAATTTATTGCTGATGATTAAAAATAGTTTAATTGTTTATTGTTAGAGTTTATGTAACTAACCTAACCAACATATTTATATTTTTAATTTCAGAGCTTCAAGGTTGGAGAGATTATCAATGAATAATTTGCCCAGTCGGCTGGGGCTGTAGAATACATCGATTGCACTCCTACAGAGAGGTGAGACCCCTCCCAAATGAGTATCCTGGATATTACACTAAACATTCTGATCGTGAGGTTCCAGTGAAGCTGGAGCTTTGGGGAATGCAGATTACCCCTTCATTGCCACTGCTCCCCGATCCACTCATACTTATGCTAAACTGAATTGTTTGAATTAGAACTATTTAACTAAAGTGAAGAGCTTGAAATAGAAATGTTTTTGACAATTAAACTGGGTACTTACATTTAGACTGCGTACTTATGCTAAACTGAAGTGTTTAAGATGGAACTGTTTTTGACATTGAAACTGTACTTACGCTAAACTGAATTGTTTTATATAGAACTGCTTTGACATTTAACTGTGTGTAAACAAAATCTATATTATACTAAACTGAATTGATTGAATTAGAACTGTTTGAATAAATTGAATAGCTTGATATAGAAATGTTTTTAACGATTAAACTGTCTACTCATGTTAAACTTAATTGTTTGAAATTGAGCTGATTGTTTGTATAAAATTGGGTTTGGCATGAAAGAACCTACAAAAGTTAATATGCCATAAAATCCAAATGACCAACAAACCAACCAATGAATGATACCTAATATTTCTTTTCTTAGTCTATTTCATTAGGAATTATGAAGTCGTCGTTTTATAAGAAAATCATCGTTTTTATTAAGAATAATAGGAGTACTTATTTATTAGCGATACCAGAGTTAGTGGTAAAGTGTTGAACCTACAGACATAACTGAAAATCATTTAAACACCGAAAAAATTAATGCAAGGTAAATGATTTAAATGAAGTAAAATCTGTTTTGCTTCAATTTTTTTTAACTAAGTTTTTGCTATCACCTGTTTTTAAATTGATATCCATTCCGGTCCAGACATTTCTGCTTCCTGGGGTTGGTTGATGTTCATGTTTTTTTTTCTGAACTGTTCCTGTATTCATTCTGCACTATTTCATTAAATTCAAACTCACTAACAATTTGAGAAATGGTTACGTGTGTAGGTGGGTCTCACTGGAAACTCTCTTTTTTTTATTTTGAAATTCAACTGCATTAAGCCCAGGTGGCATGGGCTGTAGAATACACCGACTGCATCTCTATTGAGGAGTAAGACCCCACTCCCAACGAATGTCCTGATATATGACACAAAACAATCCGATGGTGAGGCTCTAGTAATGCTGGAGCTTTGGGGAATGCGGAGTACCCCTTCATTGCTATAGTTTCCAGGTCCACTCTCACTCGGAGAAGCAGAGCTTTATAAGCCGTAGTTGCTATTACAGTCAGAGTTTTTTTTGGGGGGGTGGGGGTATATGACACAAGGTCAATTTTTTAAGCGGAGTTTAACAGGGTTGAATTCAGAGTTTTCCTTCTCCAAGACAAGTTGCCTCACCAATGCTGAAGAACCCAGTCTGCCCTACTATTTACCCATAGCTGGAGGGAGAGAATAATTGAATTCAGACCTATCCATAGGGTATTAGTGCTATGTGAAATACAATCAGCCTCGTCCAGGTTTTGAACTCGTATCGCCGTGTCCATTTCCTACGACGATAACCATTCAGAATTATTCAAAAATAACTGATGGCCTAGTCGGCTGGTACTGCAGAATACACTGACAGCTTCTCTGCAGAGGGGTTAGACTCCCCAATGCGTGTCCTGGATATGACATTAAACAATCTGATCGTGAGGTTCTAGTGATGCCGGAGCTTTTGGGAATGCGGAGTACCCCTTCATTGCCATCGCTCCCAGGTTCGCTCTCGGAGAAGCAGAGCTTTATAAGCCGTAGTTCCTATTGCAGTAGGAGTTCTTACTCTGTAGTTCTTATTTATTCCGTGTTCATTTTTCTTGGGGAAACAGAAATGTTAACTTTTGTTCATTTCTGAATTTGGCTTGTATATAATTGAAATTGAAGAAGTATACAGCTAAATTTCCTTGTTCCTAGGCCTGCAGTTTTACTGCTTTGAATTTCTTTCAATAATGCCTCAAGAGATTCATTTGGAAACTGTCCCAGTTTGCTGTCTAGCTGACCATTAATAATTTCTTTCGTAGGTTTATACGTGATTTTAGGAGGGTTTTCAAGCCGATTTCTGTGTTATTGTTTCCACTTCTGACGTAATTCTTCTTGGTTGGCATCTTTTAGTTTTACTCTAGAGATGCTTTCCCTTCCGTTAACTTCATTTATGCTGTGATAATCGTGATTATCTACCTTCGCCCGAATTTCTGATTTTATTGATTTGGACTCTGATTGTATTCTAGTATTTCTTTTTGGTATGTTTTAGTTTTTCCTGCGCTTAAGGTTATGCACATTAGCACTTTTTTTTTCTTTTATTAGATAAGGTTGCTTTTTTATGTTCTTGTTTTTTTCTAAATTGACTCTCGGGAATTTTATAATTGACTCTTGGTTTGGTTAGTATGCACACGGCTGCTGCTTCGATGTGGAGGATAATAAAGTTTTCAAATTCGTCTTTACGAATATAGTTTTCTAATATCTGTTGGAGAGTATCAAAAAGTTATCGTATATTGACTGCTTACATAAGCAAGTGAGTACCAGTCATTTTGTTGAATTTTAATTGTTACTTTCTGATTTCTGCGAGAGGATTTTGTGATCGAAAGCTACTCCTCCTTTGAAGGAGTTTGTCTCGCAGCTCTATGCTCTATTTATCTAATTTTGTAACCTGCAGGAGTTTTGAGTAATTCGAGTTGGTGTAGGTCCATAGTTTTCCCTTCTTTTTATTTTTTAGAATTCAGTATTTCGGCATACAAGCCGGTTCTTAAAAGAAAAATCTTTTCGATATACACCACTTCTGAGTTATGCGAAAAGAATTTTGTTTTCAACTTTACCTCAGCCCAGTCGGCTGGGGTTGTAGAATACACCGACAGCATCTATACAGACGGTTAAAACACCATCCCAACGAGTGTCCTGGATATAATACTAAACAATCTGATGGCGATACTCCACTAATGCTGGAACTTTGGAAAATGCAGAATACCTCTTCATTGCCATTGTTTCCAGGTCCACTCTGGCCCGGAGTGGTAGCACCCGATATGGGTCAAATAGAACTGTTTGATATTCAAACTGTATTCAAGCAAATCACTTATATAAAATTGAATTGTTAAAAATAGAAATCCTTGACCATTTAACAATGCTTTTTAAATGATTTTTAGCACGAGGACTGAGAAACATTCCTATATATTAAGTGGCAGCGTTGACAGATGTTTTCCATGATCATATCAACACAAATGCCCAACCATTACCGGGATTAAAATGGAATGTTAGTTCTTGCATTGCACAGCAGAGAAAGACCACAACACTGACGTATAAAATGGAATTAGCTTCTTTTCTTTTCATCACCCAAAATGTATGGACATGTAAGAGAGAGAGAAAGAGAGAGAGAGAGAGAGAGAGAGTCGAAGACGGCTGAGATGCAGACACACAGGGTCCAATAGTGTGGATCTTCTTTGAACTGCTTTCCCCCTTTGTACTGCTTTTCGGCTAGAAATATCCTCGGTAATATAATATTCTGGACGCCTGCACAAATTCCCATGGTCTTTTCTCCTCCAACCCGCTACTTAAACGTTGTACGTGGAAACACCTTCTTCTTGCCACCCACGCAATTTACGCGACATGTCAAAGGAATCTTCAAGTCAATATCCACCACTTGCTCGCTGTGATAATATTAATGTTCCAGTTGATACATAATGTCTATATTCTGCTCGGCTGCTGCCGCTGTAAACTCAGGTATCTAGTTTGTGTTTAATGTTCTCACGTTAAAATTTTCTGTGTTAGTAGTGTTTTTGCATCTATGTATGTTTAGTTTGGGCCTGGTGGCTGGTTTTTCAAATGCAGGGGACAGAGCTGCTACAACAACAGAACACGCCCTTTGTTCACCTCTGTAAAGGGTGAGTGGTGTAGACGTATGGTTTGATATAGTCATGGTGATCTTTGGTTGGCTATTTTTCTCATCAATAGATGTCACCCTTGTAGATGAGTGGCTGTAATATCCTGATTGAATTATTATAATCCCAGTCATTGACTTATGAGGTTCCTCTTCCCAGCATCATGTGAAGCGTACCATTGACCTACCTTTACATTTATCAGCCTTGCTGCCGAATTATTGACATAGTGAGATTTCCTCCTTTAAAAATTAATTATATCCTGGCAAAAATGTCCATACTCCGGGCGCAAATATTTAAATTTTCATGCAATAAAATATGTATTAAGTTAGAAAGACAAATGAAAATAACTAACAACTTTTAGAAATATTACTTCTTTTTATTTTATTTTAACCGGCTCATTGATCTAGTGGGTTGAGTGTTTGCCTATGGTCCAGGAGACCCGGGTTCAATCCCAGATCGCTTCATACCAAAGACTTTAAAATTGGTACTTGATATAAGGTACGTTGATGGAGGTGCCCGTGGTGTAATGGTTATCGTCGTAGGAAATGGACACGACAACACGAGTTCAAATCCTGGACGAGACTGATTGCATTTCACATAGTACTAATACCCTTGGGGAAGGTATGGATCTGATTATTCTTCCTCCAGCTATGGGTAAATAGTAGGACAGACTGAGTTCTTTAGCCTTGGGGAGGAAACTAGTCTAGGAGAAGGAAAACTCTGAATTCAAACCCGTTAAACTCTGCTTAAAAATTGACCCTGTGTCATATCCTGCCCGAGTGGAGGGGTTGGGTAAATATGATATGATAAGGGCGAGAAGTATAATGCTTCTATAAAACTATCCTACCAAAGATAGATTTACAAAAGAGAAAAATATGCGAAAAAGTGTGAATATTTCCTCTGGCAAAAATTATGTAATTAGCTTTCAAATTAGCTTACTAATATTCGCTTAGTTATTTTTGGTGGTGCCCGTGGTGTAATGGTTATCGTCGTAGGAAATGGACACGGCGACACGAGTTCAAATCCTGGACGAGATTGATTGCATTTCACATAGCACTAATACCTTTAGGAAAGGTATGAATCCAATTATTCTCCCTCCAGCTATGGGTAAATAATAGGGCAGACTAGGTTCTTCAGCTTTGGTGAGGCAACTAGTCTAGAAGAAGGAAAACTCTGAATTAAAACCTGTTAAACCCCGCTTAAAAATTGACCTTGTGTCATATTCTGCCAGAGCGGAAGGGTCAGTAAATATGATATAAGGTACTTAGCAATCCTGAGAAAGGAGTAGCGCCCTCCCCTACACCTCGGTGTAGTAGCTATTGAAAAGGGAGCCTTCTGGTCGCCCTCGACTGCAGTCACCAACTTTACTTATTTTATTTTGATGTGTGTTTGTTAATATCTAAAAAAAATTAATTTTAGGAAAAGGAAAAAATAATAGGTTGAAAAATAGCATCTAATATCATTTAAAATTAAATTACATTCAACACTCCCAGGTTTTATGGATAAATTTTCCTAATCAAACAAAACTACACATAAAGAATGAAATACACACATATTTTTTTTTGTTAATGGATTTATTTAAAGTTTCATGGACGGGATTTTTGCTTATACTAACAAAACAATAAGAAATCAATAATCCCAAGGAAATACAGGGTGCGGAAGCAAAATATGGAATCATTCTTAAAACTTTTTCTTTTTTCTGATTAGCCTAATTTTTGAAGAAAAAAAAATGTGACAAATCTAAATTTTCATGATAAGCTCTATTATTCAAGCTCTTTTTCATTAAAATTCAACCCAATATGAGTGAGCAAGAAAAAAAACAATAAAAGAATCTATGAATTGGTTTACACCAAAACTAAGCCAAAAACATTTCCGAAATAATTGGAGTCTCTTTATTGCCTCCATTAAGCCCAGACCTTAACCCCACTTGATTACCCTATTTGTTTTTTTTTAGAAAATTAAACAAATACAAATTTCCATCCAAATATTGCTTCACTTAAGTCTTCTATTGAAGAGGAATGGAATAACATATCTGAAGAATTTATTTTGAAGACATACAAATCGTTTCGATGGTGTTTTGATACAATAATTGAAAAATATTAGCGCCATATTTAGTAAATTTACTGTTTTGAGTCTATCTTATTTTGTTGTTTGTTTTTTTGTTTTTTTTACTCAAAATAAATCTTGTTTTATAATAGAGTCGTTTATAATTATACTTGAATATTCATGATTATTGCTTCCGCGCCTTGTATTTATTAAAATCAAAATTTTAAGATCAATAATCAAATTAACCTTCCCGTTTATATATCAAACTTATTGGGTGGTACATCTGAATTGCATATTATTAGCAAGTAGATAAGGTCAACAGAATTAATAATACAAACAATTCTTAATAACAGAGATTTAAATAAAAATAAAATCATGGTAAATGTAACTTAAATAACTAAGGGAATAGTTACCACTTTGGTGACGTCATGGAACTATCTCCATTATAAGATGTGTAGAATAGCGTGAATATAGTCAACAATGATTGAAATTGACTCTCACTAAGCGCCGTTAACTATATGTCTACGCTATCCTAACTTAGATATATATATATACTCTATCACTGATATTGAGCACTCTTTATTAATCAATATAGTAATCGATATTATTTATATTTGGATTCATTTAATTTTTCCCTCAAGGGTAATATGTGACACAAGGTCAATTTTTTTTTCCGCAGTGTTATGTTGGTTTGAATTCAATTTTGCTTTTCAGTTTGTTGTTTACATTGCTATCGCCCCAACTGAAATATATTGTACATATTGATGAGAAAACCATATCAAAAAAGAATGTATCATATTTATAATAACCCTCATAACGGCATGATATGCAGTTATCCAGGAGCAAAACAATCGTTGGTGGGCGGATTTTAATATACTGGCTGTACTGCCACACACACACACACACACACACACACACACACACACACACACACACACACACACACACAATCGTTGGGAGTGGCTTTTAATATGCTGGCTGATTTGCTCCACACATACACACACAACCACACACACACACACACACACACACACCAAAACAATCGTTGGGAGTGGCTTTTAATATGCTGGCTGTATTGCTCCACACATACACACACAACCACACACACACACACATACACACACCAAAACAATCGTTGGGGATGGCTTTTAATATGTTGGCTGTACTGCTTCCCCCCCCACACACACACCAAAACATGGAGTGCCTTGATTATGACACTAAAGTACATCTGATTGTGCAGCTCTAATACTGAGAGGGTGAAGTATCACTTCATAGCCATTACTTACAGGGTCACTCTGACTTGGAGTGGTAGTACCTATTAGGGATCTATCTATGGGTCGAATAGATGTGTTTGCAAGTTATTATTTTGTATTGTATTGTATTTCCATTTTACTATCTTCTCACATTTGCGTTCTAAAGAAATCTTTGCACAAAAAGTGTAAACTCTTAATGAAATATCTATATACAGACCAAATTCTAATTCATCCAAAAATCTCTCTTAATGATTTTTTAAAGAATAATCCAATTTAATCATAACCTTTTCTACACTATAACTGTTTTTGATCAGATGTGATTACTTACTTCAAAAATATATTCTAATAACAATACATTCAGTTGGAAAGTAGACTTAGTTTTTAATTCTGTCTTAACAGACGATTTCCTGTCCGAGGAGAAATATTGAAAACATGTCTATCATAAATAGAATATCAATTGATTATTTGGAAGGTTCAATTAGAACACCTCTCATCCTCAATTCTAGCGAAGTCATCATCAAGCTTCCTCCCCCCACCCCTCTCTATCTATCTATTGGTTCTGGTAGTTCTTGTATACTGCATCCAGCAACAGCTTTGAAGAAATTCTGTTTTATTTCATCACAGATCCGATTTCCATATAATCGATAATCTGTCATAACCACCTAAAGATTACCATAACTTTAATTCTATTAAAGTACTTCATCCTAATTTCTTTAATCTCTCCCAATAACTGTAATCTTATTCGTTTTCTTTTTATTTTTGTTACTCCTCTTCGTATAGCTTCCAATCTCAATATTGCTCTTCAATTACCATGTTTCAACACTGAAGCCCGGGCATTAGTATAATATATTATATGAGGTTGGTTGGTTGGTTGGTTGGGTTTTATGACATATCGATCATTGTGGGTAATTTAATGCAAATAATCAATCCTATTTCAAACAATTTAGTTTAGCATGAGTATACTTTTAATTGTCAAAAACATTTCTATTTTTAGCTATTCAGTTTAGCCAAACGGTTCTAATTCAAATAATTGATTTTATTATAAATATAGTTTTTGTCTACACACAGTGTAATATGAAAACTGTTCTTTTTCAAACAATTCCGTTTAACATAACTTCGCAGTTTAAATATCAAAATAGTTTTATTTCAAGTAATTCAGTTTAGCATAAGTACGCAGATTAGTTTTATTTAACCCGTACTTAGGGCCCTATCAGGTGCTACTACTCCGAGTCAGAGTCGACCTGAGAGTGATGGCAATGACGGATACTCCGCATTCCCCAGAGCTCCAGCATTACTCGAACCTCACCAAAAAAAAAAAACCAAACAAAACCAATCTAATACAAATGGTTTCTTTCTATTCAATGATGAACGCACAATACATAAAATCACCAATGAAGAAAAATAACTGAATAAATATTAAAGTTGATTAATAAAACTTCATTAGATCATTAAGTTTGTTTGTTTTGTTTTTACGGCATATCAACCTCATCGGTCATTTAATGCCGAATCAAGTTAAAGAAAATAAGTCTGAAAATAAATTCAAAGGAGAGGTTTTAGAAATTAATGATAGACTTTAGATAATTAGTTGTTTATTTGATTTTTATTAGGAGTTTATTTGTAGGGAATCATAATCATAAAAAAAACATGTGAAACTGGTTGGGGAAGGGATCAGTTTGTTAGAATATATCTAGTAAAGAAAGTGTTTATAGAAGTAATTTGGTTTTATTGTAAATTTCTTTAGATTTTTGTGTATAACTTCACTGTTTTTAGAAATTATATCACATTATTTATTTCAGTGTTTTGAAACAGTTCCTTCATATTGTTTGCACTATAGAAGGTTTTTTCTTATATGGGCTTGGTCGGTACATTCGATGAGAATGTGCTTCATGGTGTATTTGGTTTGACATGCATAACACATTGGTTGTTGTTTTTCTTCGAGTAAAATGACGATGATATACAGATATGTTGGAAGTGCCCGTAGTGTAATGGTTATCATCAGAGGAAATGGACCCGCCGACACGAGTTCAAATCCTGGATGAGACTGAATGCATTTCACATAGTTCAAATACCCTTGGGAAAGGTATAAATCCAATAATTCTCCCTCCTGCTATGGGTAAATATGACCAAGCAGATAAAGCAGCCAGATCCACTATAAACCAAACCATTGAAAAGAAATTTAAAATACCATACACAGACTTCAAAATGAAATTGAATAAATACATATTAAAGCAAAGACAACAATGCTGGAATAATAATGAAAATGATAAATTATTAGAAATTAAATCCACACTGGGTGGGGGGAGCAAAGCTTCAGAAAAAAACAAAAAGAAGAAATTACATTGTCCAAACCCCGGATAGGTCATACGAGGATAGATCATCAAGGGACCGCTTTGTGTAGGGTAATTGTTAACGAGCATCGTCGGCTGAGCAACTTCGTTGCATAATAATCCAAGTCCACTTTGATCATCTGTTACAACTTTATCATCTATTGTAACTTTTAGGTTATTTGCACAAACCACGTCACAATCAAAATCGGGGGAGTGGACAACAGACAAATCTTTGAGGCCAACCTACTTAATGGAGGTGCGTGCAGTATTTCAGTATGTGTGTATTGTATGTATTTACTTAACCCTCCTCTGGAGCAAGGTCAGTTTTAAGCGGAGTTTAAAAGGTTTCAATTCAGAGTTTTCCTTCTCCTAGACCAGTTACCATGCCAAGGTTGAAGAGCTCAGTTTTCTCAAGAGGAAGAATTAATGGATTCATTTATTTCCCAAGAGAATTTGGTCAATGTCAAATGGGAACAGTCTTGTTCAGGTTTTGAACTCGTGTCGCCGTGTACATTTCCTGGAACGGAAACCATTACACTATAAATGCTCCTACTATGTATGGATTTGCTTATGTATTGCGAATATGTGTGTGAGTGCATTGTATGTATGTGTGGATATATTGTATATCTTTATGTAGTGTATGTATGTATGTAGGTCTGGATGTATGGTGTGTACACATATGTATGGGTTCGTTTAGAGAGAGAGGGAGAGAGGCCGTTTGTGATTAAACGTAAGGTTGGTGCTTTTGAATACCAAGTTGAGATGCTACCGATGCTAAAATATATTTGTTATAATGGTAACCCGTTCAACTGTGAAGCAGCCATTTATTTTTAAAGTGTTGTTGATTTCATGAACACGAATTTATTAAGCGACAACCTTCGCCTTGTTTTGAAACAGTGTATTCATCACCCGCCGTTCAAGGCATCCTTCATCCTAACAGGTCTAATCCATTGAACAGAAAACGAAACCTTTCAACCCACTGGCCTTTTAGTTACATAGTCCACATTTTGCTTTGAAAACATCAAACGGACCTAAAGTTTTTAGGTCCTATTCTCTGTCACTTGGTCTTTAATCTCGATTAAGAAAAATATTTTTATAACTTTTTTGTTTGATGAACAAGATAAATTGCTTTGGGCAATTTCTGTTGAAATCTTAGGTACTCCACTCGAACCTAAGCGATTTATTTAAATTAAGAATGTCTTGATTATTTCATTTTTAGAATTCGTTTAATTTATTTATTTTAAAAAATCATTTCCATTTGAAAAACTTAGCAGTTTTGAAAATCAGGAATTGAAACAAGTTGCAGAAAATGGTGATACATATAATACCATTACTTCGCCAGTAATATGTCGTTGGTATTGTGGTAAGAGAAAAAAACTTGAAGATAGACTACTTTCCCTCAATATACTGTAGAAGGAAGACGTGCGTTTCGTCCTACGATGGTCACCCTCTTTCTTCCGTGAAGTCCCCATAGTGTAATAGCTAAAGTACTTGATTGTATGACCTTAAAGGAAATGAGTTCGAGTTCCAGTCACGCTATTACATTCATTTTTGGGCAAATACACTTGGGAAAAGTACTAACCTCAGTATCCACTACTGTCCTACAAGGTACAAACTTCAATATCCACCTACAGCTATGGTACCACTCTTTCCTACAAGGGTGGTTTTGGCATTAAAATAACCCTCAAAGATTGATTGATTGTTTTGTTTTATGGCATATCAAACTCATCGGTCATTTAATGCCGAATCAAGTAAAGGAAAATAAGTCTGAAAAGAAATTCAGAGGAGAGGTCTTAGGAATTAATGATAAACTTTAGATTATTAGTTATTTTTTTTTTATTATGAGTTTATTTGTAAGGAATCATAATCATAAAAAAAGAGCAAATACTTTTGTGAAACAGGTTAGGGAAGGGATCAGTTTGTGAGATTACATCGTGTAAAGAAAGGGTTTATAGAAGTAATTTGGTCTTATTGTAAATTTCTTCAGATTTTTGTGAATAACTTCACGGTTTTTAGAAATGATATCACATTATTTATTTCAGTGTTTTGGAACAGTTGCTTTATATTGTTTGCACTATCGAAGGTTTTTCTTATATGGGCTAGGTTGGTACAGTCAATGAGAATGTGCTTCACGGAGTATTTGGTCTGGCATGCATAACACATTGGTTGTTGTTCTCCTTCGAGTAAATAAGGGTGTATTATCCTGGTATGACCTATCTGGAGTCTGGACAATGTAATTTCCTCTTTTCAGTATTTTATAAAGCTTTGCTTCCATTCCCCCAGTGCGGGTTTAATTTTTAATGATTTATTATTTTTCAACGAAGGTTAATATGCCGTTAAACAAAGAAACCGAATCTTTGACTTCAAAGGACTATACTGGGATAAATATCATACTGCTTTATTCATTCGGTAGATAATATAATCTTGATTTAACCATGCTGTACCAAAGGAATTTTTGACACATATATAGGACACCATAAACTAATAGAATAAACAAAATTACAAGTTTAAATAGTAGAAAATTATAAACAAAACATAACTGAGAAAAGAAACAAATCTCTGAATTAATATACAATAACCACGTAAAAAATATGCAGTATAAACTACATCACCCTTCCTATCACGTCTTAAATAACTGCATATAAAGGGATACCCACCTTGTCGGAACAATTTGGTCATATGACTGCATATGTGAGAAACTGACAGTCTCCAAGTGTGACACTATGAAGTGGGTGCGCCAAACAGACGATCCCTTTGTCTGCTTTGGCGCGAAACTAGACAAAGGGTTTGGACTCGAAATCTCGAAGCGATCGGAAGTAGGAAGGGAACGCCAGTCAGAGAGTTGGAAGAAGGAACCCAGAGAAGTCAGTGGGCGACGGGAGACGCAGGGTGGCAGTTGGGGATTCGACACCGGACAGCAGAAGTGATCAGTCGGCATGAGATAGAGTCCAGCATCAGTGAGGGAAGACCAATCAAGATGAGTCAGCACTCCTCGTGGTTTGTTGAATTTTCGCTAGAAATACACGCTAGCGTTAGTCTACAGGGAATGCAGAATGTCACAAGTTAACCTTCTTGCACTTGAGTTAACCCAAGCCCTCGTTTGTTCTTTGTTCTTTTTCTCCCACTCCTTTGATTGTATTCTTGTAGCTATGAAGAAATGTGCGATGCCCCTATCGGAACCAACAGATGATCACCGGCCAAGAAGTGAAATGGTTTAGAGAAGTTGATGTAATTGGGGGCTGAGGGGGTTACGTCACACAAGCACCATTGATTCGATGTTTACGCTATCCTAACTTTTGATGTATAAAATCCGGATGTTTTGGGTTTTAGACCAGCCCTGGTATAGCAGCATTCAGCATTTTTTTTTATCTTACATAATTGAAAGAATGTCTATTGAGACGGAAAAAACCATAAGGTTTACATAGAAAAATGTCATTCGTCTCCCTAGAAACATTTCGAGGTCGCATAATATATATCGTTTATAAATTGCTTAATTTTTTTCTGGTTTATGCATTACGATGTCCCTTTGACTGTTCCTATTGAAGTGAATTCTAATTACAAAGCTCTTTGCTTCGATGTGGCACAAAGCCGAATTAATGGGGCGCCCAATGAGACTCGAATTCACTCGATTTGCTAATCTAGCTTGCTAACCGTTACACCACCAGAGGTACCCTTCTTATTGAAGTGAGTAGCCATATTTCAAACCATTTGATTATGCACAAAAAGAATTCTCAGTGTTAGATAGTAATTCTTGAAACAATTTAACTCTGTGCAAATATAATTATCAGTGTTTGTTTACATAGGAATATTTGATAGAATTATCAGTGTTTGTTTACATAGGAATATTTGATAGATAGAATTATCAGTGTTTGTTTACTTAGGAATATTTGATAGAATTATCAGTGTTTGTTTACATAGGAATATTTGATAGATAGAATTATCAGTGTTTGTTTACATAGGAATATCTGATAGATAGAATTATCAGTGTTTGTTTACATAGGAATATTTGATAGATAGAATTATCAGTGTTTGTTTACATAGGAATATTTAATACATAGAGTTATCAGTGTTTGTTTACATTGGAATATTTGATACATAGAATTATCAGTGTTTGTTTACATAGGAATATTTGAGAGATAGAATTCTCAGTGTTTGTTTACATAGGAATATTTAATACATAGAGTTATCAGTGTTTGTTTACATTGGAATATTTGATAGATAGAATTATCAGTGTTTGTTTACATAGGAATATTTGATAGATAGAATTATCAGTGTTTGTTTACATAGGAATATTTGATAGATAGAATTATCAGTGTTTGTTTACATAGGAATATTTGAGAGATAAAATTATCAGTGTTTGTTTACATAGGAATATTTGATAGATAGAATTATCAGTGTTTTTTTTACATAGGAATATTTGATAGATAGAATTATCAGTGTTTGTTTACATAGGAATATTTGATAGAATTATCAGTGTTTGTTTACATAGGAATATTTGATAGATAGAATTATCAGTGTTTGTTTACATAGGAATATTTGATAGATAGAATTATCAGTGTTTGTTTACATAGGAATATTTGAGAGATAGAATTATCAGTGTTTGTTTACAGAGGAATATTTGATAGATAGAATTATCAGTGTTTGTTTACATAGGAATATTTGGTAGATAGAATTATCAGTGTTTGCTTACATAGGAATATTTGATAGATAGAATTCTCAGTGTTTGTTTACATAGGAATATTTGATAGATAGAATTATCAGTCTTTGTTTACATAGGAATATTTGATAGATAGAATTCTCAGTGTTTGTTTACATAGGAATATTTGATAGATAGAATTATCAGTGTTTGTTTACATAGAAATATTTGATAGATAGAATTATCAGTGTTTGTTTACATAGGAATATTTGATACATAGAATTATCCGTGTTTGTTTACATAGGAATATTTGGTAGATATAATTATCAGTGTTTGTTTACATAGGAATATTTGGTAGATAGAATTATCAGTGTTTGTTTGCATAGGAATATTTGGTAGATAGAATTATTAGTGTTTGTTTACATAGGAATATTTGGTAGATAGAATTATCAGTGTTTGTTTACATAGGAATATTTGATAGATAGAATTATCAGTGTTAGATAGCAATACTTGAAACCATTTAACTCTGTTAACAGTGATAAAAACGGAGGATTTAGAAGTGAAAACCTGCATAATCTTTAGAATTCTAAGTTGGAATTGCCTGAAAATTGTCACTGAACAGTTGTAAGACGTATGTAATGTATAAGGAACATTTTCAAAAGGTTCCGCTTGAATTATTATACCGAAATATTGGATTGCGTCTCAACAACTGTATTTAACTTCAAGATTGGGATGAAAACAGTTTTTTTAGTGTGTTGAATTTAAACTGGAAATGAAAAATTGTTTCACTACGATAACCAGAGGCGTGGAAAATCGTGGTTGTGGAAATCAAGAAGAACCAGTAGCAACACTGGCAAAACCATGTTTTTATAAAAATTCATTGTTTTTAATTTGATACATAAAATTTGAATTGAGTTCTTTTTTCTAAAGACATATGAAATATTCATGGGTTATTTAATGAGTAAAATTTTATTCTTTTCTTTTTAATGTTTGATTATAACCATTTGCATTTTCAACGTTCCATTGCAATTATTTTTAAAACCCACTTTTTATGTCTATAAAGATCATCACTTTGCACAATTAACTATTTCTATCAAATACAAATAATTTGGACACTTATATTTCAAGGAAGGAAAAATTTTTCTAAAGATATTGTTTTAGTAACTTACCCAATCACCCATGAACTCTCCCTCTTATAAATAGCAATCGGTACTGTTCTTAGTCAGAAGGCAATTATTCCAGCAGAGAGCCCTGGAAGTCAGACCGAAACTGTCTCGCTGGTAACTCTCTCGTTTGTATATGTTGTATTTCTGTTTTTTGTTTATATATTTGTTTAACTCACTTTCTTTCTTGTGTCTTTATTTCTGGTCCCTAACAAGGCCACTACAATTTGGCGAGGAGGACCCTTAAGAACCCCAAAAGGACAACGTGGAAATTGTCAATATTAGTTTTACATTGAATGCACGAACTTCAATTTTCGTCACACTTTGTTTTACTCAACAGTACTTGGTAATCCAGAAAGGAAACCAAACAAAAAAACGTGTAACTAACTTACACTGAACTTGAACGCGTGCTGCTAAACTGGGAGAATTCACGTATTTTTTTTTAAATCACTCGTGATTCCCTAAGTGAGTAAGAAGTCAAAGTTATTTCTTTTTTTATAAAAAAAAAAGTTTTTCACCTCAATTAAATTCTATTTCGGTTTAATCCTAAAAAAAACACAGACAAACATGGATGAGTTTAAATCCGCCATGCTCAATTTTTCTAAAGTTTCAACAGAATCAGCAAAAAAGAATGGAAGAGAGACAACATGAGTAGCTAAAAAAATGGATCAGCTCCAGCTGGATATACAAAAAGAACGACTTGAAATACAAAAACAAACAGAAATCAGATAACAAAAACTTAAAGAAATTCTACTTCAAACTCAACAACAACAATAAAACTTGCTTGAACTGACAAACTGGAATCAAATTAGAGAAAACGAAAATGCGCTCTCACAAAACACGATCTGGGGCGCAACAGACAATTTTACATATTCTCTGGACAAAGATATAATATTCGCTTCTTATTTTAGAAGATTCAAGGATTTATACGCCCCAGATTGTACGAATTGAGCTGACTCTACGAAAGTTCACCTACTACTTCGAAAATTAGGCACCACAGAGCACACCAAATTCGTGAATTATATCTTACCCCGTAAAACAAGCGAAATGACATTTACCGAAAAGGTTAAACTTCTTACTGAACGTTTTAGTCCAAAAACTTCACTTTTTCACAAGAGATGTAAGTGCATGAATTTCGCCAGAAAAGATAGTGAAGATTATACTGCATTCGCATCGGTTGTGGACAATCAATTCGACTATTTCAAACTGTCAGAATTGAGTGCGAATAATTTCAAATGTCTGATATTTGTTCAGGGACTCGTTTCAGCTAAAGATGCTTAAATCAGATGTAAAGTTCTGAATAAATAGGAAAACGAACCAAACCTTACTCTCCAACAAATAGCGGAAGACTGTCAGAGATTCGTAAGCGTACGACAAGATTCGAAAAACATCGAGGAATCTGGCATTGTACACGTAAGAAAGGTACGCAAAACAAAAACAAAAAAACAATCTAATTCTCCCCCTAAATAAAACCAATACAAAAAGAAACAAGACAAATTGCCCCCTAACCTGTGCTCCGGTTGGGGGTCACTGCATTGGTATTAGGATTGCGCTTTCAGGAAAAAGAAGTGCCTAACTTGTAGCCGTGTCGGGCACAAGAGCTCACATTGCCGAACGAGAAAAAAGGTAATAGCTGCGTAAAAAACAAAGTCAGATGAACAAGACGGGTTAAACATCAGGAAATACGGGTGAGTACAAATCTTAGATAAGAACATAAAATTAGAATTGGATTCTGGGTCAGATTTGACAATCATAAATCTACACACTTGGAAAAAGTTTGGAAAACTATCCTTGCTAAGACCTAATCAGACGGTCTCGTCCGTGACAAGGGAGAACATCAAATCACAAATGTAACCTTTCAAGTATGGACGTTAAAACTAAAAGCGTTTGTATGAAAGAATATAGAAAATTTATACGACACTGACTGAATGGAGAAATTTCAGTTGTGGAACATGTCAATTAATTAATTTTGCCAAAAACTCGAACACCTGACCACCGAGTCAAAAATTTAATAAAAGATTTAAAAGAAACTTTTCAGAAAGTTTTCTCTGGAGTCCATTGTCGGTGTAATAAGATGACGGCAAAATTCGAGTAAAGTTGACATCCAGCCATTGTTTAAGAAAAAAAATAAATGTGCCTTTCGCATCTTTACCACAAATAAATGAAGAACTCGACAAATTTGAAAGAACCGGTGTCTTGTAGAAAATTCAGTACAGTCAATGGGCTTCACCGACCGTATTTGTGAAAAAGAAATCAAAGGAGATCTGGGTCTGCGCCGAATTCTCGACGGGGCTTTATGCTGCACTCAAAGACTATGACTATCCTTTGCCAAGTCCGGAAGAAATTTTCACGAAACTAAATGGAGGAAAAATTGTTTTCTAAAATTGACCTCAATGACACGTATCTTCAAATACTGGTAGATGAAGAATGTTATAAGTTGCTCAGTATCAAAACTCATCATGGGTTGTACAAATTCGGACGTCTTCCGTTCGGGGTCAAGTTTGGGCCGGCAGTTTTCCAATATGTAATGGACCCTATACTGAGCGACCTTGAATACGCGCTGCATATTTGGATGACATTAGTAAATAGTCAAAATGTAAAACAACGCAAGGAACATGTTCATAAATTCGTTTTTAGAATCTAAATGCGATTTCTTTAAGATGATTAAATATTTGGGGCACATTATCGACAAAAATGACAAAAGGCCAGACGCAGAACGGGCTACCGCAACCAAAGACATGCCAGCTCCCCAAAACGTCTCTGCCTTACAAAGTTTCTTAGGACTGGCAAACTACTACCAAGTGTTTATACCTAATACGCATAACTTACATACTCCTTTAAACGAACTTCTGAAAAAGGACAAGGACTGGGAGTGGACACCTTGTTATATTTTGACCTTTTGACCCGGCCAAAAATGCCATTCCAAGGTGATGCACCGGAAGGAGGTGACACATTCTAATGGCAGTTATGAGAGGAAATCGCGTGGGCGGAAATTGGCTGATGAAATGGGACGAGCTAAAAAATTCCCATGGTACACTCATAGACTGATGCACCGGAAGAGAGTGACCTGTGAACTGCATGACAGTTATTTCCGCTTGATGACGATTAAACATTCGATTTCAAAGATCGAGTGGGCGATCGAGTGGGCGTGAACTATTATATAACGCAGTCAAGACAACAGTTGAGTTGCAGTTGAGTTCGAGTTCCAGTGGGAGAAGAGAGTGTGGTAGGGAAAACCACACCAGGCCGAAGGGGCTTGGGGCCCTGATAAGTTGGGGTCCAGAGAAGATGCTGATAAGATGCAGTAAAGGAAGCCAGCACCCAGCAGAGTGGACCCCAGGGCCTCCGGTTGAGAATCAGGAGAACGAGAAAGACACAACGTTGACGGCCATAAGAGTGGAGGTCAGAATATTGAAGTTTCTGTTCGGTCTCCAGGCCCCTCTCACACGTAAACCCCGAGTAAACCTTTTCGAACCCTTGCAATAAAGTGAGAGGTAAATATTTTGTAGAGAAGTCTTCTTACGTCTTTCTTAATTATTGTGTCATTATGATGCTGCATATGATGATATAACAACCTGAATGCTGTCGGACTTGTTTCTCATCCACTATAACCCAGACCTGAACTTAATAGTTGCCAGCGATGCTAACACGTATAGCATTGGAGCTTGTATTCTGCACAAGATGCCTGATGAATCTGACAAACCAGTTGCTCACACGTCGAGAACACTTCTCCCTGTTGAATAGAACTACTCCCATATTGAGAAGGAATTTTGGGATTATTTTCGCAGTAAAGAAGTTTCACTGGAACATTCACGGTAGACATTTTACATTTCAGACGGATCATAATCCATTACATACCATCTTCGGTTCTTAAAAAGGTCTGCCTGTGCATACTGCAAATAGTCTGCAGAGATGTAGAATAATCCTCTTAAATCATAACTTTAAAATGGAGTTCCTACTGTCTAAAAAACTCTGTCATGCTGACGGACTGTCCAAATTAACCCCGAAATACAGGGAAATTCTAAAAGATACTGTGATTGCTTCACTTCGAACAGAAGGGGAATTTAAAACTACATTATGCAACACAGTAAAGGAACTCCCTGTAACTCTCGACCAAATCAAACAAGAAGCTCTAAACGAGGAATTTATCAGGCAAACTAAAACCAAAATTTATGAACAGGACCAACAGACTTCAGATATTTTCTCACTATGCAACGAAGTACTGCTATATAGTAAGCGAGTCTTCCATCCCACTACACTAAAAAGGAAAATCTTGAAAGCTTTCCACGCTGGCCGCCCAGTGTTTACGAAGATGAAAAGCCTTATGCGCAGCTATATGTACTGGCTGAACATGGATGAATATATCGAAAACATCTTTAAATCCTGTAAAGTCTGTGTCTTGGCTACTAAAGCCCCCCCCCATCAAATATAGACCTTGGCTTAAAATGGACCGACCATGGTCCCGAATACAAAGAGACTTTGCAGGCCCTCTAGACGGATTCTATTATATTATAGCAGTAGATAGTTTTTCGAAATGGCCCGAAGTCCTTAGATGTTGAAATCCAACTATAGAAGTTACAATCAATTTCCTCCACAAATTGTTCGCTAGATTTGGGGTAGTTGATTGTCTAGTGTATGATAATGGGACACAATATACGTCCGGCGACTTTAAAGATTTAAAGACATTCAATAATGTCACAATCGCCCCATATTACCGAAGACCCAATGGACGGGCTGAGCGCTTCGTTAACACGCTGAAAAGAGCCCGGAAGAATGCTAGGGACACATCCATAGGAAAAACACTACAACAGTTCCTTCAGGTATATAGAATTACGCCCAACGACATCACATCATCATCGATATCCCCAGCCAAGGTAATGTTTGTGTGAAAAATTAGGTCTGTGTTCTACAAGCTACTTCCTAAACAAACAAAAACCCTGACGGCAAACAGTTTGATGTCCATGTACATCAAGGAGGTTGATTTTCTTTTCTTGCAATTGCAGAAGGTTGTATCCACCTGAGTATTTCCTAAGTGTGTGATTTAGTGATATCATCTCAATTACAAATAGTAATGGGATTAACGCATCTCCTAGGAAGATACCTCTCTGAATGTTCACCTCAGATAAGCTGTTTCCAGTTGCTAGTTCCACTCTCTAGTTTTTTCATGTTTTCCGCGATAAACTTCGACTTCGTCTTCGTCAGGTGTCTTGTACATTTTGAGACTGTCTATTATCCAGCTTTCCTGGACCATATCTGATAGCTTTTTGTGGTCAACCAATGCCATAGTTACATTTTTGGTCTCGTTTTGCTCCCCTCGATGATGTGTTGATCAATGTATAGTAAATATCCCGTTCCTCGTGTTTCCTTGCGGCATCCTTTTTGTTCTCCAGCGAACAGTCCACGGCTAAATAGCAAATAGTACATCGCATCTCTGATTTGTTTCATAAGTGTTTTCCACATCATCGGTTGGCACATTATGGGTCTGTATTTGTTGGGGCGGTTCCTTTTTATGTGTCTTTTTGTATCAGGGTGGTCTATCCTTTGGTCATCCGTTCGGGTATGTCTGTTTCTTTTAAGCATCTGCTTACTTCGATAGCCAGTCTGTCATGAATGGAAGGGAATTTTTAAAACCAGTATCCATGTATACCGTCTTAGTATGGCGTTTTCAAATTTGGTACTTTTGCGAGTATTGCCCAGAGTGAATCGAGGTGTATTTTCTTCTTACGACCTCCTTCGAGTTCTTCTAACCCTTTTCCTATGTTGTTTATCCATTCGGCTTTTCTATTATATTCTCTTCGTTTCCACATTTTGCCCAAAATTGTTTTGTTCCTTTGTCAAGCGCTTATTGGTATGTATTCGTATATTCTATTATTATTATTCACTCGTTAGAGCTTTTCACATCAGCGATAGCCGATGGTTTTTCACTGGAGTCTGAGTGACAGCAAGTCTCCTCAAATCTCCAGAACTCTTCTCAGTCTATTATTATTATTATTTTACGAATTGATGAGTTTTTCTTTTAAATTTATTACTAAGCTTTGCTTGAAAACAATCCTTAGGTTGCTTGAAATACCTCGTATTCCATACAGATTGATTTTTTATGGCATATCAACCCGTCTTGGATTATTTCATACATAGAAGTTACGGAATAGTGTTAATTGCACGTTTATATTTGCATTTTTATGCCGTTATTTCTTGTTTTTTTTTTGTACACAGACCAATAAAATAACTTTCAAACAAGTCTATATGACCCATAGATATGATTGGTGGACCTGGGAATAATAGCAATAAATAAGTGTTCTACACTTCCCAAAACTCCTGAACTTAAGCCTTAAAATCAGATCCAGTTTGTCATACCAAACAAGATTTAGTCAGTTTATTCTAAGCTCTTCCAACAGCAAGTTGTTTCATAAAGGTCATCCGTCTATACTTATTTGGCTTCGGGGATCATGTTAAGACTTACCCGTCGTAGCCATATTTATCAACCCCTCCGCTCGGGCAGGATATGACACAAGATCAGTTTTTAAGCGGGGTTCAGCAGGTCTGAATTCAGAATTTTCATTCTCCTCGACTAGTTTCCTCACCAAGGCTGAAGAACATAGTCTGCCCTACTATTTACCCATAGCTGGAGGGAGAATAATTGGATTCATACCTTTCCCAAGGGTATTAGTGCTATGTGAAATGCAATCAGCCTCGTCCAGGATTTGTACTCGTGTCGCCGTGTCCATTTCCTATGACGATACCCGTGGTAGAAGACTGTTAAATTCGTTGCCTATGAAGAATTTGCATTGAAATTGAAGAAATCTTATTTGAAAGACAGAAAATATAGTTTAGGTTTATGTCTTCGTGGATTGTTTAAAGCCAAAGGCATCCTTGTTGAAGAACGGTAGTTGTAGCATTTAACACATAGTTGAGGGGATAATGGAAGTGCATACCTTTCCCATGGGTATTCATCAGATAGCGAACTTAATGGTGTGACTTGAGTTCGAACTCGCCTACTATGATGTCACAGTCCATCACATTAGCCACTACGCTATGGAGACGGGGATCTCCTCATGGTATAATGTTTAAAGCACTGGACTGCAGAATCATAGTACGTGAATTCGAAATTCAGTCACGTTATTACGTTCACTTTCGGGGAAATACCCTTTGGAAAAATATAAACCCCCTTATCCTCCCAACTGTGGGTTAAATTGTACCACTACTGTCTTCAAATGATGGATTTGGCATTAAATAACCCGAGAAGTTTGATATGTCATTCAAATAAGCCAAGTCGACTTCTCTTCACTGTGATATGAAAATAGTTGTTCATAAGTTGTTTGAACGATACACCCCCCCCCCAAAAAAAAAACTGGGCTGTTAAATTCTTAAAGCAGCATGTTTACTAAACTTGGCTCCATTGAATTATCATTTGTTTCAGCCAATACAGAGTTATTAAGACAAAATATTAAAGATGCCTCCGATTTTAAAAATTCTAATTTAAAAAATTAATTTTTATTATTTTTTATGAAGATGGAATTCGAAAACTACTTGTTTTTAACGATCATTCGAGCATGCTTAAGAGTGCCCTCGTAGCGTAATGGTTAAGACTCTGCACCCCGGAATCGTTGTGAGTGAGTTCGAGCTCCAGCCGCGCTATTACATTTACTTTCGAACAAATACCCTTGGGAAAGGTGTGAACCTCTTATCATCCCAGCTATGGGTTAAATAGTACCACTACTGTTTTTCTAGAAGGATTGACTTGGCATTACATAACCCAAGAAGGTTGATATGTCATTAAAAGCAGAACAAAAAGATCGACCATGCTTATAAAGATTGTACTGTTCAGCAATGAAGAAGAAATCTGATTTCTACTTGAAGCTGGGCAATTATTTTGTGGTTTGGAAAATATTGTCTGATTTTAGTATAAACTGTTTAAATTCTATTGTAACATGTTTTAAAGAGTAGTTGAATCAAAAATTCCCTGGATTTATGGGTTCTTTTTGTTATTTTTTATTACCTCTTTTCAAAATTTGATTTTGAATGTCATATGCCTCCCTCCTAATCATAAACATGAAATAAAGTGATTCTTTTTTTTTGGTATAAGGAGTTGAGTGTTCGCCACAGGTCCTGAAGACCGGGGTTCAATCCCAGGTCGAGTCACACCAAAGACTCTAAAAAATACTTAACACTCAGCATTATAAGGAAAGGATCAAGAATAAGGAGGAACAATGCAGGGAATGAAGTAGCACCCTTCCCTACACCTTGATGTAGTAGCTATTGAAAAGGGAGCCTTCCGGTCCCAGTCGACCAAGATCGCCAACTTATATTGCTTTGCGTGTGTTCAAGCTTTGTTGTGATCCCTCTGCAACGGCTGGTTCGAACGATTTGGGTGGTGTAATGTTTAGTGGACTTGTTGAGCAAATCTTCGCGAGTGAGTTCGATTCTTACTGCCTGCCACATTGATGAGGCTTTATGCAACATTTGAGAAAAATCTTTGTAAATCTATACCCTCAGAAACAGCTGGCTATATCCACAGAACAGTAGATCTATTTGTGATCGAACAGTACGATATTGGTTGGTTTAATTTGTTGGGTTTTATGGCATATCAACCTTTGTAGGTTATTTAACGCCAAATTCATCTGCAGAGAAGCATTCTGTGTATTCTACAGCCCCAGCCGACTGGGCAAGTACGGTATTGGTTTCAGAAGTACTGTTGTGGTGATATGACTCTTGAATATCAAGAGGGCAGGAATGAATGTTCAGTTAAGCAAAATGCGATCGACACTAGTTATTTGACGAAATCCAATTTTAATTAATTATCAAGCTTGTCTACATTTTGCCACAAGTTCACTGACTGACGATAGACTTTACCACAACAAACTCATCTCTTACCCATTGACACTTATTTTTTCTTTCAAGCATCTTGCCCTGTCGGCACCTCGGCAGAGGGGTAAGATCCCCTCCCCCGCATCTTGTGTCCTGGATATAAAACTAAATAATCTGATGGTGAGGTTCAAGTAATGCTGTAGTTTTGGGGAATGCAGAGTACCCCTTCATTGCCATCACTCCCAGGTCCTATCAATGGGCCAAATAGAAATAAACTGCATATTTATGTTAAATTGAATTGCTTAAAATAGAACTGCGTTGACTTTAGACTGTGTGCTTATACTAAACTGAATTGTTTGAATTAGAACTGCTTTGATATCTAAATTACAGACTTATGCTAAACTGCCTTCTTGGAAATAGAACTGTTTTTGTATGCTAAACTGAATTGTTTGAAATGGAACTGTTTTTGACATTGAAACTGCAATTACACTAAACTGAATTGTTTGAAATAGAACTGTTTATTTGTAGAAAAAGAGATTTGGCCTTAAATAACCAATAAAGGTTGATATGCCATAACACCTAAATAGATAAACAAATAAAACAAACATTCAAGCATCTTTTTATGCCCTCCAAAAATCACTCCGTTCCAAATGAGAAGTAGAAACTGCATTTAAAGATTTCTTGAGATCAAAACCTTTCAAGTTTTATCAAGCAGGCATAAATAACCTTGTTAATCGATGCAAGAAATGAAAAGATGTTCAGAAATCATTCTTTGACTTTTTTTAATTCATTATTTCTGGAATTAATACTTATTTTAAAATCGTACATCGTTTTCGGAAAAAAACTTTATAAACTTATCAAAGCAGAAGTATTTCTTTTTTCTCACGGTACAGCATATTACTCCTGGAGAAGGTCGTTGAAAATTTGATGAAAGAAACAGTGAGTTAACAAAACAAGAAGTTAGAACTTTTACGGAGAATTTTCTGAATATTTTCTCTTTTCAATTAAAAAATAACATTTTCTTTTAACACTTTAAAGATCACAATACCTTACTAGTTACTCTGACTATATCCCGACTGCTGAACGGTAAACTACCTCCCCTAAATAAAAAGAAGTGTCTCAGTGTGACAATTAAGAGTATCTGATGGTGAGTTTCTTGTTCTGGGGAATGGTGAGTGTCTGTTCACAGTCATTACTACCAGGTCCACTCCGATTATAAGTTATAGTTTCTTTTATAGTCCCATCTATCGCTAAATGGCAATCATTCGAATTTTGTAGTTAGGTGGGTAAAAAAGACTTAAACAGCCTCACAAAAATTTAACTATTCACGCAATTCCCTAACCTCAAGAGAAAATAACTCGGACGACTTGATATGCGTTTCAAACCAATCACTCACTTTAGATGGAATTTGAAAAACTCCGATACGTTGATAGGAAGTAAACTATTTTCATAATTAATAATATAAAGTAAAGTTGGCGACCACAGTCGGTGGGGACCCCGAAGGCTCCCTTTTCAATAGCTGCAACACCAAGGTGTAGGGGAGTGTGCCACTTTTTTCCCTGGATTGCTCCATTTTACCCTTGATACGTATCTTATAATGCTGAGTGTTAAGCAAGGAGGTATCAATTACTATTTTTTTGAGTCGTTGGTATAACTCGACCTGGGACTGAAGCCCAGTCTCCTAGGTTATTGGCGAATACTCTTCCCATAAGACCAATGGTGACAGTAATCAAGGGCGACCAGAAGGCTGCCTTTTCAGTAGTTACGACACCGACTTGTAGAGAAAGGCGATACTCCTTTCCCTGGATTGCTCCACCTTACCCTAGATACATAACTAGCTGTCATAAAACAAGTATCTAAAAACTTTTGTACCCAACTAATATTCAAACCACCTAGCAGCATATGTAAGTTTGCGATGGTTTTTTCCATAATTTCAAGATTGCCATTGCCCAGTCATCTGGGGCTGTAGAATACACTGATTGCACCTCTTCAGAGGGATAACCCCGCCTAACGAGTGTCCTGATTTATGACTCTAAAAAATCTGATAGTGAGGTGCCAGCAGTGTTGGAGCTTTGGGAAATGCGGAGTACCCCTTCATTGCCATCGCTCCCAGGTCCACTCTGGCCCGGAGTGGTAGCACCTGATAGGGCCCTATCTATGGGTTAAATAGAACTAACAGCATACTTATGCTAACCTGAATAGCTTGAAATAGAAATGTTTTTGACAATTAAATGCATTATTTATACACTCTTATATACGTATACGGAACGCAAATTAGTATCTACTTTACACCCTCAGACACATATGTGCGTATAAGAATGATGTATATATACATGTGTGGGTGTATGTGTGTGTGTGTATGGACATACACACACAAATACACACAAACATATATATATATATATATATATATATATATATATGTATGTATGTATGTATGTATAACTATGATTATATATATATATATATATATATATATATATATATATATATATATATAGAGAGAGAGAGAGAGAGAGAGAGAGAGAGAGAGAGAGCGAGAGTCGCTTTATATGGTATACACTTTTCATTTTGTGCATATACACATTTTTGGCCTGAACTCGTTCATAGATGTAATTCAATATCTATAGATATGGATACGCATATAAAAAGACAGTCTAGATATATATGTGTTTGTATGTGTGTGAGTATAAACTCTCTCTTTCCCTCGCTCTCTCCTTCTCTCTCTCTCACTTTCTTTCTCTCTCTCTCTTTCTCTCTCTCTCTATGCATATATATATATATATATATATATATATCACTCAACTTTCAGGGTGCCTATAAAATTGATATAATATATCACACACACACACACACACACACACACACACACACACACACACACACACACACACACACACACACACACACACACACAACGAAACAGTCTGTCTGTGGATGACTATATATATATATATATATATATATATATATATATATATAGTGGTTAAACTGCAGTAGTTATAAGCAAATCAAAGCAGTAAAGTTCACTAGGAGCATCAATCATATTTAAGTTGTCCCGAACCGATCCAGCGTTCATGAATTACTCTCCCCGTTTTCTTGCCACCGCTGAGCAAGAAACTATCGAACTTTAGACATCAAAGCCTGTCATCGTTATCTTTCTCGATTCCGTAGATTTTCATTTGTAACTCGACTCGCGATTTATACACATCTTCTCGACCAACTCACTTAAGTACGCTTACTTTAAAAGTGTTTTGTTCATTCGTTTGAAATGATTAGCAACATCGAAATAATTACCACTTATTTTTGAGTGCATATAATTAGTCCAGTTTCAGAAGTAGAACTTTCTAATGCAAGCTAGCAAAATTTTTACTTAGTCTAAAACGATACAGGTTAAACAAAATAGTTACTGTAGTGTTTTGGTGTTTTATTTATTTATTTTATTTTATCTTTTTTTTTTTTTTTTTTTTTTGCAGGTAACGTCAACACCCGGAAAAATTGGGAAATATTTTCATGGTCTCTCGTCATATTCTGAAAGTGTTGATACGATTATACTATTGTAAGTTGTTGTAATTTTTCAAAAGCTTTTATTGAACGTTGATATGCATGTTTACCCAGTCAGCTGAGACAGTAAAATATGCCGACTGAATCTCACCAACGAGTGTTCGAGGTATGACACCAAAGCCATCTGATGGTGAGGATTTGGTCCTGACTTGGAGTGCTTGGGTCATTGCTCTAAACTTCATTCTTACTCGAAGTGTAAGGGTCCAATCTATGGCTCAGATAGAATTGTTCAATCACTATCTTACTTGAAATTAATTAACTGTGTGCAAACAAATAATTAATATCGAATAGAATTATTAATGTTATTTAACCATAATTGAAACCATTTAACTGTGTGCAAACAAATGAGCTTTGATCCATTTAAACATAATGTTATATATATATATATATATATATATATATAACTTAATTTGGGATCGAATTACCTCCAAGGATCGATATACCATTAAACCAAATAACCTAATAGATATATAAAATGATTTCGTTTGGTTTCCTTTTTTAATGGCATATCAACCTTCTTGGGTTATTTAATGCCAAAGCCATTCTTCTAGATGAACAGAAGTGGTACTTTTTAACCCATATTTAGAAGGATAAGGGGGTTGATACCTTTCCCAGGGGTATTTGTCCGAAAGTAAACATAGTAGCGCGACTGGAGTTCGAACTCGCTTACTACGATTCCGCAATCCATCGCTTTAACTATTACACCACGAGGACACTCCCTAAAATGACTTGGCGTATATAAAATCTTTAGTGACTCTCAAGGCAAGATATCACACTTTTACTCTGACTTGTAACTCATAAGGGCGAGAGAGGAGGTGCCCGTGGTGTAATGGTTATCGTCATAGGAAATGGTTACACGAGTTCAAATCCTGGACGAGATTGATTGCATTTCACATAGTACTTATACCCTTGGGAAAGGTATGAATCTGATTATTCTTCCTCCAGCTATGGGTAAATAGTAGGACAGACTGAATTTTTTAGCCTTGGTAAGGCAATTAGTCAACGAGAAGGAAAACTCTGAATTCAAACCTGTTAAACTCTGCTTAAAAATTGACCCTGTGTCATATCCTGCCCTAGTGGAGGGGTTGGGTAAATATGATATGATAAGGGCGAGAAGTATAATGCTTCTATAAAACTATCCTACCTAAGATAGATTTATAAAAGAGAAAAATATGAGAAAAAGTGTGTATACTTCCTCTGGTAAAAATTATGTAATAAGCTTTCAAATTAGCTTACCAATATTCGCTTAGTTATTTTTGGTGGTGCCCGTGGTGTAATGGTTATCGTCGTAGGAAATGGACACGGCTACACGAGTTCAAATCCCAGGACCTGACTGATTACATAGCACTAATACCCTTGGGAAAGGTATGAATCCAAATATTCTCCCTCCAGCTATGAGAAAATAGTAGGGCAGACTAGGTTCTTCAGCCTTGGTTCGGCAACTAGTCTAGGAGAAGGAAAACTCTGAATTCAAACCTGTTAAACTCCGCTTAAAAATTGACCTTTTGTCATATCCTGCCCGAGCGGAGGGGTTGGGTAAATATGAATATTCGCTTTGTTATTTTTATTTAACTATTGACAGACGAGACGCAAGACATTTTCTTTAATAGCTGAATATTGTGACTTCATAAATCATTTCATTAAAGAAATTACATAAAATTATTTAAATTAATCATATATTTTTCCAAGTCATACACAGAAAACTATTATTGACTAATCCATTGTGGAGGAAAATTTATTGCATAGTCTTATAATTTTTATTTCTATAACAAATAAGAGCAGATATATATCTACTCTTAGGAGAATGTTTGCTGACCACGACAAGCAGTTGGGGTTACCTAACTAAAAGGAAACATGGTTTCAACAACAACAACCAAAAAAAGAAGAAAAACAAAAACCTGTGAATTAAAACAATGGAAAGGATCGTAAAACACTTTCTGGAAGGCATTCCATAATGGAGAGGAGGGAACGACGTTGGCTGTTTCCAGTCAGCTACGTATAAAATTTGTTGCTGATATAAAAGAAATGGGGTGGTTAAAAAAAAAGAAAACATAATGGTAGACCTCAAAAGATATCAAAACGTCAGGACAGAAAACTCTCAGCAATGTGCCCTGAAAATAGAAAATGTACAATGAAACAAATGAATCGAAAGGTTAGTGTTTGGGACAGAGCTGTAAAAATACGACTAGATTTACTTATTATGTCAAAGGAAAACCAGCACTTAAATTCAAACAGAAGAAAAGGCCCAACGAGTGTCTTGTATATGACACTAAACAATCTGACTGTGAGGCTCTTGTAATTTTGGAGCTTTGGGAAATGCAGAGTACCCCTTTAATGCCATCGCTCCCAGGTCTACTCTGGCTCAGAGTGGTAGCACTTGATTAGATCCTATCTATGGGGGAAATAGGACTAAACTGCGTACTTATGCTAAACTGATTTGTTCAAAATAGAACTGTTTTTGACATTTAAACAGCGTACTTATTCTAAACTGAATTATTTGAAAAAGACTTGTTTTGACATTTAACTGCGTGTAGATAAATGACTGATGTTTAATTGAATTGTTTATGATACATGGCAATACTTGGAACCATTTAACTTTGATAACTAAACTGAATAGTTTAAAATAGAACTGTTTTTGACATTTAAACTGTGTACTAATGTTAAACGGAATTGTTTGAAATAGAACTGTTTATATGTATAAAAATGGGTTTGGCATTAAGTAACCTACAATGCTTGGTATACCATAAAACCGAACCTAATTAAACCAAACAGAAGAAAAGATGCTAAAGTGGGCTAAAGAAAACAATCGTAGCGTGTGGACAATGAGATGAAAGGGATATTCAGGGATTAACTATTTTTCTGCATTGGCCAAGGTAAAGATACTGGAACCGATTGTCTTGTGTCATTCAAATGAAACATATAAATATGTTTTCCTAAAGGGAAGAAATTTCCTAATTCATTCATTATATCGGTTCTCATTTTATTTGAGTGACCAGACGAGATGGCTGTTATTGCATCAAAGAGCCATATACTTGAGTTCTTTGAAATTCTGGATTATAGACTCATTCCATAAATAGAAAATTGGTTTGGTGATGAAGTACTTTTTCAGGATAATAATGTATCTTGTCACAGAGCCAAGATGGTTAAAGATTTTCTTCTAGAAAACGTGTATAAAATCAATGATATTATTTGCTAACAGTCCGGATTTAAATCGAATTGAAAATTTATGGTGGGAATTTTTAAAAGATCGTTTATGAAAAGGCTCTATCTACCAAAGATACATCAAGTGCCATTTGCAAAAAATGGAACCACTTTGATAAAGAATATTACTTTAAGATAGTGAAATCAATTATTGTAGGAATTAAGGCTCCATATACCAAAGATATATTAACTGCCATTTGGGGAAAGTTGGAACCACTTTGATAAAGAATATTACTTTAAATTACTAAAGAAATTAAGACATAAATAAGAAGTCAAGAGAAGCAAGTAAGTATTCTATCTTATTTTATTTTATCTTGTTTTATTTTTAAATGAATTTCATAAAGTTTTCCCCAAAATGACTGGGAAAAATATATCATTAATTTGAAAAAGTTTAAGGATTATTTTATGAAGCCAGAATGTTCAGATATCAAATTATATGCTTTACTTTTTATTTGTTAATAGTTTAAATATGACAGAATAAAAAAAGAAAAACCTAAGTGACCATTCTCTATGAGTGCCAATATAATAGTTTTTGTCAAGGATAGTGTTCCATAGTCAGATACGGATATGTGTGAAACGTACATAGAATGTTCATAACGTTCGTACATATATATATATATATAGAACATAGGAATCTCGAAACACGAAAAACACTTACGACTTCTTCGTTCAGGTACGAAACTTTTTATTACCTTTGAGTTTAAAGGTTTTTCGACATAAGGAGAGAGATACACATTCTTTCTATTCTAGCTTTTTCCATCTCCCCCCATCTCGTACGACACCTGTCCAAGACCTCCACGAGCAAGGGAAAGTCAGCAATCTTCACCCGAGGCAGGACTTAACTCAACTCACTGACTTTTTCAAAACCCCCCAAATCCTCCTCCGCGTACTTCCGGTGCATGACGTCATTCACATCCACTGGTCAACCTTTCTATTGGATTTTTATTTTGACATCTATGAACGACACATCCTCCCCGCGCGCGCGTTAACATCTGCACTCAAGTTCGCACCTAACCCATGTGCTGAGCCGAAAGGTTTTCAGCCTAACTAAACCCAAAGGCATAAAACGAAATCCCTCGGCCATTATATTACAATAATATTTGATAATAGTAAATGCTTTTTTTCTCCCGATTCTTCCAAAAAGAGTTCTCGTGGCGTAATAATAAAAGTGCTGGACTGCAACCTCGAAATCATTTAGTTCAAAATCTATTTTCGTTATTGCGTTCATTTTCGGATTAATACTCTTGAGAAAGGTTTGAACCACGTTGTTCTTTAAGCTGTAGTTTGAATAGTATCTCTACCGTTTTTCTACAAAGAAGTCTATGGTACTAAATAATCCATGAAGTTTGATATGCTATTAAACAAAGAAACCAAACTGAACTGATTCTTCTGTAGTTTGAATAGTATCTCTACCGTTTTTCTACAAAGAAGTCTATGGTACTAAATAATCCATGAAGTTTGATATGCTATTAAACAAAGAAACCAAACTGAACTGATTCTTCTGTAGTTTGAATAGTATCTCTACCGTTTTTCTACAAAGAAGTCTATGGTACTAAATAATCCATGAAGTTTGATATGCTATTAAACAAAGAAACCAAACTGAACCGATTCTTCTGCGGATTTCTAACTCTTGGAGTTATGTTGCTAACCTCTTCTTGACGATTCACAGAATTCCAACATTGATAGTTATTGCTGTTACTTTCGGGTTTTAATATTTTAGTTTTCCACCAAGCTGAAGATATTTTTCAAGGTTTTCTCTTAATCTGAATTTAAATCATTTTCTTATGGAACAGCGACATCAACTGACATGATCCAATTGTTTACGGTGATTGCATCTGCTCTTCCGGTTTCTGTTGCCTAATTCGCGTAGATTTCAAAATGACATCGAATTTTTGTTTTTATTCTCTCAAACAGATTTATTTTAATGATGTACCTGACTATTTTCTATTTATTTCCCTATGGAGACTGGATCGAACAAACATTACCTCAGTCTTGTTGGAAGGGCTTAGAATACGCTGACTCTATTGGATGGTGAAGCTCCTGATCTGGAGCTATGGAGAGTATGGAATACCCCTTCATCGCCAGTAACATCCAGTCTACTCTGTCTCGGAATGGAAGTACCTGTTAAGGTCTAATCTGTTAGTCGAATAGATGTTTTGAAAATTATTATTATTAGATCTGACAACTTGATACTCTAGGAATGAAGTGAATGTATTTTTGCTATTTATGGTCCCTGACTATTTAACGTTTATTTTGATATTCAAAATAAGGGTTTAGTAGTTATGCTTCCCCACAAGTTTCATGTTTTAGTTTAGAATTAAGGTAGAATAAGCACATGGATAAAGATAGTGAATGAATAAAGCATATGAAACAAATAAAAGTTCTAAAACGGCGCGGACAAAATGAACATTTAAAACAAGGCGAACGAACAAAAACAAATTTATATTCTACTACAATAAAACTTACATTGCTACATAAAAAATATTACTAACTCTACTAACAAAATAATAGTGTGTGTATATATGTGTGTGTGTGTGTGTGTGTGTGTAACACAACTAAGCTACAAAAAGAATTGCAAGTTTAAAATGTCCTTTTTTATGGTTAGAAACGGGCAGTTTCTCAGAGACGGGAAAGCGTCTCATAGTCCTTGTATATGAATGTCTGCGAGGCCCATTCATGGTGTTGCTTTTCTCTCCTGTTGATTCACGCTGAAAGGAGTGTGTTGCTGCTGCGAAGAAATTTGGTCAAAGAGAAAGAGGGCGTTTGAAGACGACGTATTTATAGAAAATACGCGTCTTGTAGGTGGCTCAAAGACGCAGGACCTGAATTTACGCGCGCCGACGTAGTTTTAAGCATATCACGTGGTCCTCCTGGCCAATGGTTTCCCGAGATTGAATATTGAGCGTCCGCCATCTTTGTGGGAACAAGTGGCATACCACCCAAAATAATTTATAGGAGTGTAAAGTCCTATAATACCATATAACTGAAAATTATAATATAGTTACCTGATACTATAATTTCTTACTGTGGATTATTATTACTCCTTAAACCATACAACTGTGTAAACAAATTATTAGGTAGAAATAATTACTGGAAACCATATAAGTTAAAATTAATGGCTGTAGTCCAGAGTGACCCGAAGGCTTCCCTTTCATAGCTAATACACCGAGCTGTAGGGGAGAGCGGTACTCCTTTCCCTGGATTGCTTAACTTTATCCTTGACACTTATCTTATGATGCTGAGTGTAAAGCAATGATGTATCAAGTACCAATTTTTGAGTCTTTGGAATGGCTCGACATGGGATTGAACCCCCGTCTTCCGGGCCATGGGCGAACACTGCTTGAAGCCATGACAATGTGCATAAAAAAAACTGCACAAAAAAGAACCAACTACACAAAATAAGTAATGAACGCAATTTCTGAACATCTAGGCACGAAATAATCATGAACAGGTTGAGATGCCGTTAAGGTTAATCAATGCGAAATTTAATTTATTTACCGCAAATTTTTTAAAAAGTCGAACATCCTCAAAGTGTAAAAATTCCATCGGGCCAAGTTTAATAATATCCCTTCTAGCTACTGTAGAGAATAGGTCAAAACTAGTTTCCTGATTAAAAATTATGCATGAAAAATCCTGTTAACATAAAGTTCACGGAGAGACTATGGAACTACATTTGGCAAAATGCTTAAATTTGATATACGACTCGATCACAATAATGAAGTACTACTTTTGCTTTCAAATAAATCATACTGTCTTCGATGGAGTCTTTAGTTCACATTGGCAGTAGTCATTTTCTGATTCCATCCGGAGGCATGCTTATTTTAAGCTTTTCTTTTTTTCTAGAGCCAAGTCTTCCAGACGGTAGTTGGTTTTCTAAAGATTTACGTCGACATAACTCCTGGATAAGATCAAAATGATATCAAAATAGGAAACATTATTAACATGCTATTAGAATAGAATTTTCCACGTACACAAAAAAGTAGTTGTTCAAGATACAACTCAAAATCTCTTGCACCCTGTCGGCTCATGCAGTAGAATGCATCGATTGCACTTCTGCAGACGGGTAACAACATACCAACAAGTGTCCAGAATATGACATTAAAGTACATCCTTTGGTGAGGCTCCATTTCTGGAATTTTAGGGATTATAAAGTACTCCTTTACAGGCATTACTCCCAGATCCACTTTGATCTGGATTGGTAGTACCTGTTATGGTACAATCTATAGGTCAAATAGCACTGTTAAATCCTTTAGTAAGGATTATTATATTATTTGAAACAATTGAACTGTCAGAAAATAATTTCTTTACCAGGTGTACTCAATAGAATTGCCAATGTTTGATGACAATACTTTCAACCATTTAACTGTGTGCAAATAAATAATTGAAATAAGATTATTAGTTTTAATTTGCAATACTTGAAACTATTTTACTGTGTGCAAGCAAATGAGTAATATCAAATCGAATTATAAGTGCTAATGAGCAATACTTGAAATCATTTAACTGTGTGTAAATAAATAATCAATATTGAATAGAATTATTACTGTTATTTAGCAATACTTGAAACCATTTAACTGGGTGCAAACAAATGATAAATATCAAATCGAATTAGGAATTAATTAGCAATACTTGAACGAATTAACTGTGAAAACAAAGATATTTACAAACCATTCAAAGATACTAGCAAATCATTCAAACAACACATTCAAAATTACTTACAAATCATTCGCAACTTCTTTTGGTATTAAATAATCCAAAGCGAACGTGACTGGAAATCGAACTCCAGTCATGCTCGTTTTCGAACTAATACTCTTGGTAAAGGCATGAACCCCGTTATCTCCCCAACTATCGATGAAATAGTACTACTGCTCTTCAAGAAGGATGGCCTTGGCATTAAATAACCTTCGAAAAGTGATAAGACATTAAACAAAGAAATCAATTTTCTATGTTGTCCCCGTGATGTAATGGTTAAAGCGCTAGACAGCAGAATCGTTGTACGAAAGTTCGAAATTCAGGTCCTTCTAAAAAAAGATGTATTTGGCATTAAATGACCCGAAAAGGTTGATATGCAATTAAATAGCAAACAATTTTCTTCGACGATAACCGTTACACTCATCGTGCCTGTAATATTTATTTGCATTTTTATGTACGTATGATAGATATTACTCTATTACTGTATCGGGGGTGTCCTGTTTAATGATGTAATGTTTAAATCGCTGGACTGTGGAATCGTAGTAAGCGAGTTCGAACTCCAGTCGTGCTATTACGTTCACTTTCGGACAAATGCCCTTGGGAAAGGTATGAACCCCCTTTTCCTCCTCCTGCTGTTTTTATGTAAGGATGGGGTTGGCATTAAATAACCTATAGAGGTTGATATGCCATTAAACAAAGAAACCAAACCTTCCCTGTACCAGTTGTAGTTCTGTGGATATAAATAGGAGACTTTACTTTCGTGGATATCATGCCCAGTCATTCATTCTTGGATGATGCTAAGAAAAACAAAGAACGTGATAAGGAAATAAAGTTGAGATTAAACGAAGGAATTTGCTGACCGAGATAATCATCACACTAGTATCTTGTTTTCTTTTTTAGATGAATTCCGAAGGGGTATCATACGTGCTATGTGTTCGTTTTATAAACCTGAACATGAAAACATATCGAATGCCGACATTTCTATTGATTTCTACTCTGAGACTAACGTATGTTTGATAACACAAAACCGACAGTCACATACATTACACTTATCTCAGCAGGGGAATATGACGAAAAAACTTGTTGGATCGTACAGCGAATATTAATGAAACTTCATTTATGCTCTTCGTTCGTCCCAATTCAAATCTCTTTTTTCTTTCTTTTTCTTATTTTTTTACGTGCATTTGGTACACATTTATCATATCTGAACAGTTGTGGTGAGGGTAAGGGTCATATATTCCATCAAATATGGTATATACATTGATAAATATGAAAATTACGATAGACAGCGATAGAACAGATGATTGACCTTAATGGCATATCAATTTGTCGAGGGATTTTTTTATGCCATGAGGTAAGGGAATTGTGTATACTGCATGTCCCTATTTATATATTTTTTTAATTATAACTTTTATTTATTTATTTTTATTCATTTATTTTGTGAGTGTAAGAGTCTTTTGACCTGTCGGCTGAGGATGTAGAATACACCGAATTCACCTTTACAGTGAAGTAGGAAACCCTCCACCGAAGAATGTCCTTGATATAATTCTAAACAACATCTGATGGTGAGGCTTCAGTTCTGGAGTTTTGGGTAAGAGAACTCCTTCATTACCATTACGCCAACGTCTACTCTGATCCCAAGATATAGTATCTGTTAGAGTCCCATCTGTGGAATTAATTCAATCATTTACTATACAGGAAAACATTGAGTTGTATACAACCAAATGACGAATGTTAGATTAATATTATTTTGTAACAATGCTTTAAATCTTTTGACTATGTGCAAACAAATAAAGAATATTACAACCTATTCACTTACAAATCATGCCAGCAAAACAATTTTTTCTGTTCATCAATTCGTTTAAAAAACTTACAAATCGTATATAGGATTTGGAATTAAATAATCCAAAACGGTTTTGCCCAGTCGGCTGGGGCTGTAGAATACACCGACTTCTTCTCTGCAGAGGGGTAAGACCCCCCCAACGAATGTCCTGGATATGACATTAAACAATCTGATGGTGAGGTTCCAGCAATGCTGGAGCTTTGAGGAATGCGGAGAACCCCTTCATTGCCATCGCTCCCAGGTCTACTCTGGCCCGGAGTGGTAGCACCTGATAAGGGTCCTATCTATGGGTTAAATAGGACTATATACCATGATTCTTTCACTTTACTGATTTTTGCATTTAAACTGCATATTTATGCTAAACTGAATTGTTTAAAATAGAACTGTTTTGATATTGAGACTGCGTACTAGTGCTGAACTGAATTGCTCGTAATAGAACTCTTTTTGACGTCTAAACTGTGTACTTATGCTGAACTGAATTATCTGAAATAAAACAGTTTGACATTTAACTCTGTGTATTGCCCAGTCAGCTGGGGCTGTAGATTACACTGACAGCACCTCTGCAGAGGGGTAAGACCCCCCCTAACGAGTGTCCTGGATATGACACTAAACAATCTGATAGTGAGGTTCCAGCAGTGCTGGAGCTTTGGGGAATGCGGAGTACCCCTTCATTGCCATTGCTCCCAGGTCCACTCTGGCCCGGAGTGGTAGCACCTGATAGGGCCCTATATATGGGTTAAATAGAACTAACAGCATACTTATGCTAAAATAAATTGAGTAAACTGAATAGCTTGAAATAGAAACGTTTTTGACAATTAAACCGTACTTACATTTAAACTGCGTGCTTATGCTTAACTGAATTTTTTCTAATAGAACTGTTTTTTGACATTAAAACTGCATTTACACTTAACTGAATTATTACATATAACTGCTTGAATAGTTTGAAATGGAAATGTTTTTGACAATTAAACTGTGTACTTATGCTAAACTGAACTGTTTTCAATAGAACAGATTATTTACATAAAAATGGATTTGGCGTTAAATAACCTACAAAGGTTGATATGCCATAAAACCAAACAAACCAAACCAAACCAAAACGGTTGATATGCCATATAACATAGCCAAACTGAAGTGTTTTGTTTTGCACGCTGTCCAATCGAAAATGCATAATTTATGAACAGATTCGTTAAACCAAAAGATGTAAGGGTTGAGTCAGTTTACTAAACCCTGTCGACAAGACGTGATAAAACGGAGACTGATACCAAAATATCACCGGCTCCTTGACCTTGTTGTTAGAGTGTTCGCCTATGGTCCGGGAGACCAGGGTTCAGTCTCAGATCGTGTCATACCAAAGACTTGAGAAATGGTACATGATACTTCATTGCTTAACACTAAGCATTATAAGGTAAGTATCAAGGGTAAAGTGGAGCAATCCGGTAGAAGGAATAGCGCCCTTCCCTTTACCTCGGTGTTGTAGCTTTTGAAAAAAGAGCCTTCGGGTCGCTCTTGACTATGGTTGCCAACTTTATTCACTTATGTCAGTTTTAAGTTTTGTTTCTATTACTACAATATTGTAAGTTTGGAAGATTTTCTATTTGTGTAGTACCAACAACCTAGCGTCGTAAACCAATTACAACTGAGTAGAGAGTTCGGGTGGTGCTCCTTAACTGCAGTCTTCTGCTTGATCTTGGCTACACTTAGTTTTTGGAGGAAGTCTGACGTGGTAAAATATTTAGCGAGCTAGGCTAGCAGACCAACACGCGTTGGCTTTATTCACACTGGATGTTCATACTTCCTGCAACGTTTAATGGGTATAGACACATATATAGTTAGCGGTCAAACGACACCAGAATACGTGCTGCTTTAGTAGAAAGTGATGAAATATCCCGATCAGATTTCAGCAAACTTCTCGTGCGGAAGAAATAAAAATCAAACTCACACTTCAAGATTCTATCCTTTCCGCTCGTAAAATTCAGTTTGTCTCTTTTCGTTGTAATTTAATGAAATATCAGTTCATTCTGTATTTCTTAAAAGGCCAAGTATACGAAATCCCAGTCCAATCGGCGCGGGCTTTAGATTACGTCGTCTGCATCTCTACCAACGAGTGTCCTCGATATAACACTAAACAATCCGATGATAAAGCCCCAGTCGTGGAGCTCTGGGGAATGTGGAATACCTCTTCATTCCCATTAATCCCAGGTCCACTATGACTCACAGTGGTAGCACAAGATAAGGACCTTTCAATAGGTCAAATAGAACTGTTTGACATTTCAACTGCGCATAAATACATGACTTGTCAATTTTAGTCAGTTAACAAATTAGTTCTCACTCATTTAAAAATGAAATTACCGACAAACTATTCCCTTAGATATCATATATGTTTATTTATACAATATATACTTATCATATATGTACGTGGTGCCTTCAATAAGTTTCCAGACTTTTTTATACAGGTATTTAAAGTTGTCGTAGACACTTGAAAATTCTGTATGCTATTGCTAAACATCTTATGAGATGACTGATCAATTTTTATGATTTCAGGTTCAAATGAACAGCTACAGCAGGAATTGGAATACACCCTACTAAAGCCTGATTGTCACTGCTGGTCAATTTCAAAAATGCAATCTGGACGTAGGACACTTTAGAAGAACGATATGCAATAGAATTCTGTTTTAAACTTGGAAAAAATTCCATAGAAACGTATGGAATGCTTCGGACTGCTTTTGGAGCATTTTGCATGAATCAAGCATCAGTTTTTGAGTGGCATATGAGATTTAAGGAATGCACGGAGTCTATGAGGGATGATGGGAGGTGTGGGAGGAGTAAGGAATACACCACAGTTGATTGGCCAAAGGATTAGGATTACTATGTTGAGGTTTTAAGGGAGTTCAGGAAGAGATTCCTAGGGAAGAGGCCAGCACTCTTCAAAGCGAGTCAGTAGCATTTCCAATAGGAAAATGCACCAGTCCACAACTCCATCCTTGTCACAGAGTATTTTACCAAGATGGGCGTCAAGACAGTTCCTCAGCCTCCCTATAGTCCAGACCTTGCTCCCTGTGACTTTTGGTTATTCCCTAAGCTCAGAGGCTGTCGTTATGAGGCCAGTGAGGAGATGAAAGAGGCTGTGACGAAGGTCATTGACACACTCACACAAGAGGACTTCTATGTGGCCTTCAAGAAGTTGTTGGAACGCTACAACAAGTGTATTGCAGCCGGAGGTGATAACTTTGAAGGGGACTAGAGTTTCATGTGTGTACTATCAATAAAAGTGCCCATACGAAAAAAGTCTGGAAACTTATTTAATGATTCTCGTATACCCATTTAAATGTATATTAACAAATAACTGATGTTAAATTTTTACTATTACATAGGAATACTTGAAACCCTCTAACAATGTGTGCGAACGAAGGATCAATTGTAAATAGAATTATTTGTGTTTGATAAAAATTCTGGAAACCATTCAACTGTGTGGCAAAAAATGCTTGGGCTCGTTAAAAAGGTTGTCTATAAAATGTGTTTAATATACATGTATAAACAGGATTTGCCATTAAATAACCCTGCAGGTTTCATATTCATTAAACACAAAGAAAAAAAATCTTAACTATAGTGAACTTGGGTGTAATGACAATGAAGGGGTTCTCCACTCTCCCTGAAAGCTCCAGAATTGGAGCTTCCCTCCAGCCTTGGTTTGGTTTGGTTTTATGGCATATCAGCCATTTTAGATTATTTAATGCCAAAGCCACTTTTATACATATAAATAGTTCTATTTCAAACAGTACAGTTTAGCATAATTACCGTTTTTGTTTGCACTCAGTAAAATGTAAAAACAGTTCTATTTCAAACAATTTAGTTTAACATAAGTACACAGTTCAAATGTCAAAAGCAGTTCTATTTCAAAACAATTCAGTTTAACATAAGTACGTAGTTTAGTTCAATTTGACCCAGAGATAAGACCTTATTAGATGCTATCACTCAGAGCCAGAGGGGGTCTGGGAACCATGGTAATAGGGGGTTTTCCGCATTCCCCAAAGCTCCAGCATTACTGGAGCCTCACCATCAGATTGTTTAGTGCCATATCCAAGAAACTCATTCTGGGAAGTCTCACCCCTCTGCAAAGAGGCAGACAGTGTATTCTGCAGCCCCAGCCGACTTAGTCATCAATCCAGGCAGCAGTTTAGTCCTGGTTACGACACCCCATTGGATTCTGAGCCTTCCCGACAGGGCGGATTTTTAATTAGGGTTGTCTATGCCTATTTCCTATTCCCCTAAGTCAAATTCGAGTTCCGTAATTGTTATTTGGAAACTTTTATGGTGGTAAGATTGTGACGAGGCAGTTTTTCAAGAAATGACCTTGAAGCAAGATTTAAAATCAGAATTTGTAATTCTCTTCTTTCGCTTCAGCACTGACTAGAGATGTCAGTAGTAAGTCCAAGACTATCTCGAAAGGTTTTCTAATGAAGATGTATGCTTATCAGATTGTTCTAGAACATTAAGAAAATCGGGCAGTAATTATATCGTTGGATATGTGGGGAAATTATAAAAGGCTGGGATGAGTGTTGCATTAATCTTCCAAGTAAGATTGCCTGTCTAACCTAAACTACTGCACCCTTTCGAGTTCTAATTTTATTGGAAGCCGAGTGATAATAAGTCTTCTGAGATCCCCAGGACTCTTCAAAGTATTCTCGTTGATTTTACCAGTGTTGTGGTCTGGATAGTATCTATTCTTCCTCTGATGTCAAGTTTACCCAGTATTTTTTACAGGTTCTTAATGCTCCAACTACGATCGGTATCACCTTCACTTTTATGTTCCGCAACATTTTCAACTCCCTAGCACGGTCCTGGTATTTATCGATTTTTTGCTTTCTTTTATTTTCATTCTATGATCTGTTTCAACGACAAAATAGCTGTACGTTTTCTTTTGCACAACTTAAAAAAAGAAAATGTAAATCTATTTCATTGTCCATGAGGTTATAATTACGCGGATGCGTGTTTCCAATCCTCTTGGGAAGACGTGGCCCTGGAGGTGACCGTGTCTTCTGTAAAGAGTACAAGACACACCAGGTTAATTGGTCACACAATTGCTTGTGTGCCATATGGACCGATGGTTCAATGGTAGGGTTTCGGCTCTCTATTCTGTGGTCGCTGGTTTACATATCAACCATCATAGGTTATTCAAACTCAGAACCATCCTTGTCGAACAGTAGTGGTACTATTCAACCGATAGATAGTGGGGAGATAAAGAGGTTCATACTTTTCCCAGGGTTAATAATTCGAAGGTAGACATGCCTGGAGTTCCAATTCGCTTACTACGATTTCGCATCCATGCACATAAGACATTACACCACAGGAAAACTCCCCATTAAGATTAGAATTCGTAGAGACTACCGGCGCCAATATTAAATTAAGAGACGTAGCACAATCATATGAGAGAAATCATAAACGTTGACCATTATCAGATTGAGACAGAAAGATAATTCAAAATATAGATAATTAGATAAAAAGAACAGCAGATTGTTAAAAATTAGATTGATAGATTTAAAAGAAATTTTATATATTGACCCTCGACCGAACCGTCAATCAAGAGATGCACCTGTGTAAATAAGCGGGAGAACAGCGGAAGTAGGTGGACGTTAAACAATAATATAACCAAAGCACAGATGGTTTGAGTCAGTTGGAAATAGGATGCCAGCGTGAGAATCAGCTTGCAGAGTGAGAGCTTTGGGCCCTCAGTGACCCACGGTTGAGCAACCCAAGCCAAGATGAGAAAGAAGTGGTGCTATGGTCAGAAGAACTTTGGGGTCAATATGTAGCAGTCTGTCCCCGTCTCCAGCTCATCTCTCACACACAACAACATCACCCTTTCAAGAATAAAGTGCGTGAGATATATTTTTATATAGAAGAGCGTTCGTTCGTTCATTGAAGTTCGTCATTATTGTTGACTATGTTTCCGCATATATTTTTATCACGACTATACAACAGAAATTTACTGTTGGGTATCACCCACCTTTTTCCACATAATGAACTAGTGCATCTACCATATATAGCAGTAGCTGCTAATACAAGGACAGACTAGAAGGTGAAGAGCAGCTTCTTATAGGAATAGTATTAGAGCGTTGGAGACTGGAGATAGCACTAGATCACCTTACTTGCTACCGTAATAACGGAAGCCAATACTATCGTTGGACTATATCTTTATTCTGTATTCACTAATCCTATGTTCTTGTCTACTAATAGTCTCTCTATTGTATATACTTTTTCCAGAGAATATATCTCTATTTCCTCTCATATCGTGGTTTGTCCTTTATTTAAAATTACAAGCGTTCACTAATCCTATGTTCTTGTCTACTAATAGTCTCTCTATTGTATATACTTTTTCCTGAGAATATATCTCTATTTCCTCTTATATCGTGGTTTGTCCTTTATTTAATATTACAAGCGTTCACTAACCAGATCGCAACATTTACATACGTGGAAATTTACAGAAATAGAAATATGAACGGTAAGATATGTGCCCGAACTTAAATGTATAGATGAACAGTTTGGATGAATAGATTTAAAGTATGTCAGCTCTTGATGGGTTCCTTGATGCCTAACTTCGTTTAAGAATTATGGAATCCATTATACACAGAACTAAAGTCTATCTTTTCTAACTTTTTAAACAGCTAAGTATGCAATTATCTCATAAAGATCTATTTAACTCATAAATGGGATCCTAATGGGTATAACCCCTGAGCGTCAATGGACCCGAGTGTCAATGGACCTGAGAGTAATAGCCAATAAGGGGTCAAATCACGTTCACCCAGAGCTCCTGGACTCAAGCCTCTCTACCGGTGGCAATTAGATACAATACTCAAGACACTCCTTTTTACCGGGTGTGGCTCTTACCCCTCAACAAGGAGAACACCTGAGCCTCAATGGACCTGAGCGTAATGGACCTGAGTGTCAATGGACTTTAGAGTAATAGCCAATAAGGGGTCAAATCACGTTCACCCACAGCTCCTGGACTCAAGCCTCGTTACCGGTGGCAATTAAGTACAATACTCAAGACACTCCTTTTGCCGGGATTGGCTTTTTCCCCTCGACGAGGGAGTCAATTGGAACATTCTATTATTCTTAACAGGGCGAGAACAGGCAGAGATCTAAAAAGAATTTAAAAAAAACAATATAACAATAAAAGGATATACGCTGGATATTGACCTGAAGACCCCTTTTGACATGCCGCGTAAATTGTTGGGGTTACATGCTAGAAGGAAGTCGGATGATGAAACCAAAAAACAAATAGGCCTGTTTCATAAAGTAAAGAGGACACAGGTCATCCCTATCGGAAGTGCCGCTTAAATTACGTGGGTAGAATGCTAGAAAGAGGGGTGTCCACGAGCAACGTGTAGGCAGCAGACTGAGGGTGACCACGAGTATTTGCGTGAACCTCCGAATAATAAGCAGAGATGAGTGGAGAAGAGAAGTCCGCAGAATGCATCTGCTAGACATCACGTCACTCTGGGCTCTGGCCTTGCACCAGACTGCCAAGTGTAGAGAATCGAAGAGAACCTTAGCTGATTCAATGCCTTGAGGTTGCCTGGTACCAGTATCGCGAAATTAGAGAATGAAGAAGAAAAAGCGGAAGAGTTTTTGTACCTCGTCTCTGGTGTGTGTGTAGAAGCTTAACCATTTCTACAATCTCTCACTCTGCCGATACATATATTTCGGTTAATAAAAGGAAAAGAATTGAAGCAGATTATATATTTACACATCAGCATTGTTATCTTTCTATGCTCTACGACGTATAGATATTAGTTCTGTTTAATGAATAAACTAAAAAAAGAAAAAGATTAAATTATGAGAGAGAGAGGAGGAGGAGGAGAGAGAGAGAGAGAGAGAGAGTGATTAGAGATATATAGATGTGAACAGGATGAGATAGCTAAGTAAATGTGAACAGACATTAAGAGATTCAGAGTTGTAGAGTGAGGCATTTGATTATTTTAGAGAGTGTGATTAATTTTAGAGAGAGATTAAATTATAAGATAGAGAAGAGAGAGGAGGGATAGAGACAGATAGAGAGAGAGAGAGAGTGAGAGAGAGAGAGAGAGAGAGAGAGAGAGATAAATAGATAGAGAGAGAGATAGGGAGCAGTGATTAGATTTAAATAGATGTGAACAGGATGAGATAGCTAAGTAAATGTGAAGAGACATTAAGAGATTCAGAGATGTAGAATGTGGAATTTGATTATTTTAGAGAGTGAGATTAATTTTAGAGATAGATTAAATTATGAGAGAGAGAGAGAGAGAGAGAGAGAGAGAGAGAGAGAGAGAGAGAGAGAGAGAAATTATATATATATATACGAGGGGCATGCGATATGTTTCCAGAATTTTTTCGTATGGACACTTTTATTGATAGTACACACATGAAACAATAGTCCCCTTCGAAGTAATCTACTCCGGCTGCAATGCACTTCTTGTACCGTTCCAACATCTTCTTGAAGGCCCCATAGAAGTCCTCTTGTGTGAGTGTGTCAATGACCTTCCTCACAGCCTCTTTCATTTCTTCTATTGTCTCATAACGACAGCCTGTGAGCTTAGGGAATAATCAAAAGTCACAGGACGCAAGGTCTGGACTATAGAGAGGCTGAAGAACTGTCTTGATGCCCATCTTGGTCAAATAGTCTGTGACAAGGATGGAGTTGTGGACTGGTGCATTGTTCTGGTGGAAATGCCACAGACCCGATTTGAAGAGTGCTGGCCTCTTCTGACGGAATCTCTTCCTGAACTCCCTTAAAACCTCAACATAGTAACCCTAACCCTCACCCTTTGGTCAATCAACTCTGGTGTATTGACTTCCTTTCTCCTCCCACACCTCTCATCATCCCTCACAGACTGCCTGCCTTCCTTGAATCTCTTATGACACTCAAAAACTGGTGCTCGATTCATGCAAGATGGTCAAAAAGCAGTCGGAGGCATTCCATGTTAATGTGGTATTTTTTCCAAGTTTAAAACACAATTTTATTCTATATCGTTCTTCTAAAGTGTCAGATTGCATTTTTGAAATTCCCCAGCTGTGACCATCAGGCTTTAGTGGGGTGTAGAAATTGATCAGTCATCTGATAAGGTGTGTAGCAATAACATAGTGAATGTTCAAGAATCTACGACAATTTTAAATGCCCATAAAAAAAAAGTCTGGAAACTTATCGTATGCACCTCGTATATATATATATATATATAGCCGTGAACAGGATGAGATAGATAAGTAGATGTGAACAGACATTAAGAGATTCAGAAATATAGACTGTGGCGTTCGATTATTTAAGAGAGTGAGATTATATAAGAGAGAGAGATTAAATTATGATCGAGTGATTAAGAGAGATTAGATATATGGAGATGGGAAAATGATCAAATAGATACGCAGACGTGAACTGGATCAGAGAGAGAGGTAGACGCGAACAAGATTGGACAGATAAGTAAATGGGAACAAACAGAGAGAGAGAGAGAGAGAGAGAGAGAGACGCAAAGACACCTACACGCAAACGCATATATATACGTGAAGAGACTAAGACAGACAGGAACTCATCGATTCAGCTGAATAAATAGACATAAACCGATTGATACAGATAGTATAACTGTGGGTGATCTGACTCTCCGATGTTCTCTCTAAGTCCTGCATCGTCTCTCAGCTAAACCAAATCGAACCGGTATAACCTTGTATGGTCTAATGCAGCAGTCACATTCCTGACAAGTTATTAGATTCCATCTGATAGTCAATGGAAGTTAGCAGGTCCGCAACAAACCATTTGTTTTTTGCTATTTAATTACAACGATCAATAGAATTGGAGAATTGAAACGGCTTCATTTGTTCTATTAACTGTATATTGCGAAAATCATTTCAATACGGACAATTTTTATTTTTTCCCAGTGCGACTTTAAAAGAATTTCCCTCTTCGTCTTTTGTTAGATTTTGACATGTCAGCAGTATCACTAGTATTAAGTACCCTATCACAATAACCACTACTACGAGAGATTACAGACGAACTGGTCTCACCGATTCTTTTGTTAATAAGAAAAGGCAACCAAAGAGTCAAGGGTGGGGTGATCGCTTGGGAATAGGTTTCTTTGTTTAATGGCATATCAACTTTTGTAGGTTATTTAATGCCAAAGCCATTCTCCTAGAAGAACAGTAGTGGTACTATTTAACCCATAGCTGGGAGGATAAGGGAGTTCATACCTTTGCCAGAAAAGTGAACGAAATAGCGCGACTGGAGTACGAACTCGCGTACTACGATTCCGCAGTCCATCGCTTTAACCATTACACCACGAGGACACTCCCCGCTTGGGATTAGGTTATTCAACAACACAACCTTATTAAAACATTGTTTATTTCTTTTGAGCAGCAGACGAGTAATTGATAAATAATCACAGATTAAAAATTTTCTTTTACAATTTCGCCATATTGAATTTGAAAATTTATTGATCGAAAATCTGAAGAGGATTTGCATATAATGAAAAACTATTAAAATCAAACATTCTTAGGTTGTTACATTATGACAGAAGGAGGGTGATTTGAATAAACTAAATCACCGGTCAGCCCACACACAGATGAAATAAACTACAAATGCAGACACTATAGCGGACCATCGTTTGAAGTTCATGTTGGACAGTCAGAAAATTTAGGCGAGGAGTTCTGAAGTAGTAAGGGTATTTCGCTTGGATAGGAGGTCAAAGATTATAAGAGTTTCTGTAGATTCGACCATCCGAGAAGGTAGACGACCGGCATATAGTGCGTTTGAGCGAAAGAGAGTGTATCCCAAATCTAACAGTCTAATAGTTGGTATAAGAAACGAGCCATGAGAAATAGCTAATTTTCAACCTTCCTCTCTCTCCTTTTCTCCCTCTCTTTCTCTCTCTCTCTCTCTCTCTCTCTCAAAATTAATCACATTTTGATAAATCATTGACGGACAAAAGATAAAATTAAAACTGCCAGTCCTTGTGTTTATGTTGGTGTCGGTGAGTCTTAAAAAGTCTTGCATTCCAAAACAAGTCGGGAATCTACTTGCTTCTCGGGAAACCAAAATACGACGAAAAATCGACCACTCTCCGCCGAAAAGACAGGTAAAGAGTTAATCTCCGAAAAACCGTCACCCAACATAGCTGCCCGAAGTGGCCATCCATCCCACACTTCTCGCTCCGCAGTTATTAGTCTCCATAGTAACTGCTGTACAGAAATAATACGAAGCTAAGCCAAAATTCGTCGTAATCGAGTCACCTACGCATATATATATATATATATATATATATATATATTTCTTTAAGAAAAAACAAAAATCGGTTACATTAGGATTATATATTTATTTCCATTCTGTTGTAGGTATTGATAAATATCAATAACGCCAAAGAAAACAGGACTTCTTCAGATCCAATGGATAAATTAAAATTTAATCTATCCATTGGATCTGAAGAAGTCTGTTTTCTTTGGTCTTATTGATATTTATCAATACCCATAACAGGATGGAAATAAATTTATAATCCTAATGAGACCGATTTTTGTTTTTTCTTAAAGAAATTAATGCTCTGTGATAGTAGTCACATCTTTACTAGGAAAATTTTAAATGTTCAAGTGGAATGAATTTGTCCCGACGGAATTATTCCCGACTCCGGTTTATCTGTACTGAATAATATATATATATATATATATATATATATGTAGAGAGAGAGAGAGAGAGAGAAAGAGAGAGAGAGAGAGAGAGAGAGAGAGAGAGAAAGTTGGTTTGGTTTGGTTTGGTTTCATGGAATAACAACCAATGTAGATTATTTAATTGCAAATCATTTTTATACATATATGTTAGATATTTTTGATTGCTAAACATATTTTGTAGATAACATTTTTAATTGAGATTGAGCTTATTTTTGGCACACAGTTAAATGGTTTCAGGAATTTCTATTTACTACTAGTAATTCTATTTACTATTAATCATTTGTTTACACGCAGTTAAATGATCAAACAGTTCTATTTCAAATAAATCGCCTGGGGCTGGAGTATACACCGACTGTACCTCTGCAGAGGGGTAAGTCCCACCCGCAACGAGTGTCCTCTTTATGACACTAAACAATATGATGGTGATGTTCCAGTAATGCTGGATCTTTGGGGAATACAGAGTACACCTTCATTGTCATCGCTTCCAGGTCCACTCAGGCCCAGAATGGTTAGATAGACTTAAACAGCGAACTGTTTTGACTTCGTACTAATGTAAAACTAAATTGTTTGAAATAGAACTGTTTTTGACATTGAAACTGTACTTATGCTAAAGTGAATTTTTTGAATTAGAATTGTTTGGCTAAACTGAATAGCTTGAAATAGAAATGTTTTTGACAATTAAACTGAATTGTTTGAAATAGAACTGATTATTTGTATAAAAATGGATTTGGTGTTAAGTAACCTACAACGGCTAATATGCCATAAAATTCAAACAACAAACTAAAAATCCAGTAAATCAGTTTAGCGGAAGTCATTTGTTTGAGCTGAGTTTGAATATCAAACAGTTCTATTCGACCCATAAATAGGACCCTATCAGGTACTCCAACTTCGGGCCAGAGTGTTGGCAATGAAGGGATACTCCGTATCCCATAAAGTTCCAGCATTATTGGAGACTCACTATTAAATTGTTTAGTGTCATACCTAGGATAATCGTTGTAGGGGTGGTCTTATTCCTCTTCAGAGATGCAGTCGGTGTATTCTACAGCCCCAGCCGACAGGGGTCATACAGAGAGTGAAACATATAAATTATTTAAAACATTGGATCAATCAAAGTTCTTGTAAAAACAATTCAAACTTCACTCCCTTCGTTCCTTTGTAAAAAGTTTCATGTTTTCTTTGAAATTGAAAGGGAAAATTCAATCTTTAGAAAAATCATTATCAATCAATTGTCGTTTCTTTTTAAGAAAATTTTTTCCACGTTTTATAATAGTAAACACATAAGAATAAACAAATTATATAAACACTTTAGGTAAATGAGTACTCAAACGCTGATCAGTCGAGCAAGATAAAGCATTAAAGAAATTAAAATCTATTATTATTATAAGTCTCGTTACTAATGGTATCATATGTTTAGTAGGATATAATTAAAGAATGGAACGTGCTTGTGAATGGACGATTACGTAAATATGAATATTAAGTATTTCCAGCACAGTGACGTGACTGTCGTCATGTTGCAGGTACGGATGTAAGATAAAAGAGAGAAGGAAAATAGTTCTATTATCTTAGATAGAAGATCTATGATACCAAAAACAGTAAATAAATTGCTCCTCGGATAAGAATTCAAGAACCGTAGTAAATTTAATTGAGACATTCATACGTGGTGCCTTCAATAACTTTCCAGACTTTTTTGAACAGGCATTTAAAATTGTCGTAGACACTTGAAAATTCGCTATATTATTGCTAGACATCTTATGAACTGACTAACTAATTTTTATGATTTCAAGTTCAAATGAACAGCTACAGCAGTAATTGGAATACACCTTACTAAAGCCTGATTGTCACAGCTGGTGAATTTCAAAAATGCAATCTGGTCGTGAGGACACATTAGAAGAACGATATGCAATAGAATTCTGTTTTAAACTTGGAAAAAAAAATCCAGAGAAACGTATGGAATGCTTCACACTGCTTTTGGGGCATCTTGCATGAATCGAACATCAGTTTTTGAGTGGCAAAAGAGATTCAAGGAAGGCAGGCAGCGCAAGAAATAATTTACCGGAATACACATATATATATGTATAGGTTGGCATACATATATATGTACGCGTATGTGTTTGTACACAGACATATGCATGTATGAGTATGTACGTATATATGTGTTAGTATGTATGTGTATGTATGCGTGTGCATGTATGTCAGATATATATATATATATATATATATATATATACCCTGACAGCACTGGAACCTGTTCAGTAATCGTTGTAACAGCAGTATCTGATGACATTGATGCTTCTATTTAGGAAAGAATAAAGGGTTCTAATTAGCATTTTACGGTTAACAGCTGTCCATGATTATATTGATGCCTCTTTTCAAGAAGGAATAAAAGATTCTAATTAACATTTCATAGTTAACAGCTGTCCATGATTATATCGATGCTTTTATTTAATGTTGAATAAAGGATTCTAATTAGCTCCTAATGGTTATTTCCTTTTTTATCGATTTATTTAAAATAAATTGTTCTGCGCAGTGCAGTTCCCACAAAACAATTATTCAATTGGAAATTGAAATGAATTTTCTTTTATTCTATGGATTAAAACGAAATATATTTTGTGGAGGCACGTGGTGATACAATTATCGTCTTAAGAAATGGACTCGGTGACCCGTTTCACTTCCTGGACAAGGCTGTTTCGTTTTCACTCCACTTTTACTTTCATGCTACTGTGTTTGGGAAAGACACAATTCCATCTCTTCATTGCACACTAGCAGTGGGAAAATAGTAAAGCACACTGGGTTCCTTAATCTTGGTTAAGCAACACGTCAAGGAGAAAGAAACGAGCTGTACTCAGCTTTAACTTTGACTTTGGGTGGCATCTATCTACGTGGATCATTAAATAAGTTTCCAGACTTTTTCGTATGGGCACTTTTATTGATAGTACACACATGAAATTCGAGTTCCCTTCGAAGTAATCTCCTCCGACTGCAATGCACTTGTTGTACTGTTCCAACAACTTCTGGAAGATCCCATGGAAGTCCTTCTGTGTGAGCGTGTCATTAACCTTCGTCACAGCCTCTTTCATCTCCTCAAACGACAGCCTCTGAGCTGCCACTGTCACAGGGAGCAAGGTCTAAACTATAGGGAAGCTGAGGAACTGTCTAGATGCCCATCTTGGTCAAATAGACTGTGACAAGGATGGAGTTGTGGACTGTTGCATTGTCCTGCGGAAATGCCACTGACCCGATTTGAAGAGTGCTGGCCTCTTCTCTAGGAATCTCTTCCTGAACTCACTTAAAACCTTAACATAGTAACCCTAAGCCTAAACCTTTGACCAATCAACTCTGTTCTATTGACTTCCTTACTCCTCCCACACCTCTCATCATCCCTCACTGACTCCCTGTCTTCCTTGAGTCTCTTATGCCACTCAAAAACTGATGCCCGATACATGCAAAATGGTCGAAAAGCAGTCTGAAGCATTCCATACGTTTCTGTGGCCTTTTTTTCCAAGTTTAAAACAGAATTTTATTGCATATCGTTCTTCTAAAGTGTCAGCAAGTCCAGATTGCATTTTTGAAATTCACCAGCTGTAACAATCAGGGTTTAGTAGGGTGTATTCCAATTGCAGCTGTAGGTGTTAATTTGAACGTGAAATCATAAAAATTGGTCAGACATCTGATAAGATGTCTAACAATAACATACTGAATTTTCAAGAGTCGACGATAATTTTAAATGCCTATACAAAAACGTCTGGAAAGTTATTGAAGACAATAAAGTATCTCTGGAAAGAGGAATTAGGTTTGCTTAATTTCTTTAAAGATTTTATCATTAAGGGTTTTCGAACTATTGTCTTCTTTTTTATTGTTATTTCCACAACGTTTCGGTCGATAAGTCCTCCGGCCTTCGTCAGGTGTTTGTCAAACTCAGGAACCGACACGGAACTTCGAACTACGTTTTTTTATTGAATCCACGGGGTTTGCCTGTTCTGATTCCGTTGGCCATAACCGGGTACAAGTGTTAAGTATTCCTGTATTGTTACTTGCCTGCAATCATACCTGCAACCTCCAGATGATTGTCGCCTTAGAAGCTTAGGGAACCAACGCCTATAACCGTTACGCTATGTGTCCTGCTGTTCGACAAAGACTTGAAGAAGGCCGGGGGACATATCGGCCTAAACGTTGTAGAAATAACAATAAAGAGGAAGACAATAATCCAAAAACCCTTAATAATAAAAATTATCAAGCCTCGTCACAGAAATTTAGACTTCTTTAACGATATATGGGTGAATTAAAATCAAAATTCTACTCATTTGCAATTTTTTTATTGTCATCAGAAATATATTTTCAATGTTCTATTGCACTTATTTCAAGTTGCAATTTAATCTACAATCATTTGCTTGAACAAATTGGATTGATGTTGTTATTCCAGTATAGATAAAAAAAAACCAAATCAATTGGTATCATCAAACCTGGATCATGAACAATCACGGACTATTTTAAAGATTCGAATTCATAAAGTTTTTTTTCAGCTTAAAAAAGTATAAACTACATGCAACATCCTTGTATAGTTCCTTTTGTTAGTCAGGATGGTGCTCTCAAACAGTAGTAATGACACAGTTACAACTTGAAAGAATTTCCGTTTTATCACGATCAGATTCCCATATTATCAATAGCCTGTCAGTAGCAGTCCATGCTTTGTCTATACGTATCTTTCTATCGCTTTGATGAGATGATATTGCTGTCGAGGTATATGAACTGATCTAATTTCAGAGGCTTGCCAGTTTATAAAATGATTGCACCATTTTGATTAAAATATATGAACTCTATGTTATTCCTGTGTTTAATATCGAGTTGATCAAGAATAATTTCTTCAGTTGTTGGGTTTGTCATTTTATAAAGGTTTCCACTCATTGTTAAAATGTTCTTTTCGTTTTTGAAGTTTTTCTTAGTGACTAGCAGTTTTTACTTTGTATCTAGACGTGCTTTACCTAACACTTATTTCATCTACAGTTTGCAATTGTTTGAGATTATATATCTCCTACAGAAATTACTATTTCATTGATTTGATCTTGAATGTATTCTAACTGTTTTTTTTTTCTCGTCGTGTTTCACTTAGTTTTCTTTTTTTTTTTTTTTTTTTTAGTTTACTAACGTTTCTGAACATTAGTGTTGTATTTCTTCTTTTAAGTAACAATGCTTCTTGCAGATTTTTTTTTCCAAAACGGTTTCCGACACCTAAATAAGTGGACTTTAGGTTGGCTTGGTATGTATTCAGATGCTGCTTCTAGATAGGCGGTAACAATGTTTCCATATTCGTCAACTGGATTTCGTCTCTCAGATATCTTCTAAAGTGTATCAAACCTATTTTTTACAGTTATCAAATAATGATTGCGTATATCAGAATTGGCAAGTGTGGTTCCCTCGTATCATAGGTTTTTAGTTAGTTTTTTCTTATCTTACCAACGTTTCTGAATATCAGCGTTGTATTTCTTCTTTTAAGTAACAAATAAGCCGAATTTTCGTTTCCTTACGCGCAGTTGTATGGTTTCGAAAATCCCAGTCAAATTCAAATTTATATAATATACCGTTTAAAGTTACAATTCCTAATTAGTAACAATTTTGTCTTAATTGGGAATCCTTTTGAGAGAAGGCTTCTTAATCTGAGAATCAATTTTTTATTTATCATATTTACCCAACACCTCCACTCGGTCAGGATGTGACATAAGGTCATTTTTGAAGCGGAGTTTAACAGGTTTGAATTCAGAGTTTTCCTTCTCCTAGACTAGTTGCTCACCAAGGCTGAAGAACCTAGTCTGCCCTACTATTTATCCATAGCAGGGGGGAGAATAATTGGATTCATTCATTTTTTATTTATTGCGGATTTTTTGTTCCCATCTTGGTAGGTTTTTTTTGTTTGTTTCTTCTCACAGCATTTCGGCCAAATTTCACCTCTGGCCTTCTTCAGGTGATTAACTGCGACCTCGGATAGGAATGCTCTTGTAACCATATCCCCAGTAATTTCTGACTTCCATAGTTGTTGTCTATCGCACCACGTTTAATCACCTGAAGAAGGCCAGAGGTGAAATTTGGCCGAAACGTAGTGAGAAGAAACAACAACAACAACAAAAAAAAAAAACAACTAACAAGACGAGGACAAAAAGTCCACAATAAATAGTAACAATTTGTTGAGATACACACATGGGTCCAAGTTGTTCTATTCACGATTTATCCATTGGTGCTAAAAATATAAAGCATTTTTCTTTATTTTAGGAAAATATAATTTTTGTTTTATAACAACATAAAATTTTTTTATTGATTTTGAAAGAAATTCAAAAGTTAATTTAAAAGATCGGTATTAACTGAACTTTCATCATATATATATATATATATATATATATATATATCATCACCATGTTGTGCCACCAGCACGGATATCCCTGACCCTCTCTTGCTATTTCTCCCTATCGTTCATCGCTTCTGGCAGGTCTTCAGGGCTACATCCTGTATCCTCACAGAGCTGCTGTATGTATGTTCGAGCAGGTCGTCCTGCTTTTGTTCGGCCATATGTGGGGATCCAAAAGTGTACATCACTTATGAGCTTCTCTAGCAGTGTCCTGCATGTCTAGTTCGTCTAACCTGGATAGTTTTCGTGATGGGAGGTAGGTAGCCGTATACTTGGTGCTTTGTGGGGTGTTGCCTCCTGGAAAAATGATCAAAACAAAAAGTAAACGGATTGTGGGTTTTGTCGGTGCATTAATCTATTTTAAGTCATGATATCCTCCCCACCTGTTGGGCTTAAAAGGGGAAATGTTTGAATAGATTAATCAGATCTTTGATTTTCGTTTTGGTTAATGTGAAAAGAGATACTCCCCCAACAAGCCATTGGCTGGGACCTTTAATTAACCAAGCCACTATATTGTGATTTGATTGGATGACCAATTAAAATCTGATACTTGGAAGAGATACTCTTCCCACTGAAGTAGATCTGGACATCTGATTGGCTAACCACTCTAAAAATTGGAGAAGAATACAAAATGATCCATGATAGGTTGATCAATCAGGAATGTTTGTTCCCAAGAGAATCCTCTATAAAAAATAGATGTTTTTCGGTTTAGATAAGAGAAGAGATTTGATCTACGTACCGACGACAAGAGAATAAAGAAAGATATCACTCCAAGAACTAAAGCCTCTCTAGCAAAAGCCTCACTCTTCGAAAAATTGAGTCAGATAGAAAGACTGCACCCGCCAAATACCTCAATTATCTGTCTCTCAAATACAACAGAAGCGGCAATTTCCACATATGCATACATATAGTATATATGATTGTTACACCATAATGTTTCAATAAATAGTTGTTAATTGTAAACGGTTAGTTTTTGTCTTTGAGTCACAAACACCCAGGCAACTTGTTCCAACGAGTAAATCCTGGTGTCAGAGGAAGTTCCGGATAGATTGTGTCATTTCCCATCTGTTGATCTTTCAAACACAACGTGGGCTCAGAGGGAGTTGATAAAGCAACAAGCCGGCAACGTATGTGATAGTCACGGATCGAAGGCCACATTGAAGTACCGTGACTAGCATAGAACCACATATCTAACATCAATAATTTGCAAACTTATAAAACGGTTTCATGTAACTAAGAATAATGATCCTCAGAAAAACAATTTTAGTTTCAAGTAAATTACTTATACAATATGCATACAATTGATAGTATCAAGTATTCCTCTCTAATACAAACAACTTTAAGATTTATCCTTCTCATAAAAGAAACTCTAGCTGGTACTTCAACTCGCGGTCTGAGTGGATTTGAAAGTAATTGCATTGAAGAGGTATTCCATTCTCTTCAAAACTGAAGTCTCACCTGTGGATGCAGTTTAGAAAGTATAATACAATTGGAAAGGTCTTATCACTTGCAAAGAATACTGTCAATGTGTTTAAAGCTTCACCAGAAAAACAAAGGAATTTTTAGGTGAATGTCAGCACAGTATACAACTCTAATAAACATCTCTCTATGATGCTTTGTTTTTGCTGAATAACAGTCACACACACACGCACACACATCAATATATATATATATATATATATAAGGAAAGAGAGAAAGAAAGAAAGAAATAAAGAGAGAGAGAGAGAGAGAGAAGAAGTGGGACGTATAAATTTTTTTCAGTGGAAATAATGACGGTGACCCGATTTCAAATTTTGGGTGCAAATACCCTTGGCAAAGTTATAAATCCAATTATTCTCCCTCCTGCTATTGGCAAATAGTAGGGCAGACTGGGCTCTTCAATCTTGTTATAGCAACCGGGGGAGGGTAAGAAAAACTTGGAAACTATACTTTGACCTTGTCTTACAACCTGCTCGTGCAGATGGGGTTATGTTTGTATATGTAAGGATATATATATATATATATATATATATATATATATGGACCATATTCACAATTAACTCTAGATACAGCCATGTGCGAAATAGACATATAATTTCCACAACGATAGAACATAGGAATCTCGAAATTCGAAAACATGTAACGACTTGTTTTTCAGGTACGAAACCTTTTTATTAACTTTGAGTTAAAGGTTTCGACACAAGGAGGAGAGACACAATCTTCTATGCTGTCTTATTCATTTGGCCCCCATCTCGAGCAGCCCCCATGAGGCGCAAGTTCGCCTTGCGTCTGTGAGCTCCAAAAGTCGAACCTCTTCGTTTGGCGTCTAGTACTCAACTCTCTTTCTTTAGATTCTCAAACAAACATCCGCGCGCTTCCGGTGCGTGGCGTCATCTGCAGCCTGTCACCCGTTTCGTCTCAAACTATTATGACATCTGAGTGACACCTTCATCCGCCCGCGCGCGCCCGCATTCACACCTGCCTCAACGTCGCACCTAACTAACCCATGTGCTGAGCCGAAAGGTTCTCAGCCTAACTAACCTCAAAGGCATGAACCGAAATCCCTTGGCCATTATGTTACATATATATATAGACTAAAATTCTTTTTATGAATTCCGAGTTTATAATATAATTTTATATGATTCTCATTATATATATATATATATATATAACTTCTAAAATATTGTAAGGGTTGTGTGGATTCTGTGTTAACTCATCAATTTTTTTACCTTCGCCAGAAATTTAACATATTAAATGGAAGATCGTTGTTATTGTTTTGTCTTGTTTTTATTTATCTACATCTATGTTGTGATGGGGTTGTTATTCTAGTAAAGATCATCATCATCATATCGTGCCACCATCACGGATATCCCTGGCCCTTTCTCGCCACTTCTCCCAATCGTTCATCGCCTCTGGCAGGTCTTCAGGGCTACATCCTGTATCCTCACATCGCTACTGTATGTATTTTCGAGCTGGTCGTCCTGCTTTTGCACGGCCATATGTGGGGGTCCATAGGAGTACATCACTTATGAGCTCGTCTCTGCTTCTCCAGCAGTGTCCTGTATGTGTGGTTTTTCTAACTTGAATAGTTTTCGTGATGAGAAGCAGGTGGCCGAATAGTTGGTGCCTTGTGGGGTGTTGCCTCCAGGACTTGTTCAATATTGCTCGCAGCATTCTTATGTAATTGCTGTCTAGCTTCTTCTCCAGCCGTTTTGTAAGCGTCCAAGTAGTGCATCCATACAGCAGTATCGATACAACTGGCTGGAAGAAACTGCGTTTCAAAAAGACCAAATCCATTGACATTAACAGACCTGGATTTTCTTATCTACGCCCACGGACTTTTGTCAGTGGACTTATTTTGAAAATTTTAATTCTTAAAAATTTTTTCAGCTTAAAAAAAAGTATAGTTGTCAGGTTTGAACTTACATTGGAATGTTTCAAATTTCTAGTAGAAAATATAGAAATAAGTATATTCTCTTAATTCTTTTATTTTAATATATACCATTTCATGTTTATTGAGAAAAGGCACTTTTACATCACCGAACATATTAATAATGATCTAAAGAATGTTGTCACGTAAAATACATCTTATGTTGTGCCTAATCTTTTCTTCTTGATATTTACAGATTTTAATCGTAAGATTTATTTCTCATGCGAAATGCGCTTTTGTGTTTTTGGTATTTTCTTTTTTCTCACGTAAATATTTACAAGTTGAATTAGTTTTCAAGCACTTTGATAAAATATTATCAAAAAGGTTCAATAAGTATAGAAGGAAAGAACGAATTTGAGTAACATAAATGTCGATTAAATTGTTTTGGTTTCTTTGTTTGATGGCACATTAACCTTCGTGGATTATTTAATACCAAAGCCATCCTTCTAGAAGAAAAGCAGTGAAGCCATCTAACCGATAGCTAGGAGGATAAGGACGTCCATACCTTTCCTAAGGGCATTTGTCCGAAAGTAAATAGCGCGAGCGGTGTTCAAACTCATTTACTACGATTCCACAGTCCAGCTCTTTAACCATAACACCACCCCGACTTTCCGGGAACCGCAAAGAAAACAAAAAAATTGCGATAGTTTGTTTTTATTTTTCACCACACTGTGTTAGTAAAAAGATATTATATATATTATATATATATATATATAGATATTATATATATATATATATATATTTGTGTGTGTGTGTGTGTGTGAGTGTGTTTATGTATGCATACATATACGCGTGTATAGGGGGGTATCATTCAATAACTGATGTTTATACAACAGCATTGGTTCTAACAAAGCCTTCATCAGATGATGACTCTGGTTTCAGGCATGGTTTCGGGGCCGAAGCATCATTACCACTAACCCAGAGCGCCCCAGCAGTATCTCACGACACTACCAGACTTTGTCAGATTGTTGTTGCTCTGCGGGATTGCCAGATCCACGCTGATGCCGTTAGAGCCTTATCTTGAATCTTTTCCATGAATCTTCTCTTGTCTGATGGAGGAAGTCCAAGATTAGTTAAGAAAACGGAGGTTGAGTTGGCAATAAAACCTTTGCATCCGACTTCGATAGGAAAGACATTCGTTATCCAGCCATTTCTGACACATTGTTCCCGCAGATCTTCAAATTTTTCCCACTTACGCTGATGTGCCCAGTGGAAATTTTCTTCATAAGGGACCGTTAACTCAATGACGAAAACTTTACTTGCTTTAATGGACCAAATGACAATATCTGGACGCTTTGTCGTTAATGCTATTTCAGTTAGAAATATGAAGTTATGTATTAAATCGGTATATATATATGTGTGTGTGTATAAATATATGAATATATGTGAGTATATGTATAAATGTGTGTATATATATATATATATATATATATATATATATATATATTGTTACGCCACCATGTGCCCAGCGGGCTTGTAGGGTGCTGTTCGTTCCTGCCAAGTCCACCGGTTGACGCAGGGCGCAGATGTTGGCTGTGGTCTGCCGAATGCTATTTAGTGTCACATATATCACCAACACCCAAGCGGAACCACATTTTAAAGCTACTGGGCGAGTTTTAGGTGAGGTATTAAGAGTCAAAACAGCTAACTGGCAAGCTTTCCCCCTCAAATACAAGGTCTTCGACAAATACAATTCTTCCGCTACCAAAAGGACTCTGAACTGCCGTGTTTGAGTTAACAAGATTAATAACAATATTCTTTTATTGAATAAAAGAAAAAAAAACGAAGAAAAAACAATTCAGGTAAAAGTCAGGAGTGAGAAAGCTTTTCTGTATCTCGGAGGAGCCTCCACTAAAATATCCGTATCCCGGACTAAGCCCCCATAAAATATCTTTATCTCCAGACGAGTCCACCATAAAATATCTGTTAATAATGGAAGGTGAGAAGGCAGTTCGACAACGGTAGACACGGTTCGCTTTCCGTCAGACTATGGGATTTAATCGCAAAGCACATGCTCCAAATCTCAAGTTTATCATTGTAGTTTGGATGCAGTAGGATAAAGTTGAATATACTTAAATTGTATGTTCACTTACTTGGAGTTTTGTGGAATTTTTATATGCGTATATATGTGAGTATATATGTGTGTGTGTGCGTGCGTGCGTACTTGTATATATATATATGTGAGTGCGTGTGTATTTATACACGTGTGTTTGTGTGTGTGTATGTATATATGTATGTGTGCATATATATATGTGTGTGTACGTGCGTGTGCATATATATATATATATATATATGTGTGTGTGTGTGTGTGCGTGCGTGTATATATATGTGTGTATGTGTGTGTATATGCGCGTGTGCATATATACGAGTGTGTATAAGTATATGTGTATGTATATGCATATGTATGTATGTATGTATGTATGTATGAATATATACACCCACATATTTGTCTTTCTCTTTCTAATCGACACGATTATCTCTGTCTCTGTCTCCCTGTCTCTCACTGTGTGTGTGTTAATCAGTATGTCTTGCAGACGGTTCAGATTTACTTGAATCTCCAACGATATCCTTTTTCGCCCATCCCTCTTGGTAAGTCCTCTTGGCATTACCCAATGTCCGCAAAGACTTGCTCAGTGTAAGTTTCTGCTAGTCAGAAAACACCAGTGCGTCCATGTGTAGGAGCCAACAGGGGAATGTTGCTTCCAGGATTTGTTCATACTATTCTTTTACAGTTCCCGTCTAGTTTTTTTCTCCATACTGTTGTATACACAGCCGCAGTTCCTTGTTGCTTCTGCAGTGCCGACTATACCTTGTTCGTCTTGAATAATTTGTGTGATTTGTTCCAAACTACATGCTGCGTCATCGTGAAGCTCCCGTCTAGCTTTTTCTCCAAAATTTTTGTAAATCAAAATGGTGCTCTCAAACAGTAGTAATGACACAGTTACAACTTGAAAGAATTTCCGTTTTATCACGATCAGATTCCCATATTATCAATAGCCTGTCAGTAGCAGTCCATGCTTTGCCTATACGTATCTTTCTATCGCTTTGATGAGATGATATTGCTGTAGAGGTATATGAACTGATCTAATTTCAGAGGCTTGCCAGTTTATAAAATGATTGCACCATTTTGATTAAAATATATGAACTCTATGTTATTCCTGTGTTTAATATCGAGTTGATCAAGAATAATTTCTTCAGTTGTTGGGTTTGTCATTTTATAAAGGTTTCCACTCATTGTTAAAATGTTCTTTTCGTTTTTGAAGTTTTTCTTAGTGACTGGCAGTTTTTACTTTGTATCTCGACGTGCTTTACCTAACACTTATTTCATCTACAGTTTGCAATTGTTTGAGATTATATATCTCCTACAGAAATTACTATTTCATTGATCATTTGATCTTGAATGTATTCTAACTGTTTTTTTTTTCTCGTCGTGTTTCACTTAGTTTTCTTTTTTTTTTTTTTTTTTTTTTTAGTTTACTAACGTTTCTGAACATTAGTGTTGTATTTCTTCTTTTAAGTAACAATGCTTCTTGCAGATTTTTTTTTCCAAAACGGTTTCCGACACCTAAATAAGTGGACTTTAGGTTGGCTTGGTATGTATTCAGATGCTGCTTCTAGATAGGCGGTAACAATGTTTCCATATTCGTCATCTGGATTTCGTCTCTCTGATATCTTCTGAAGTGTATCAAACCTATTTTTTTACCATTACCAAATAATGATTGCGTATATCGGAATAGGCAATTGTGGTTCCCTCGTATCACAGATTGTTGTCTGTTTGCTTTTTATTTCTACTTAGTCAAGTGAATCTTTACTGAAACGATTCTGTGATCAGAAGATCATCATCATCATCATGACGTGCGGCTAGCACGGATATCCCTGACCCTCTCTCTCCACGTCTCCCTATCATTCATCGCCTCCGGCAGGTCTTCAGGGTTACATCCCGTATCATCACATAGCTGCTGTATGAATGTTCGAGCTCGTCGTCCTGCTTTTGATTGGCCATATGCGGGGGTCTACAGGAGCACATCACTTACGATCTCGTCCTTGCTTCTCCAGTCGTGTCCGGCATGTCTGGTTCGTCTAGCTTGTATAGTTTTCGTGATAGGTGGTACGTGGCCGTACAGTTGGCGCCTTGTGGGATGTTGCTGCCAGGACCTGTTCAATATTACTCGCAACATTCTTGTATAATTGCCTACTAGCTTCTTCTCCAACCGTTTACTCAGTGTCCAAGTAGTGCATCCATACAGCAGTTTCGACACGACCGCAGCCTGGAAGAAACTGCGTTTCATTTTATCGGTCAGGTTTGATTTCCATATGATCGAAAGCCTATCGATAGCTGTCTATGCCTTCGTTAGCCGTGTGTCGATGTCTTTTTCGGTTGATGAGACACTGCAAGACCGTGCTTGGCAGTTAATATCAGAGTTAATGCACTTTTTTTAAAAATAAGAATATGAATCAAGGTGTGCTTTTGAGGAATTAGGGTAGGTCTCTACTTTCCCTTTCTTTTTCTGAAATTTATATTTTGGACATGCAAGCTAATTCTCGATAGTAAAAGTCGGTTAGATGTTCACTATTTCTGTTTGGGGAGACGTGAAAACAGAATCTATTATTTTCAAACTTGTCTATTTTAGCATTCATGTCTCGACCGATGACCAGAACTTTGGATTTTGGAATAAGTCACGCAAAGAAAAGCAGCTCATTATTGAAGGTAATGACGTCTGATTGATCGATGACATCAGGGGGACTGTAACATAAGAGGATTTTGGTACAGAGATTGCCGTAATATGTAACACATTATTCTTGGTTGGATTTTCTCTTTGTTGATTTTAAAGCAAGGGATTGAGAAGCATTCCTACCTCTCCATTGGCAGCATTGATGGAGTTTTTCCATGCAGATGTCGACGTAAATCTCCATCAAGTTCCATTATTCATGGTATTTTAGTTATACACGCATTATCTGCTTATGTATGTATGAAAGAGAAATTTAACTTTCCTTTTCCATAAAACAAATTAATAAGATACTTTAATTAAAAATAAAGAGTAATATTCCAGTTTGTTTTCATTGCAAAAACATTCGTCGGATATATGTTTACTTTCTTAAATGATTTTTAAAAAGGAAAGTGAACTGCATTAATTTCCTCGGGGAATTAATTCTTTAATTTTAAGATTCAATAAGTAGATTTGGCATAATGTGTAAATAAGTAAGGAAAATAAGTCATCAAATTAATTAGTTTAACTTCACGTGAAAAATCGATATCCATTTGGAGTTTTATAGAATTTTGTCACATAATGTAAATCTCATATTTTGAGAAGATAGTTTCACTTTTTTCAACGAGAAATTTAAATGACTAAAACCTAAAAATATTATGTCGTAACCGTTAAGTATCCTCTCGGGTTTGTGCAGTCGAGCATATTTTGTATCATCTCGGATCGGAGTATGGGATTTAGACTATTTCAGGATTCTGATGAAGGATCTTAGTTTTTTACAGCAGGGCCTCTTAATTTGAATCTAGTTGTTCCCATTTACCTTTTATAGCAGGAAAACACAAATCGCTGCATCATGTAGATTGTTGCCAGATATCTAACGTCTCGCAAAATGCCTGATTGGGTGTGATGGCCAAACAAGTGACCTCTGGCTTGTGTAAAAATGCTATCTTCATCAACTCCCCCACTCAACTGTATGCAAAGAAATGAGCTTTGGTTTGTTTAAAAATGTTACCTAATATGTTTACAAATCATATATTATAAATTTGTATAAATAGAATTTGGCATTAAATAACCTACTAGGGTTTATATGCCATAAATCCCAGTCAACCAATAAACTCTACTATACAACTGAAAGTAGCGCCACCTAGAAGGTGGTTGTTTGATGCAATCGAGAACGACAATTTTTGAACTATAAAAGTGGTCATGTGATCTATGATATGCCATAATGCAGTAGAAAGCATACGGACCGTAGTATATTTTATATTGCGTAATTTATCATGTCTTAAATACATAAAATTCCGTTCGACAAATCTATTGCTGAAGGCCATGGAGAGCAAGCCATTTAAAATCTCTTCAATTGATTATCAAGTAAACGTGTCTCTCTGCTGCACGAATCAGTTTATAAGGAAAAGAAAAAAGATCCATGAGATTCGAACGAGTTGATTGCATTCCCTAAAAGTTATTAAATTGAACGCAAAATATTCTCTTTTTTTGGGGGGGGGTCGAGGAGGTTCAACAGAGGTTGGTTGTGTTGGAATTCTATCGTAAGTCTCAGTAGCAATGAGTCAGTGCTCACATGCCTAGTAATGAATTACGCGTTGGAGTGAGATTATAAGGACATTAAGACGTTCCACTATTCCAAGGTGGCTGAGTCGATTCCCTGGATAGTGATTTGTTGCTACCCCAGTGAGAGGGCATATTAGTGTATGAATACACCGGCTTGCTTCAGTCATGTTTAGGCCTCACTACTTAATTTTGATGGGCTGGCTATCTAGTCGATGAGTCGCACTTTGGTCAGCCGTGCCTGCCTGGGGCACGGATCTGGCCGAGTGTTGGCTTATTGACTGGAGATTTCCTCCGGCCTCAGCGGGCCATTCCCTCCGGCTTTTACCCGCTTCAGGGTGTTTGGTTTAATACCTGGCGCCTGAGGCGCCTCTAATAAAAGGAATGCCGTCGGGGCCGAAGGTATTTTTGGCCATGTCGGACGCGTGTGGGCTTCAGCCCTGCGTCCGGACCCACCTTAAAAACGGCCTTGTGCCAAATTTGTACGTTAGTGGTACGTATGATAAATACCAAAGTGGTTCAGGTTCAGCATTGACTTACCGCCGTTCTACTTTTTGTCTGCCTGCCGGATGCTAGCCTGTAAGTATTGTTATTCTTGCATGTTAGAGCAGTGACTTCTTGTACAAATTGGTTTTACGACATTTCAAAACTTGTGGAATTATTTGATTTTTACGCAGAATGCCGACTGGATCTCTGCAAAGCTCTGTGTGTGAGTAAGACACCCCTCCACGAATGTCCTGTTATGACAATAAACACCATCTGATGATTAGGATCCAGTCCTTGAGATTTACAGAATGTGAAGTATCTCTTTACTGCCATTACTTTTAGTTTTCCTCTGATCTGAACTGATAGTTTGGGTTAGTTTCTTTGTTTAATGGCATATCAATACTTGTAGGTTATTCAATGCCAAAGCCATCCTTCTAGAACAGTAGTGGTACTCTTTAACCCATATCTGGGAGGATAATGGGCTCATACCTTTCCCAAGGTTATTTGTTCGAAAGGGAACGTAATAACGCGACTGGAGTTCGAACTCGCTTACTACGATCCCGCAGTCCATCGTTTTAATCATTACACCACGAGAATATTACCCTGAAGTGGTAGTACCTGGTCAAAAAGAAGTATTTACTAATATTAGATTGAATTAATCTACGGCAATACTTTGAACCATTTTACCGTGTGCAAACAAATGGGGTTTTACACGTTTAAAAATGTTAACAATAAACTATTCGCATGACTTGGTATTAAATAACCATAAAGGGTTGAGATGCCATTAAACCAAAAAACGTTACCTTAATTTTGAAGTCAATCTTTTTTTACAAGGAATTTTATAGTTTCAAGCAACTTACGATAATAACCACCAGGAAACATTTTTCTTCAATTAACTATTCTTAAAAATTGCTTTTGGTTGCGGATTCATCCTTAAAAGAAATATTTTTTTTGCAACCACAGGAAGAAAAAAAAAAAGAGGATATACACTCGGTCAACAATCGGGTGTGGAGGCAAAGAAGAATTTTCATGATTTACAACCGATCCTATATTGGTCGCACAAACCAAAGACTTGAAAAGGCACAAACCAAAGACTTGAAAAAGCACGTGCCTTTCGTTATTCGGTCACATGGTCAAATACAATCTTCCAGATCGACCAATCAGAATACTGACGTTGCGATTACTCAACATCTCTTGGCTGAGTTCTATTAGAACAGTAATTTTGAAATTCTCGCCCGTACACGCACCGACTATCAACTTAAGTTGGGTCTCTTTGGATTTTAGGTTATTTAATGCTAAAGTCATCCTTCTAGAAGAACAGTAGTGGTACTATTTAACCCATAGCTTGGAGGATAAGGGGCTCATACCTTTCCCAAAGATATTTGACCGAAAGTGAACGTAATAGCGGGACTGGAGTTCGAACTCGCTTATTACGATTCCACAGTACATCGCTTTAGCCATTACACCATGGGGACACCGACTTTCAACGAAGTGTCTTGAAAGCCCTTTACATAATATCATAGAAACCTGGTCTTTTCAGACAAAAGAAGGTCGCACACAACCTCCAGCTTTGTGGTGGTTCCAGTCTTCCATTATCAGATCCAAAGTAAATCACGATTTATTTGCTTTCCCTTATTGTTGATTAGGTGCCTATTCTCGTAGATTTTTTCCTGCAGTCATCCTCTTAAGAAACATAGGCGAAAAAAAAAAGAATTCTATTCGGGAAGTGTTGTGGAGGTAAACCACTATCTCCCGTTGTATAAAAATAGGATATTCTAGTATGTATATATAGTTAATAAATTACGATGCGTGGAGGATTCGATCGACACCGAGACACACTCCGGTCGGTACACGGATATGGTCGGACGTGTCCTGGTCCGTTGGTAGTCGGTCGAGGCCGACTGAAACAGATTCCAGAAAGCCGACATTCATGTCGGGCGCACAAAGTCCGGCATCATTGAGCCTCTTCCCAGGCGCTAATCCTATATTGAGGGGGCTAAATCTATTGCCTGGTGCCTGATGTGCACCTTTTTGGAGAATGCCGACGGAGCTTGAGGTATTTTTGCGATTGCTATGTGTCTGGGTTACGGCCCTCCACCTGAACCGATATAAAACAAGGACTTGTACCACGCTCGTCGGGTCGGTGGGACATATGACAAATATCGATTCGACCAACACCAGCACACATTTCGGTCAGCAGTGTTGGTCGGTACACGGATTTGGTCGGGTGTGTCCTGGTCCGGTGGCAGTCGGTCGAGGCCGACTGACTTGGATTCCGGGAAGCCGACATTCATGTCGGGCGCACAAAGTTCGGCATCAATGAGCCTCAGGAGTCCGTCTCTAACCCTCCCTGGAGGTGCTAAGATTATTTCTTGGTACCTGATGCGCTTCTTGGAGGGGCTAAGTTTATTGGTTGGTGCCTGATGCGCAACTTTTTAGGGGAATGCCGACGGGGCCCGAGGTATTTTATCGCTTGCCAGTTGTGTCTGGTTTACAGCCCTGCACCTTGACCTACCTAAAACAAGGCCTTGTACCACGCTCATCCGGTCGATTCAACCAACACTGTTTATCGAATACAACATGACTGCCTTCTGTGCCTAATTACTTACCACCAAGAAAAGTACTGTAATTTCTTGTTTAACGGAGTATGCGTTATAACAGAAAGAATCTGCTATAAATAGCAATTTTAGTAGGTAATGGTTATCATCGTAGGAAATGGACACGGCGATACGAGTTCAAATCCTGGACGAGATTGACTGCATTTCACATAGCACTAATACCCTTGGGAAAGGTGTGAATCCAATTATTCTCCCTCCAGCTATGGGTAAGTAGTAGGGCAGACTAGGCTTTTCAGCCTTGGTGAGGAAACTAGTCTAGGAGAAGGAAAATTCTGAATTCAAACCTGTTAAACTCCGTTTAAAAAATTGACCTTGTGTCATATCCTGCCCGAGCGGAGGGGTTGGGTAAATATGATAAATAGCAATTTTCAAATTCAGTGAATTTATAAAATTTTTTGCGTATTTCATTTATAGAGAATAAAGTAGCGCCCTCCCCTACACATCGGTGTAGTAACTATTGAAAAGGGAACCTTCAGGTCACCCTCGACTTAGGTCACCAATTTTACTTACTCATTATTCTAACAAGACATAGTTTATACACAATTACATAGTTTTAAGTATTACGACATAATACTATTAATCTGGACCCGGTAATATAATTGCAAATATGTCAAGCAATCACATAAAGGGGTCTGTCTGAAAATTAACGGCATTGATGTCACAAATAATTTATTTCAATTCTGATAAACAAACTACTTGGATTTCACCTTCAAAGAAATCCCCCTCAAGTCAAATGCAGTTTCTTATCTTTCTATGCAAGGATGCTGCTCAACTCCGTCGTTACGGCGCTCCTGATGGCCTCCATACCTTCAAAACAGGTCCCCTTCATAATCCCTTTGAGCTTTGTAAAAATTACCAGGTGCAAGATCAGGTGAATTAGGAGATTTTTCGAGTATAACGATGTTCCTGTCGTCCAGGGACTGCCGGATAATCAACATACACAGTCCGGTTACTTTTCACACAGGCGCAGATCTTCGCTTATAATCTTCCAAACACTGTTCTTATTCATATCCACCAAAATTGAGATCATTTGTACAGTCAACAGTCAACAGACTATCAGCGCATACCACCTCCCTTACTCAACCGGCTTTGATGTCAGTCCTGCTTGTTGAAGGCATCCCGCTTCTGGAGTCATCTTTCATTTCCTTACGTCCCTTTTAAACCTCTCATACCACACAAAAGCATGTGTGTGTGACATTATGTTTTCTCTAAACACTTGCTGAAGCATTTCAAGTGCTTATGACGAAATCATCCCTGACCAAGCCAAAATTTTCGGGTTTATTCGTTCCTCACTGCTTATAGATGAACGATCTGAAAATAGGTATGAACAAAAGTGTGTGAAAAAAAAAAGAGTTATAGCAGAAAGCATTGATAAGTTATACACTCCCAAGGTAACATGTTAGATGATAACACAACCCGCCTATCCCTCTTTCGCCCATAGCTCACACAGCACACCCATTCTCCTTACTTTTCCGAGAAAACTCATATATTTCATGTGCCTATAACTGATATATATATGAATATATATATATATATATATATATATATATATATATATATCAAGAGTACAAAATATAAGATATAAAACAAGATAAAAACTCACGATTTTGTTTCTCGTTTTCGATCCTCCGATAAACTAGTATTCAACACCTCTGACATTTTCAGTTTAATAAATATAGGCTTTTTGGGTCACATGACAATTAAGAAGTCGGCAAGAGTCACTTTGCTCACGTGAAAAGGAAACCGTGAAACTCTGAGTAGTGAATCTATATCTTGGTTTATATCTCATATATTGTGAGACTTGTGTATCATTTTTTTGCATTGAGAATTGCAGATATTTTATGAATTAAAACGCTTTTAGCGTAAAACTTTATTACAATTTCTTGGTCTAATTTCATAGGAACCCGACTCTCCTTACGTGAGAGATCTGCCCAACTCAATATTCCAACCCTTAATTCTTGTAGCTGAAAATTTGACCACAAATCAATTGAAAGCTGAGCTTAGTAAACAGCTCTGCACGCTCACATAATTGCCTCCCTCTCCCTCCTCCCCACCTACACTGAAAAAAACAACGTTGCAAAAATTTATAAATGCGCCATTTTTTTTTTCATAAAAACTTCGTTTGATAAATGTGAATAAAATATTGTATTAATTATTTCTCAATTCAAAGTTTCCAATGAGCAGAGTTCGTTTTATATATCAATAAAGTTAAATCTAATTATTTTCTTTCTTTTTTTCTACATGTTAGTACAAAATCTATCATCGTCGTTTTGCGATCAGACTGCGAAGGAGTTGTCCGTGGTGAAATGTCCAAAGTACTGGCCTTCATCGTTGAAGTGAGTGAGTTTAAACTTCAGTTGCGCTATTATATTCACTTTTAGATTAATACCCTTAGGGAGGATTTGAACCCTCTTATTCCTCTTCTATGAGGTATATACCTTCACTGGTATTTTTCTACAAAGATTGCTTTGTCATTAAATAACCCTCCAAGGTTGGTATATGTTTAAACAAAGAAACCATTCTGTCTCCTTTTTTTTAATCTTCAGTTTTATTTATTTTTCTTTATCGTCGAAATCTTCTTCATAATTATTGGCTTATATTTTTCTTTACTCAATTCATGATTTTTTTTCCCTCTTATTTTTCTTTATCATTTCTCATTTGTTCTTGCTAAATTTTCAGCTTAGAAAACCAAATTAAAATCGAAACTATATCTTCTTTCACGAAGAGCACGCTATCAGCATTAGATACATTAACATTTTATATTCGCCCATCCACCCACTCAAAAAAGAAGAAATAAAACATTAAAATCTACTCATGAAAACCGTTCGCTTCCTGATGTAGGTTTTTGTATAGGATTAAAAAAATGGTATATCAAATCTTACTAAGCACAAATCGGAAATGGCAGAGAGGAATAAAAAAATAATTATGCTAGTGTAACATTTTGACTTGCTGCTAAAATCAGCATTCAAATTCTTGGCTTTTATCCGGGCTCGAATACGAACAAAGGTTGAATCATGTAATATGCGAGCATCGGCTGGAAAGTTCATAGGCTCACTAAGATGCTCTTATTTTATGTGACTAAATAAGTTGCTTTTCAACATAGTCCTTTTATGGAGGTAACTTACTTCTTCCAACGGTGTTACAGTACTTGGATTCCATTGGTCAAAAGAGTCACCACCAGCAGATATTACGTTATCATATGAGCTTTTCAGACCTCATTTGTATATAATGTACTTACATGAGGTCCTTCCAAAACCTTCTACCCACCACAAACAGACACGGTCAATTATTAAACGGAATGCAGCTGTATTGAATTCAGAGTTTTCATTCTACTAGACTCGTTGTACACTTGACTAAATAACCCAATGTTCTCCCCTATTTTCTCATAACTGGAGGTGTAACATATTGACCCCGTCTACGCTGTCAAAATAGGAAATGCACCTGTGTAAATAACAGGTGCATCCGGTCGAGGAATATCAGGATATAACCTTGACTGTGGACAGGTTGAATTGAGTGTGAAATTGTGACGCTCGCAGGAAGAAGAATGACCGTCAAATTATTATATAACTCGGTGCACAGGAAGTTCAATCAGTTGGAGAGAAAATGCTGGAATTAGGAACATGTCCCAGAGAGGCTGGGCCCTCAGGCTCCCGGTTGAGCAACCCAGGAGAACGGGAAAGAAACGCTGTGATGGCCATAAGAGTGGGGGTCAATATGCTGCAGTTCTGTTCAGTCTCCAACTCACATCTCACACAGTAAAACCTTTAGTAACCCTTTCGAACCCTTTCAAATAAAGTGAGAGGTATATTTTTCTAAAGAACTGTGTCGCTCGTCTTTATTGTGTCGTCGTTATGATTGGTACCACAATCCATCGGGGTACCTTTCCCATGGAAGAAAAGAAAACTTTATGTTAAAAAGACGCTTGTTTAACATCGTTACCAAGTAATCCTGCTCATTCTGCAGTGAGAGATCGTAATTCTTTTTTTTGGCGATTTTCTTCGATAAAGTTTTCATTTGCGTATTCAGATAACCCCAGAACAATTTCATCCGTCTCGTGGTACTGAAGAAGAGAAATCCACCAGCGAGATTCTTCTGCTCCTTCCTGACCTTTGTCCCAAGAATATCGTTATCTTTCAGCTTGCTTTGGCACTCGGGTATCGGGTTCGAGATCCACAGGCAGTCCACCTCAAACAAGAGAAGACTTACATTCCTCAACAGTAACCTATGGATTATGTCGGTACGGGTAATCATCAACTTACCCCCTTATCCTCCCAGCTATGGGTTAAATAGTACCACTACTGTTCTTCTAAAGAATAACATTGACATTAAATAACCTACAAAGGTTAACATGCCATTAAACAAAGAAACCAAACCAAACCTTCTTGAAATAAAAATGATTCAGTACTATTTTGCCAACAAAATGATAAATCTGATTAATTAATATCCTCATAGCCAAGTCGGTTGGGGCTGTAGAATACACCGACTGCATCTCAGCATGTTGCAATTTTACTGCTGAATAAAAAATCTAATAAAAATGCAAAACATTTTCTTCTGGCTTCATAGAATATACCTTAAACAAACAAGATGAAATTATTCAAATTAATGTTGCAATTTCTTCCAAGCTATGCAGAGAAAAATATCAAGGTATATTTTGATACCAGAAAGTTCAGATCTCAAATAAAATATTTTCCATTTGTTATTGGTTTATTTACTGCTAAATAAATAACTTAGCAAACATCCTCTAAATATGTTAATTCCATAATTTTTGTTTGGGGTAATAGTTGATAATAACGAATATTTGTTTCCTAGCCTTTTTTCCGATACATTATTAGATTTCCAACCCTTATCATTACGTTGCTAGACTGTTCTTGGCATGCAAGTAAAAAAAAGTATCATCATCATCCTGTCGTGCCGCGAGCACGGATATCTCTGACCCTCTCTCGCCACTTATCTCTATCGTTCATCGCCTCTGGCAGGTCTTCAGGGCCAAATCCCGTATCCCCACATAGCTGCTGTATGTATGTTCGAGTTGGTCGTCCTGCTTCTGCTCGGCCAGATGTGGGGGTCCATAGGAGTACATCACTTATGAGCTCGTCCCTGCTTCTCCAGCAGTGTTCTGCATGTCTGGTTCGTCTAACTTGGATAGTTTTCTTGATGGGAAGCAGGTGGCCGAATAGTTGGTGTCTTGTGGGGTGTTGCCGCCGGGATTTGTTCAATATTGCTCGCTGCATTCGTGTGTAATTGCCGTCAAGCTTCTTCTCCAGGCGTTTTGTTAGCGTCCAAGTAGTGCATCCATACAGCAGTATCGATACGACCGCTACCTGGAAGAAACTGCGTTTCATTTTATCGGACAGGTCTGATTTCCATATGATCGATAGCCTATCGATAGCTGTCCATGCCTTCGTTAGCCGCTTGTCGATGTCTTTTTCAGTTGAGGAGACGTTGCTTCCTAGGTAGATGAATTTGTCAACTAGTTTCAGAGAGGTTCCGTCTAGTGTGGAGATGTCGCCTGTTTGATTATAGCACATATATTAAGTTTTGTGTGCATTAACATGGAGGCCAATGCCTGCGGCAGCTCGTTCCAAACTATGCAGTAGTGTTTCGGCTTGGTTGGATGTATTTGCCAGTATCGCTAAGTCATCGGCGTAGTCGGCGTCGGTAATTGTTTTTGCAGGGTATCTTCTGCTTCTTTTCTTTGTCAGCACGAAGCCGTTTTCTCTGATTTTATCAATCGATGTTCTAAGCACGTAATCTAGACAAAACTTTAAGTAAACATTTTAATTCCACAACTTTTGCCAGGGTTAGTATTCTGTTTCGTGGACTCATTGAGTAGAGCATTCAGAAAACAGAATTGTATGCCTCTAATTAATTATTGAATACGTAATTAACCTTTTCGAATCATTAAGGTCTTTCTATATTTCTGTTTTGTTATCAGTCGTTTTCTTCTGATGGAAGATTTCAAATTTGGGTCGATTTTCCCGGGCTTTCATAAAACGATAAATTCAACCGATGACGTTCAAAGATATTGTTGATTTACCCGTTATGATACAATAGCCGGTTACCCAATTGAAATGATGGTAGGTAAAAGAGTGGAGTCATTTGCGAGGTGGTAGATGTATTTCAGCAGTATGTATATGAAAATGAATGCCTTTACCTCCAAGCCCCTATCCACTCATTGCTCTTCCAATGACCACCATTTCAAAACCTTGCCAGATCATTGATTTTTACCAGATCGACTGAGGTCAAATAAATACTAATTGAATAATGTCTCTGATCCACTATTTTAGCATCACTCGATTTGATTTTAGACCCTTATCTTTCAATTTTTCTCTTGTGCACTTTCCGCATGAATGTTTCTATATACACAACATTGCCTTTGCTTACAATAGGAGCAAAAAGTATACATTAGTGGTGAAATTTCCGTGTTACAAATCCACCGACCCACCCACACACACACACATATATATATATATATATATACTCACTCCCTGACGCACGGGCTTGATGTGATATTAGGTCAACTTTTGAGCTAGTTTGAATTCAGTTTTCTTTCTCGTCGACTAGTTGCCTAATCAGGGTTAAAGTGCCTACTGTGCCCGACTACTTAACTACAGCTGAGAAGCACCTTTCCCAAAGTAATTTGCACGAAATGAAACGCAAATGGCGTCGTTCAAGATTTGAACTCAAGTAACATATTTCACTTCGTACGACGATAACCGCCACCTAAACATTCATATATATATATATATATAATGCACGCATACACATATATATATATGTGTGTGTGTGTGTGTGTGTGTGTGTGTGTGAGTCACGTACCGTATGAAATTACTCAAAGTAGTAAAGTGATCGACTTTCATAAAATGAAAGAGAATTTCTGCAGCCTTTATCATCCGTGGCTTGTGGAAGAGACATCCAGATATGTATTTAAAACAGACGGAAGTTGGCAGATACAGAAGAATTCCCAGCTTGAATAATAATTAGACAAAAATCTGGGAAAAGTGCTTCATCAACCCCATTTATAGTCGAGTATAAATTCACTTACCTAGGAAGCAGCGTCGAATCAACCGAAAAGGACATCGATACGAGGTTAACGAAAGCATGGACAGCTATCAATAGGCTATCGATTATATGGAAATCAGACCTAACCGATAAAATGAAACGCAGTTTCTTCCAGGCAGCAGTCACATCGATACTGCTATATGGCGGTACTACATGGACGCTCACAAAACGGCTGGAGAATAAGCTAGACGGCAATTACAGAAGAATGCTACGTGCAATCTTAAACAAGTCCTGGCGGCAACACCCCACAAGACACCAACTGTACGGCCACCTGCCCCCTATCACGAAAACTATTCAAGTTAGACGAACCAGGCATGCAGGACACTGCTGGAGAAGCAGGGACGAACTCATAAGAGATGTACTCTTATGGACCCCCCCATATATATATATATATATATATACGAATCGTGCGTGTATGTGTTCGCGCGTAAAAATAACTATACTGCTGGCAAACTTTCATCCGATAGTAACTTTGGACTCAGGCATGGTTTCGGGGCTAAAGTATTATTACCACTTACCCAGAATCCCCCTGCAGTATAATACAATGCCATCGTATTTTTCGTCACATGGTGGGAATACTAGATCAAGTTACAGCCTCTTTGCATTGTCCTTCGTCTTATTCACAAGTTTCCCAGGAACGAAGCACTAATTCAATGATGAAAGATTCGAATTCTGACGATATAACGCATCATTATTGCGACAGAGAATGGAATTTCCGTGTAATTCACAATTGAAGTCGTTGTGCAAGTTTTCAATACTGACTCGTTAATTTAGGGATGTTAATTTGAATTATATGACAAGATGACAACGCCAAATTGAATTAGAACGTAGAGAGATGGCTATAAAAATCAACTTGCATGACGAAAAATAAAATAACACTGGAGACATAACCATTAGGCTATAACCTACAGCCACGGATATAATATTTCTCATAATAACTTCCGAGGGCTTGCTGAAAAGTTCTCCACCCAACCAAGTTGAGAATATCATACGTACAGATAGTATGAGGCACCTAGTTATGATGTAATTCTCTTTTCAGTAGACAGCACTCTATCGGTGGAGCCTAGTATTTGCTGAAGTTATCTCCTGCCAAAGAGAAAGACCCAACCATCTACAACCAAAAGGGTATTTTGAGTAAAACACGAAACTATATCCATAAATGTTGTGACATCATCCCTATTTTCGATACACAATGGACTCTTCCCATAAGGATAAAATATTTAACTTGAATCTATTCAGGGAGGACCTTGTATTTTACTTTGATATATAACCTTATTCTTTTCTCTTAATACGAGTTCGTCTTACTTATTTTATGCCCTTTGCCGAAGACATAACGGATAGTAAGGCTCCATTTCTGGAGATGTGGGAATTTGAAGTTACTCCTTCGTTTCCTTTACTTCTAGCTGTTCTTTGACCCGGGGTGTTAGTAGCTGTTAGGGTCCTATTTATGGCTCAAATAAAACTCTACGAAAATTAGCATTGAATTGGGATACTTTAAGTTATATATTTCTGTGCAAATAATTTGTATTAGATAGAAATACTTGAACCATAATATTTACCAACCCCTCCACTCGGGCAGGATATGACACAAGGTCAATTTTTAAGCGGAGTTTAACAGGTTTGAATTCAGAGTTTTCCTTCTCCTAGACTAGTTGCCTCACCAAGGCTGAAGAACCTAGTCTTCCCTACTATTTACCCATAGCTGGGGGGAGAATAATCAGATCCATACCTTTCCCAAGGATATTAGGGCTATGTGAAATGCAACCAGTCTCGACCAGGATAGGAAGTGGTACTCAGCATTTCCCGAGTACCACTTCATTAAGATCGGGCCAGAGTGGACCTGGAAGCGATGTTAATGAAGTGGTATTCAGCATTTGCCGAAGTTCACCATATGGTTTAATATCATATCCAGGACACTCGTTGTCTTACTCCTCTGCAGTGTGTACTAAGAAGAGTTGCAAGAAGCCATAATTGTTTACAGCGGACTTTCATTAGTTATTTGAAATTATAGAAATGCTCGCAAAGTAATTATAGAAATATCAACAAGTAATTATAGAAATGCTCGCAAAATATTCAGACTTCGGTCTTTTTGACATGCTTGTAAAATCAATCAACCAACCAACAAACCAACCATCATCAGATATACATGAAACATTTCAACGCAAGAAGTTGAAATCTATTTATTTGAACATTCATTATTCATAACGGAAAAAGTTGTATTTTTCTTACCAGTAAGTGGTACTGTCCAATATGAAAGTGAATTTCAACCAATTAATCTTAGCCCAGTTGGCTGGAGCAGTAGATCATACTGACTACATCTCTGCTGAAGGACAAGAAACCTCTACAACGAGTGTCCTGATTATGACACTAAACAATCAGATGGTGAGGCTCCAGTGATGCTGAAGCTTTGGGAAATGCGGAGTACCCCTTCATTGCCATCGTTTCCAGATCCACTCTAGCTCAGAGTGGTAGCACCTGATAGGGTTCTATCTATGGCTCAAATAGAACTGTTTGACATTTAAACTGTGTACTAAAAAATGACTCATGCTAAATTGAATTGTTTGAAATTTAACTGTGTTTAAACAAAGGACTGATGTTTACTTGAACTGTTTGTGATATATAGTAATACTTGGAACCATTTAACTGTGTGTAAAAGAATGAGCTTAGGCTCGTTTAAAAACGTTTTCCACAAAATACGTTTACGAATTATATAAAATTTAATGTATATGTATGGAGGATTTGGCATTAAATAACTAGCCATGGTTGATATGCCATAAAATCCAACCAACCCAACCAACCAACCAACCAATTAATCTGTTTTACCACAAGTTGCCTGAGTTTTCTATGTCTCAAAAATATCTTACCTCTTGAAAATTTATTATTCTGTGATTGTGTTGGGGAGGGGAGGAACATAGTTCCACACCGTTTTAAGGACTTCAAATAAAACAATGTTTTACTTCCAATTTTTTATTTTATCATGAAAATGTTGTAATTCTATCTTCTTGTCTTTATAAAATATTTTCAATTTCACCCTGTCGACTCTAGAAGAGTAAGACTGCTTCTCCAACAAGTCTTCTGGATATGACCATAAACGATGTGATGTGGAGGTTTCAATCGCGATGCTTTGGGGAATGTTGAATACCTCTTCATTGCTATTAATTTCAGGTCCCCCCCCCGCTGACCCAGTGTGATAGTACCTGTTTGGCTCTACATCTATCGGTCAAATCCCTTACTATACTTGAAGCCATTTATATATGAGCAAACAAATGATTAGTATTAAAAAGAATTATTTGTATTACATAGCAATACTTGAAACCATTTAACTGTGTGCAAACAAATGAATCACGTCGAAATAGAATTACTTTTAGATAGCAATACTTGAGACCATTTAACTGTGTGCAAACAAATGAATCACGTCGAAATAGAATTACTTTTAGATAGCAATACTTGAGAACATTTAACTGTGTGCAAACAAATGAATCACGTCGAAATATAATTACTTTTAGATAGCAATACTTGAGACCATTTAACTGTGTGCAAACAAATGAATCACGTCGAAATAGAATTACTTTTAGATAGCAATACTTGAAACCATTTAACTGAGTGCAAACAAATGAATCACGTCGAAATAGAATTACTTTTAGATAGCAATACTTGAGACCATTTAACTGTGTGCAAACAAATGAATCACGTCGAAATATAATTACTTTTAGATAGCAATACTTGAGACCATTTAACTGAGTGCAAACAAATGAATCACGTCGAAATATAATTACTTTTGGATAGCAATACTTGAGACCATTTAACTGTGTGCAAACAAATGAATCACGTCGAAATAGAATTACTTTTAGATAGCAATACTTGAAACCATTTAACTGTGTGCAAACAAATGAATCACGTCGAAATAGAATTACTTTTAGATAGCAATACTTGAGACCATTTAACTGTGTGCAAACAAATGAATCACGTCGAAATATAATTACTTTTAGATAGCAATACTTGAAATCATTTAACTGTGTGCAAACAAATGAATCACGTCGAAATATAATTACTTTTAGATAGCAATACTTGAGACCATTTAACTGTGTGCAAACAAATGAATCACGTCGAAATAGAATTACTTTTAGATAGCAATACTTGAGACCATTTAACTGTGTGCAAACAAATGAATCACGTCGAAATAGAATTACTTTTAGATAGCAATACTTGAGACCATTTAACTGTGTGCAAACAAATGAATCACGTCGAAATATAATTACTTTTAGATAGCAATACTTGAAACCATTTAACTGAATGCAAACAAATGAATCACGTCGAAATAGAATTACTTTTAGATAGCAATACTTGAATCCATTTAAAGTCCTGGTTTTGACTTTAACTGCATCTGATAAGGAGGCTCCAGTTTTGGAGTTTGTAGAGTACCATTCTATTATTCTCAGGGTTCACTCCGACCCGAAGTTGTAGTACTTATTAGGGTCCCATCAGTTCAAATAGAACTGATCAATTGTTTAATAGGGATTATTATTATTTATTTGAAACTATAAAACTGTCTGCAATGTGTTCCTATAAGATATAAATACTTGATAAATAGCAATAGGTAAAGTCTCAGTCTGCCATTCTATTTACCCATTACTGGGTAAGAACAGATGGTTATTAATCCAGTGATATTCAACGGCATGTAAACTTGTCAAGGATTATATTATGCCAAGAGGTTTGTGAATCTCATTCACTTTACGTTCCGTTCATATTTACATCTTTCTTTTAGTATAAGAGATTTTTGCAAGGGTAGCAGCGATCATATTAAATAAGAATGATTTTTAAACAGATATATTTGACCTATACATAGGACCCTAACAGATACAACCATTCTTGGTCAAAATGGAACTGGGAGTGATGTTAATAAATGGCTACTCGACGCTCTTCAGATCGAAAGCCTCACTATCAAATGCAGATAAATGTCATTGCCAGGACATTTTTTTAAGGGACCTGCCTGTTTGAAATGAACACAATCAGTATATTATAATCCCTGCTACCAGGGTGGACAGATGGATTTATGCCTTTCGCAAGGACATTAGTGCAAGGCGAAATTCAAATAGCATCGACTAGGATTTGAACTCCTGACACTCCAACGTTTCATGTCTATTTGTAAGCCTTTTATTGTTGATGCAAGCATCTATCTGCGTATTTGTATTTTTGCGCGTAAAAAAACAACATCATTCTAAATGAGTTGGAACTGATTTTTAAATTGAAATCATTCCATTAAAGTCCTTTTGTTGCAGAAATGAAAACAGCATAAAAACCAGCCTTTCTTGTTACGGGACATTGGCAGCTATTCTGAACATTGCGAATTAATCGATCTCATTCCCTCTGGTTACCACAGCCATCACCACGTTTACCAATGTTGATTATAGAATATAAATCGGTTATGGACAAAAGACACAATCTTTTACGCTAGATACGAATAGAGGAAACTTAATTAAATTCACAAATGTGGAACGATTTTTAAAAAAGTTTTTGTCACTGAAAAAAAATGGACGTTCGTCGGCGAAAAAACTCTCTGAAGCCGCCAGTTTGTTTGAATTTCATGTTAAATTCAATAATGAATGAGTTGTGCTTCAGTTGAAAACTTTAAAAATTGGATTCATTAGATCGTCTGTTTTTATGAATTTGTTTGTTCGGTAAATGGGGTTGTAAGTCTGAAATATTTCGCCAGCAAAATGCATAAATGTCCCTTGCAAAATGTGCAAGATATGAAGGCAGTCAAAATAATCGGTTACATGTCAGAGAGTTTCTATTTCATTCTTTTTTATGATAAAAGAAAAAAAAACAGCATTGGGTTCATAAGAAATTATTACGAAGATACAAGACGATAAAAGCTATACAATTAAACAAACAAACAGACAAACAAACAAACAGACAGAAAGAGATAAAAACAAAAAAAAATTATAAATAAAAAAAACTATAAATAAAACAGCATTGGGTTCACGAGAAATTATAACGAAGATACAAGACGATAAAAGCTATACAATTAAACAAACAAACAAACAAACAAACAGACAAACAAACAAACAAACAAACAGAAAAAGATTAAAAGAAAAAAATATAAATAAAAAAAGAAATAAATTACAGATTAATAAAAAAAAATTGAATAAAAACATAAAGAAAATATTCAAGCATATAATAAGAGATAAAAAGAAAAAATGAAGTAAGAAATTTAAAAGGGTGTGATTGTAAAAAGGGAAGAATTTTAAAAGAAATAAGAAATTTATTAAGTTAAAATAGCTAAAACAAGATGAAAACCATCTCGGGAATCAAAAATTGAATAACAACGAATAAACCTAAGGCGATGATTACAAACGTTTTAATTTGGGATATCAGAGTGTAATCCCTCACCCACTCCCCAAAAAAACCTTCTCCTTATTCCATTTTTTGAATCGAAAAGATGGATGACAGTAATGAAATGTAGGCGTCAGCTTTCTTTTTCCTCTTAGTGCCGAAATAATCTGACACCAAAATGTGAGAGAGCGAAAAAATAAAAAAAGTTCAACATGCGATCTAAGCTTTATTATTGACGTTATCATTATCCCGCGGCTTCTTTTTCTTATTTGATTTCTCTTCGATTTTTTTTTTTACAAAATTCTGCATGTTTTTCGATATTTTCCTCCACTTTCTGCACATTATTCTTCTACTTTGAATTTTTCTTGTCTTCCTCACCTAATTTCGTGCACGTTTCTTTCAGCATCTCCCCATCTCTTTCTTTTTTAAATTTTTCATCTTCCTCCTCTATTCTGTTTTGCCCAGTCAGCTAGTGCTGTAGAATACACCGACTGCTTCTCTGCAAAGGAGTAAGACCCCCAACCCAACTATTGTCCAAGATGACTCTAAACAATCTGATCATGAGGTTCCAGTGATGCTGGAGCTTTGGGGAATGTGGAGCACCCCTTCATTGCCATTGGTCCCAAGTTCACTCTGGCCCAGAATAGTAGCACCTGATAGGTCCCTATCTATGGGTTAAATAGAACTTAACTGCATAATTATGCTAAACTGAATTATTTGAATTAGAACTGTCTGACAAAACAGAATAGCTTGAAATAGAAATGTTTTGACAATTAAACTGTGTATTCATGTTAAACTGAATTGTTTGAAATAGAACTGATTATTTGTATACAAATGGATTTGGCATTAAATAACCTACAAAGGTTAATATGCCATAAAACCCAAACAACCAACCATCTATACTCTTCTCTTCCATCTCTTTTTTCTTTCTCTTCCCATTCCTCCCAGCTTCTTCGTATTCTTCTCTTTATTCGGATTCTCCTCATCTTCCAACAGTAGTCCCAGTGGTGCAATGGCTAACGTGCTGGACTGTGACATCGTTGTAAACGAGTTCCAACTCCAGTCGTGCTATTATGTTCAATTCTAAACTTATGTGTATTTACCAACCCCTTTACCCAGTAGTATGTGGCACAAGGTCAATTTTTAATAGGTTCGAATTCAGAGTTTCTTTCTCCTAGACGGGTCGTTATACCAAAGCTAAAGAACACAGCCTGCCTCACTATTTATCCCTCGCTGGAAGGAGAATAATTGGATTCAAACCATTCACCAAAATACGTAAAATGCAATCAGTCTTGTCTTGGCTTTGAACTCGTGTCGCCGTGTCTATTTTTTCCGTCGATAAGCATTACTCCACGGGCACTTTCAGACTTAGGAATGGTATGAACTTCAATATCAGCCCGCCACCCACTGAGGGTTAAATAGTATTACAATCGTTCTTCTAAAAGGATGGCTTTGGCAGTAAATAACCCACCAAGGTTGATATGCTATTAAACAAAGAAACCAAACAAAACACTCTCCTCCTTCATTTTCTTAAACCTATTTTACAACTTTCTCTTTAAACTTTCTTTCTTAAAACTTATCTCATTTTGTTGAAACTCTCTCTCTCTCTCTCTCTCTCTCTCTCTCTCTCTCTCTCTCTCTCTCTTTGTATATTTTCTTTGTGTTCTAAACTCCCTCTTTTTCTTTACATTTTCTTCTCCTTTCTCAATTTTCAATAGTTCTCATTTGTCTTCGAACCATATTCTTTCTTTCCCTTCTTTATTTCAATTATTCCGTTCTCGTTATTTATATAAGCTGACAATGCTTCCTTTGACAATCAGATTAATTGCCAGACTAAAATCTAGTAATTGATCTCTGTGAAGAAACCAGACATCTATTTAAATTAGATTTCCAATTCGGTGTTATAGAATGTTTGGCTGAGAAAGGGTCCAGTATCAGACTTTAAAACAGAGTTTATGATAACATACATGTCGAACTATTTGGACTGGCGGTTGATTTCTCTTTAAGACCTTTGATATTCCAATATTCTTACAGAATAAACTGACGGTATATTTCGCTGAATGTAAGACTCTTCCTTAAATGGCCACCTTGTCGGCTGGGGCTGTAGAATAAATTGACGCATATTAACAGAGGAGTAAAGAAACACTACTGCATAGTTTGGAACAAGCAACCGCAGGCATAGGCCTCTATGTTAATGCACACAAAACGGAATATATGTGCTATAATCAAACGGGGGACATCTCCACACTAGACGGAACCCCTCTTAAACTAGTAGACAAATTCACTTACCTAGGAAGCAACGTCGAATCAACCGAAAAGGACATCGAAACGAGGTTAACGAAAACATGGACAGCTATCAATAGGCTATCGATTATATGGAAATCAGACCTAACTGATAAAATGAAACGCAGTTTCTTCCAGGAAGCAGTCACATCGATACTGCTATACGGGTGCACTGTTGTTCGTTAGTGGCTGCTTATAAAGCTTGAGGACGAGATTCTACTAGCTGTGCGGTTTGTGACTCAGATGACAAAGGGAACATGTGACCTACAGCACTCTACTTCGGCCCTTACTTGGGCCAGTCGGGCGGTTGAAAATTCTCGACTCGATTAATCGGCAGGTTATGTTAAGCCCTAGTACCTATATGTATCGAGTGTTTTCTTCAAATTACGTTGATAGCAAACAAACACACTACCATTTTTATCTTAAATGTACGTGAATGCGGTGGCTATTTAAAGAAAACAGTCGATACATATATGTGCTAGGTCTTAACATAGAGAGAAACAAAATCTAATGCTTTAAAGTTAAACAGGGGGAGGGGTCTCTGTGGTGTAAAAATTAAAGCGCTGGACAACGGAATCGTAGTACGCAAGTTCAAATTCCAGTCGCGCTATTACGTTCACTTTCGGACAAATACTCTTGGGAAAGGTATGAACCCTATCATCCTCCCATCTATGGCTGATTTATAAAAAAGGATGGATTTGGCATTAAATAACCCGAGAAGGTTGATATGCTATTAAAGAACAACCAAACAAAGTTAAACAGTTGTCAAAGTCTTGAGTACTGAAAGTCTGAGCTTTACAGGAGTTCGAAATCCTCTTCCAGGCACGAGTATACTGGCCGAGGCATCCTCGTCACAAACAAGACAAATGGATAGTCCCTTGGTAAATACCCAACAGAAGATGGAGAAAGTGCTTGGTATTGGATCACTGGACCGTTGGACACAGTGCTTGGTATTGGATCACAGGACCAGGGAATAAGGAAAACAACATATGGCAAATATAAGCAAAAAGAAAACTTGGAAATCTCACTGAATCCAATTCGTAAAATGAAAAAAGCAGAATTCCTGAGATTTATTATAATGAAATCATTAAAAGAAAATCTTTTACTTAAACTGTTCCCTTTTCTTGATGGTAAAAGTAATATACAGCAGTGCAAACCCTCAGATTTAAAAAAAATAGAAGCAGCAATTTATTGGTTGAGGGATAGCCCAGTCTATTGGGGGCGCCGTAGAATACACCGACTGCATCTCTGCAGAGGGATAATACCCCACACCAACGAGTGTCCAAGACGTCTGGCGTTAAACAATCTGATTCAAGAAATAGAATGTTTGATAATTTAACTGTGTGTATCTACAAAATGGGTTTACGAATCATACATTATATGTGTAAAAACAGGTTGGATAGATAGGAGCGATTAGCTTGACTTGATTTGGATTTTGGTAGATCAACCATTGTAAGTTTATAATGTCATATCCATTTTCATACGTATAAACAGTTCAGTTTAGTATAAGTATAGTTTTTTCTTCTTCTTGACACCGAGTTAAACAGTTCTATTTCAAAGAATTCAGTTTAGCATAAATACACAGTTTCAATGTCAAAACACAGTACTATTTCAAACAATTCATTTTAGCACACAAAAACATTTCTATTTCAAGTAATTCAGTTTATTATAAGTACGCAGCCCAGTTCTACTTGACCAAGAGATAGGACCCTATCAGGTGCTACCACTCTGGGGGCAGAGTGGACATGGGAGCGATGGAAATGAAAGAGTACTCCGCATTCCCCAAAGTTCAAGCATTACTGAAACTTCACCATCAGTTTGTTTAGTGACATATCAAGGACACTTGTTGAGAAGCAAAGAAGCTGTCGGTATATTCTAGAGCTCCAGTCGACTGGACAATGTAAAAAACATGATTTGGCATTAAATAACCTACAATGGTTGATATGCCATAAAACCAAACCAAACTTGTAGAGGAAGATTATAAAATCATGCCGAAAACCCCCCCAAAAATGAAAACTTTCCTCACTTGAAATGTAGAACTAAAACACAAGAAATGGAATTATTTTGACACTCAGTTGTGTGTAAACAAAATTTATATTATTACTAAACTGAATTATTTGAATTAGAATTGTTTGTATAAACCTATTGAATAGATTTGAATAAATTTCTTGAAATAGAAATATTTTTGACAGTTAAATTGTATACTCATGCTAAACTGAATTGTTTGAAACAGAACTGATTATTTGTATAGATATAGATTTGACATTAAATAACCTACAAAGATTGATATGCCATAAACCCAACCAACCAACCAACCAACCGACCTTTAACTGTGTATTGCCCAATCGACTAGTGCTGTAAAATACACCGACTGCATCTCTGCAGAAGTGTAAGACCTCTACCCAATGAGTGTCCTGATATGACAATAAACAATCAGATAGTGAGATTCCAGTGGTGCTGGATCTTTGGAGAATGCAGAGCACCTCTTTGTTGCCGTTGCTTCCGGGTCCACTCTGGCGCAGAGTGTTGGCAGATATATCTTTCGGCCTACATCAGGTGATTCATGTCATGGTTCAGTCATTTTTTTACATACAATTAGTGTACAAACAGTTCTATTTCAAACAATTCAATTTAGCATAAGTAATTTGTTTGCTTTCTGTTTAAATGTCAAATAGTTCTATTTCACGCATAGATAGGACCCTATCAGGTGCTATTACTCCGGCCTTGAGTGGACAAGGTAAGGATGGTAATGAAGAGGTACTCCTCATTCCCCAAAGCTCTAGCATTGCTGGAGCCTCACCATCAGATTGTTTAGTGTCATATCCAGGACATTCGTTGGGAGTCTTATCCCTGCGCAGAGATACAGTAGGTGTATTTTACAACTCTAGGTGACTGAGCTATCATTAAGTAGTGCGTAAAATATTAGTATTATCTTAAAACCATGTGGCTATCTAAATTTTGGATATTAAGAATATCTACCTGCAGATATTATTGTTTCCTTAGGATTAATATTTGTTACTTGAGACCATAAAACTGCAGGCAAAAATATGATTGTTATTAAATAGAAATAATTACTTGAAATCGTAAGAATACTTCAAATCCTATAACTGTCAAAAAATTATTTGTATTAGATAGGAAAACTTGATAAGTGTTTGCTCAGTCGACTGGGGCTGTAGAATACACCGACTACACCTCTGCAGAAGGGTAAGACCCCCCTCCCCAATGAGTGTCCTGTATATGACACTAAACAGTCTGATGGTGAGGTACCAGCAATGCTGGGGCCTTGAGGAATACGGAGCACCCCTTCATTGCCATTGCTCCCAGGTCCACTCTGGACAGGCGTGGTAGCACCTGATAGGGCCCTATTTATGGGTTATATAGAACTAACGGCATACTTATGCTAAGTTGAATTGTTTGATTGAACTGAATAGCTTGAAATAGAAATGTTTTTGTCAATTAAACCGTTCTTACATTTAAACAGCGAGCTTATACTTAACTGAATTATTTGAAATAGAACTGTTTTTTGGCATTGAAACTGTACTTACACTAAATTGAATTGTTATATATAACTGCTTGAATAGTTTGAAATAGAAATGTTTTTGACTATTAAACTGTGTACTCATGCTAAACTGAATTGTTTGAAATAGAACTGATTATTTACATAAAAATGGATTTGGCTTTAAATAACTTACAAAGGTTAATATGCCATAAAACTCAACAAACCAAACTTGATAAGTGTGTGCAAAAAAGAACTTAAATCAAAACTACGCAAAAAATGTAAATATAAACGTACAGAGAACGTGGTTCCCTAACCTCTTGGTATGAAATAACCCCAAACGAGTTGACATGCTGTTAAAATCTATCGGATGGGCAAACCTCGTTGTCTTCCAAAAGCTCAGTGCGTCAAATCTAATATAAAAAGTTTGAAAACTGTAAAAGGCTGTTTGCATTTTACTTCCATGTTAATGTCCTTGACAAAGGCATGAGTTCAGCTGTTTTATCCCAGCTATCGATGAATTGTAGGGCAGACAGGGATCTTTCGGTAATCAGTTTAGGAGAGGGAAAACTCTTAATTCAAACCTTACTCCGCTTTAGAATTGTCCCTGTGTCCCATCCTGTTCGCAACGGAAGTGTTTGGTAAATTCAATAAAAAATACTCAGTGGGATCCTATTTACCAACCCCTCCGCTCGGGCAGGATATGAAACAAGGTCAATTTTTAAGCAGAGTTTAACAAGTTTGAATTCAGAGTTTTCCTTCTCCTAGACTAGTTGCCTCACCAAGGCTGAAGAACCCAGTCCGTCCTACTATTTACCCATAGCTGGAGGGAGAATAATTCGATTCACACCTTTCCCAAGGGTATTAGCGCTATGTGAAATGCAATCAGTCTCGTCCAGGATTTGAACTCGTGTCGCCGTGTCCATTTCCTACGACGATAACCAGTACACCACGGGCACCTCTAATACTCAATGGGATGATTGTATCAAGTAGCAAGTGTTAAAAACAAATATAAGTTCAAATTCAAATGACATATTCCTCGTATTAATATAAGGAAATATTGAAAACATTTATAGTTAATACCAATCATATTTTAAAAATATTGATTTGATATATATATATATAAAGTAAAAAATGCTATTATCTCATAACTCTGCGGTGATAATATCTTTTTTTAAAATATACTTGCTGTTTTTGTTTTGTCTTGTATTATATTTCTTTTACGATGCCAAAGCCTAGTTCATTGACAGAAAATTTTCGGATTTTAAATGATCGAAAATATAAGATCTAAAGTTTCGGGTTTGGGTTATCCTTACTGCGCTTTTAACCTGGACTAATAATTTTATTGCTTACTGCAATCTCAGTTTTCAAAGAAAGGTGGATATACCAGAAAAATTATGATATCATGTAGGCACATCAAGGCAGTAACTCGTACTTTAGATATGTTTTAATTAATTGCTATAACTTATTCGGACGATTGACCGGCTCATTGGACTAGTGGGTAGATTGATCGACAATGGTCTGGGAGACCTGGGTTCAATCTCGGGTCGCGTCATACTAAAGACTTTTAAAATGGTACTTGATACCTCCTTGCTTAACACTCAGCAATATAAGGTACGTATCAAGGGTAAAGTGGAGCAACTCAAGGAAAGGAGTAGCGCCCTCCCGTACATCTCGGTGTAGCAGCTATTGAAAAGGGAGCCTTCTGGTCACCCTCGAAAACGCTCGCCAACTTTACTTATTTATTGTTATATTCACAACGTTCCGGTAGATGTGTCCTTCGGCCTTTATCAGGTCTTCATGTCGAACCACGCAGGGCCTCGAACTGAACCCTTCATTTTACCACTGGAATAGGTTGCTAGAATTTCATTAACCATGACAAGGTATAATTGTTAAGTCATATTCTTCTTTATTCTTAACTCTTGTTGTGATTGAACCTGGAACCTCTTGAATTTTTCACTTAGAAGTGCTTTCCGACCAAGTGCGTTATCTACTGTGCCTGTGTCCTTGCCGAATAACTCAGAGGGAATTTTTTACAAATTATAAAGATGAGGTCAATAGTCTAAATATTATAATAACAATTATCCATGTTCCTAGCAGAAATTTTGATAAATAATGTATTTTAACTATGAGAGACAAGGATTGTTCACGCAGTTTTGTATAAAAGTTTTTCCAGATAGTTGTGATAAAACTGAATGAAAATGTCCAAATTATTTTTGTACACGGAATGTACTCGAACTATAACAAAAAACTCAGAGAATCAAAACTGTAGGCAGTTTTTCAATAGCCTTCAGCAAAATTGTAGTATTTCTCCCGCTGCGTATGAAAAAAAGTGAATAGAAAATCTGAATAAGCTCTGCTTGACTGTCATATTTAATGACGTACATACACTAGTATATATATATATATATATATATATATATATATATAGTGTGTGTGTGTGTGTGTGTGTGTGTGTGTGTGTGTGTGTAACTTTGTTGTAAGCTGAGAGATATTTCTCTTGGATGCGACCAGACGCATCGTCACTGATATATGTTGCACACATTAGGTGTTGGTTTAGGCTCTCCCAACACTCTTTCCCAGCATTCACCCAAAAGACCCTGGGGCTTAAACATTCTTCTTCCAAATATTTTCATCGTTTGCCCTCCCCACTACGCACACAGTTCTATCCTACCGAGCTGTTATGAAACCTCTGACTTACTTACGACAGCTAGTTGTAAACATGACACATTCTTATATACAAAAAAGTGTCCGTGTGTTTGTTTATAGAGAACTACATGTGTGTATATAAAAGAATGTAAGTGTATATATATATATATATATATATATATGTGTGTGTGTGTGTGTATGTGTGTGTGTGTGTGTGTGTGTGTGTTGGTGGTGGTGGTGGTGGTGGTTGGTTTGTTGGTTGGTTGGTTGGTGAGTTGGTTTATTTACGGCCGTTCAACCGTTTTCGGGTCATTTAACGCCGAATTAAATGTCAAACAATTCAATTTAGTATACGTATAGATTTCTTTACACACAGTTAAATGTTAAAACAGTTCTATTTCAAACAATTCAGTTTTGCATAAGTACGCATTTTCAATGTCAAAAATAGTTCTATTTCAAACAATTCTGTTTAGCAATAGTACATTTCAAACAATTCACAATTCATAAGTACACAGTTTCAATGTAAAAAAAAGGGTCCACTTCAAGCAATTTAGTTTAGCATAAGTACATAGTTTAATTCTATTTCATCCACAGATAGGACCCTATCAGGTGCTACAACTCCGGCCAGAGTTAACCTTGTAGCGATGGTAATGAAGCTCCAGCAGTACCGAAGCCACACTGTCAGATTCCTAAGTGTCATATCCAGAACACTCATTTGAGGGTGTCTTATCTACTGCGCATGTGTCATTGCCAGATAACACATAGGGAATTTTTACAAATTATTAAGATGAGGTTAATAGTCCAAATATTCTAAAAATAATGTGCAATGTGTGTGTGTGTGTGTGTGTGTGTGTGTGTGGTTTGGTTTTATGGCATATCAATTATTTTAGGTTATTCAATGCCAAATCCTTTTATTACTCAAACATTAAAAATGTATGATATATAAAGATTTTGTTGATAATATTTCGAAACGACCCGGAACATATTTCTTTTCCACACAGTTAAATGGTTTCGAGTATTGCTATCAAATACGAGTAATTCTATTTACTATTAATCATTTGTGTACAAACACTTAAATTGTTTCAGGTATTGCTATGTAACAGTATCAATTTAACATCAGTCATTTATTTGCACACATTAAAATAGATATGATATATAAGAGATTAATTAGTTTTTCGGTAATATCATTTTTAAGTCAGGACTAATTTCTTTACACACCAAGATTGCTATTGTCATGTGGCCTTGTGCCACATCTTAGCAAAATACTTAGTAAATTACCACCGAGATTGCTATTGTTTCTATATTGTTAAATGGTTTGAACTATTGTCATCTAACATTTATTTTCAATATTAATCATTTGTTTATACACAGTGAAGTGTTTACAAGTGTTACTGTTTAATATTAATGATTCCGTTCAACAACATTCAATCTTTTGCAAAGTCAAGTGTTTCAAAGTACAGTTAGATAATACCAAAAATTCAATTTAGATACACAGTAAAATAGTTTCAAGCATTGCAATTTGACTTTACTTGTTCCATTCAACATGACTAATTCGTTTGCAAACAGTTAAAGTGTTCCAAACATTGCTATGTATCACTCATTCACTCATCATGTCGTGCCGCCAGTACGGATATCCCTGACCCTCTCTCGCCACTCCTCCCTACGCTGGTTTATTAATATGTGACACATAGAACAGCATAATATTTGTTTCTTGGTTTAATATGTTTTTGTTGAAATTGAAAGAAAATCAATTTTCTAAAGATTGTATTACCACTTTCGATTTGAAAAAAAATAACGCAACAACTTGAATTGTTTTTATTTATTGTACAAACTGTTACGCAGGCCAACACGAGTGCATGCTGATTTATCAAATGTTTTAAAACTGTTTATATATATATATATATATATATATATATATATCATCATGTCGTGCCGCTAGCACGGATATCCCTGACCCTCTCTCGTCACTTCTCCCTATCATTCATCGCCTCGGGCAGGTCTTCAGGGCCTCATCCCGTATCCTGTATGTGCGTTCGAGCTGGTCGTCCTGCTTTTGCACGGCCATGTGTGGGGGTCCATAGTAGTACATCACTTATGAGCTCGTCCCTGCTTCTCCAGCAGTGTCCTGCAGGTCTGGCTCGTCTAACTTGGATAGTTTTCGTGATGGGAGGTAGGTGGCCGTATAGTTGGTGCTTTGTAGGGTGTTGCCTCTAGAACTTGTTCAATATTGCTCGCAGCATTCTTGTTTAATTGCCGTCAAACTTTTTCTCCAGCTGTTTTGTTAGCGTCCAAGTAGTGCATCCATATAGCAGTATCCGCTGCCTGGAAGAAACTGCGATTCATTTTATCGGTCAGATCTGATTTCCATATGATCGAAAGCTTATTGATAGCTGTCCATGCCTTCGTTAGCCGCGTGTCGATGTCTTTTTCGATTGATGAGACACTGCTTCCCAGGTAGGTGAACTTGTCTACCAGTTTTAGAGAGCTTCCGTCTAGTGTGGAAATGTCACCTTCACTAATAATTCAATTAAACATCAATCGTTTGTTTACACACTGCTAAAGGATGAAACAGGTTTATTTCAAAGAAAACAATCTATTTGCATTAAGATTCAATGTCAACCAGTCCTACTTGACCCATGGATAGGACCCTGTTAGGTGGAACCACTCCGAGACAGGTTGGACCTGGGAGCGATGGAAATGAAGAGGTATTCCACATTCCTCACAGCTTAAGCATTAGTAGAGTCTCACCATCAAAGCGCTTAGTGTCATATCCAGATACTCATTGGGGAGGGCCTTACTCCTCAGCCGAGATACAATCGGTGTATTCTACAACAGGACAGTTTCTGGTTTGCACATCTGTTTGTTCAAATATTAGTCGCTTGCACAGTTCCCAGTGAACAACTTTCCTTAACCAATCGAGCCTGCAGACCCCCACAAAAAACTGTGTCAAAGATATGACACTAAACGATCTGATGACCAGCTCCAGTCTTGGAGCTCTGGAGAATATGGAGTACCCCTTCTTTGCCATTGCTCCTAGGTAAACTCTGACCCGGAGTGGTAGCATATGATAGAGTTCTATCTATGGATCAAATAGAACTGTTTGACATTTAACCGGCGCGCAAACAAATGACTTATGGTAAATTGAATTGTTTGAAATAAAAATGTTTGATCATTTAACTATGTGTAAACAAATAACTGATGTTTAATTGAATTGTTAGTGATACACAGCGACACTTGGAACAATTTAACTGTGTGCAAATGAATGAGTAATGTTGACTAGAATTATTCATATTAATTAGCAGTATTTGAAACTCTTTAACTGTGGGCCTAAATTGAAGTATTGGTATAACATAGCAATAATTGAAACAATTTGATTGTGTGCAAATGAATGAATGACGTTGTATAGAATAATTTGTGTTCAAGAGTAATTCTTATAACCCCTTCTGTGTCTACAATCAAATGATTAATATTGAATTGAATTTTTACTGTTAGATAACAATAACTGAAACCATTTAACTGTGTAGAAACGAAAACAGTACCAGTGGGCAAACAAATTAGCACTAACTTATTTAAGAATAAAATTACCGACAAACTTGTCTCTTAGATATCATGTTTAAAAAATTGGTGTATAGTGGCTCGTACGATGTGACTTCCGGTATCGTGGAAGTATAAAAAACGCCGTGCTTCTTAAGCACGGCTGACAGAAACAGAAGCAGAAGCAGAGAGACAGCTCTGAAAGGACGTCGGTCAGTAGAAGACCAACTTCTGACGTAACACCTACAGAGGGAGACTTATAATACTAGTCAGACTGTACCGCTTGAGTTAATAAATAATTAACTCTTTTTCACTGTGTATCTTTTCCTTAACACGATACAACACAAATGTTATCAACAAAATGTGTTTACATATATATTTAATATATATGTATTAACAAGATCTGGCATCAAATAATCTACAAAGGTTGATATGCCAACCAACCAAATTATATATATATCTAATATATATGTATAAAGAGGATTCGGCATTAAATAGTTTACAATTGTTGATATGCCATAAAACCAAACTAAACGAAATCAAACCAGAATCAGGCCTATAATTCATCCCTTATTTCGTTTTCTAAAAGAAACCGTGGTTTTGCTTCTCTTTAAAATGGTTCACAGTGTATTTGGCTTGATTTCTTTCTTTAATGGCATATTAACCTTCGTGTTGAAGAACAGTGTTATTTAACTCATCAGGGAGGGTTTAAGAGTGTTCATACCTTTTCTGAAGCTGTTAGGTAAGGATATTTGGTTTAATTGCATAGTAACCCTTACTGGTTATTTAATGCCAAATTCTGTTTACTCTTGTATACACGATTTTTTTAGTGAATAATGCATAAGTAACATTGTGTTTTAATCGAGAAAGAGCTCATTTCTTTGCACACAGTTAAATGATTTCAACTTTGGCAATTTATTTTTTACACACAGTAAAACTTTTTCAAGTAATGCTATTCATTGTTTGCACACAGTTAAATGGTTTCAAGCATTGTCATTTGCATACAGATAAATGGTTTCAGGTATTAATCACACGAATTGATCTATTTACACACAGTTAAATTGTTTCAAGAATAATTATATAATACTAATGATTCAGTTTAATATTGATCATTTGTTTGCACATAGTTAAATTGTTTATTGTAGAGTTAGTCATTAAACAGTTCTATTTGACCCATAGATAAGACTCAAGCAAGTCGAAGTTATTTGTTTCAAAGTGAATGATATACCACTTCCGAAGTTCGAACTCGCATTCTACAATATTGCAGTACATGATTCCCTACACTATGCCGACACCCTCTTTCAGAAAGCAGAAACTCAGGGAGAAGATTACTCAGAGTACAACAGAATGAACCACAAAATTAGCTCGTTAGACAGTCGTATTATTAGGTTAAGTTGCGTTGTGGAAGATATTACATTCGTCTGATACAAGGTCAATAGTGTCGAGCACGTGATTGTTACTCAGTTCACATTTGATTACAGAACTGAACGGCATCAAATTGAAAGAATTGCATTAGGGATACTGATCATCATGGAAACTTTCGCGCTGAGGAGAACCTTCCAATCAAATAATTGTAATCGTCTGGTGAAGAGGGAAGTCAGTAGTACAACTCTCGATGAAAGATTAAAGAAAAGAAATGCCGAGCCTGTTCAGTAACTAAATAGATGACTAATAACAAGGAACCAGAATCATGTGAGTCAGATTTAGATGATCTTTAAGTCTACAATTTAAAGAAAAAAAGGCCCGAATAGAAGTCAAATAAAATTGCAAAAAGACCAAGATTTCAGAAGAATTCTTAAAGAAACGTACTTCAGAATCTTAATAAATAGATACAATCAAAATTAGATTGAAATACGAAAAAGAAAAAAAAATGAAAGTGTTAAAAAGCCTCCAAAACTGAAAAAAAAAACTTTTAAAAATACGATAAAAATCTATATAGATTAAAATATTTTCGGAAGACTATGAAAAGCTTTAAAAGACAAAAATATTACGTAAATATACTGTAAACCCTTTAAAAATACAACAAAAAATACCATTCTTAATATAAATGAAATAAAATGAACTAATAAGAAAAGAAGTATAAATTTCCCTGTTCTTTCTAAGGTGATTATATCTGCCCAGAGGAAAAGAACGAAACTATAATTGGTTTGCTAGACCCTTAGTTCACAGACCAGGGTCAGATGTCGATCAAAATGTAATTAATTTCAGACCGATTCATTCGTGGGAAAAAGAAATTTGATTCTCGGCTCAAAAATTGATTTGTTTATTTTGAGGCAGATATTTTGTTCATTCATGTCCATTTTGAAGAACCATTCATCGTTCGATTCTATTGACCACTCAGAGGTTTATCAAATACTTTGTGTCTACCTCCTATCTGAGATAGTTTTGTCTATCTAGAGTGTCGGATATCAGTGTTCACGTCGAAGTAAAAGGCTATAATTTTTTAAAGTTGATTTTCAAGCTAAGCAGATAAATTTGATGAGAAAGTTTAGAGCAATATAATGTTCCACGCCCTATGCTCTCAAGGATAGTAAATAGCCATCGATTTGTAGCTATAGACAGTTCATGCCTAATAATAAATGAGTCAAGGGATGTAAATGAAATCACGCACGCAGAAGCGAGAATAGATAAGATGCAACAAAAGAGCAAATGTAGGCTATTCAGTGACAGAGATGAAACCATCAATCACATAAGAAGCGAATGCAGCAAATTAGCACAGAAGGAATATAAGACTAGACATAACTGGGTTGGCAAATTTAGATTTGACCATACTAACAAATGGTATATGCACAACTCAGCACCTGTCCTAGAAAATAACACACATAAACCCCTATGGGACTTTGACATACACACGGATCACCTAATCTCGGCCAGAAGACCAGACCTAATCATAATCAACAAAAAGAAGAGAACTTGCAAAATAGTCGACTTTGCTGTCCCGGCTGACCACAGAATAAATCTGAAAGAATGTGAAAAGAGGGATAAGTACACCAGCTCCCATCCCAGCAGCTAACCTGCGTATCTTTCACACCAGGTAAATGACTGCAGAAATGGCTTTATTTATAGGTATCACTTTTGAATTTTGGCAGCAGCCAATCACAGCTTGGATTCATTGATGATTGCTGAAATTTTCCTTTAAAATTTGGAGGCCACTTTGTTCTTGTTTTTCCTGCCGCGATGACGTCGTTATTCGGCTACTTGTTCAATCCGGTATATATTATTTTTTCTTCCCCCACCCGAAGATTCGTTACAACCTACAATAAAATAACTGTACATAAATATACAATTACGAACTAAACAAACGGACATATTACTATTGAAATATACGTTTAAAATTCCGTTATCGAACGTTTTGCGAAAAAGAACATTTAGAGAAAAAATGCATTGAGTAAAACTTAGGAATCTTCACTCATCTAACTAACGAAAACATTATCGTTTAAAATAGTATATTTACAAAATGTTACTTATTGTTACTTATTAGGTCTTCGAAATCGACTTTATGTATATATTGCCCAGTCGGCTGGGGCTGTGGAATACACCGACAGAACCTCTGCGGAGGGGTAAGACCCCACCAATGAATGTCCTGTATATGACATTAAACGATCTGATGGTGAGGACCCAGTGATGCTCGGCCTTTGGGGAATGCGGAGTACCCCTTCATTGCCATTGCTCCCAGGTCCACTCTGCCTGGCTTGGTAGCACCTGATAAGGGTCCTATCTCTGGGTCCAATAGAACTAACAGCATACTTATGCTAAACTGAATTGTTTGACTAAACTGAATAGCTTGAAATAGAAATGTTTTTGACAATTAAACCGTACTTTAAATTAAAATGTTTACTTATGCTAAACTGAATTGTTTGAAATTAAACTGTTTTTGACATTGACAAGGTACTTGCACAAAACTGATTTGCTTAATATACAACTGTTTTGACATACAACTGTGTGCAAACAAAACCTGTACTAATACTAAACTGAATTATCTGAATTAGAACTGTTTGACAAAAAATAAACTTACATTTAAACTGCATGTTTATGCTAAACTGAATTATTTGAAATGGAACTGTTTTTTTACATTGAAACTGTACTTACATTAAACTGAATTGTTTAATATAGAACTGTTTTGACATTTAACTGTGTGTAAAGAAAATCTGTACTTATACTAATCTGAATTAGCTGAACTATAACTGCTTGACTAAACTGAATAGCTTGAAACAGAAATGTTTTTTTTTTCAAAATTAAACTGTACTTACACTTAAACTGTATACTTATGCTGAACTGAATTGTTTTAAATAGAACTATTTTCATAAAAATGGATTTGGCGTTAAATAACCGTCAAAGGTTGATATGCCATAACCACCCCCCACCAAAAAAAACATCCTAAACATTACTCGGAAAAATCATTTTCTTACACACG
>OY757911.1:5093598-5459115 GCA_963585895.1 Sepioteuthis lessoniana
CACACATATTTTTTTTAATTCAGTTTGGGATACATTTTAATAACTTCTTAAATAGCTGCATATTTGTGTGTGTAAGTCGATCGATAAAAGTAGTTTCATATTTTTCTTGAGAAGAATTGTCATGAATTTTCTTATTTTTACTGTTAGATTTTCTTATATCAGTAATCATGTTTTTCCTTGAAAAACTGATGTTTAAAAAGCTTCTACTTGTGTATGCTTTCATTTTTTGTTTTTTGTTTTGTTTTGTTTTACGCTTCTTGTGACACGCACACCATTTGATGCGAAATAATGTTCACAAAGACATAAGTCAGTTTTCATTTGTCTTTGCTTATTTCTTCTTGAAGTCTATTTACAATAGTTTTATTTTATAAATAGAAGAAAATACGTTTACCACATTTTTCAATTAGAGCTGCGTATTCTACGATTTACACGCACATAATCACGACTTGGCCGAATATTTTTTTGAAAATCGTCGAATATATGCATCTTTTAAACACAGTTTTACTCTTCTCTTTCTCCCATCCCCCTACTTACTTATATATCCAGGTTGAGTGAAAAGTAACTTTTATCTAATAGGGAGTTACTATTTTATTATATTCAGGGTGCGGAAGCAAAATATGGAATAAATTTTTAAAGTTTTTTTTTTGCCTGATTTGTCCAGGTTTAAAAAAAAAAAAACGCGATAAATTTAAATTTTCACGATTAGCTATATTATTCAAGCGCTTTTTTAAAATTAAAATTGGGGCCAAATATGAGAGAGTGAGAAAGGAAATGATAAAGAATGTACAATTTGTTCAACGCTAAAACCAAGCCAAAGTTTCTTTGTCATCCGTATACAAACCAAAGAAAACAATTTTACGGAAAAAGAGCTTTTTAAGGAAAACGGGGAAAGGAGGTTTGAAACAAAAAAAACGAAAAGAAGGCTTTTTTTCACGGCTTTTGTGACGGCGATTAAGAAGGTCCCCATAACGTTAATAAGAAAGCACTCTTATGAATCGAAAGTCCACGAGAAAATTATGAGGATAGCAAATGAATAAGACTTCAGCTCTGACCATTAACCCCCTTGACTATGCAATTTGAGGCAATTTGGTTCACTTAAGCATTCTATTGAAGAGGAATGGGATGGAATGTCTGAAGAATTTATTTTGAAGGCCAGCAAATCGTTTCGAAGGTGTTTTGATAATAGAAAAAAATGGTGGCTACATTAAATAAATTTAATGTTGTGTTGAATATCTTCTCATTCTGTGGTTTATTTTTTAAAATCAAAATTAATCTTGTTTTATAACAGTTGTTTATTATTTTACTTGAATATTCCTAATTTTGCTTCCACACCCTATATATAGTATATATAGTATATATATATATATATATATATATATATATATATATTGAATGAAAAGTAACTCCAATACAATCAAGAGCGTACTACTCTTATATATATTATACATATTTAGCCAATCCTTCGCTCGGGCAGGATATGACACAAGGTCAATTTTTAAGCGCAGTTTAATAGGTTTGAATTCAGAGTTTTCCTTCTCCTAGACTAGTTGCCTAACCAAGGCTGAAGAACCCAGTCTGTCCTACTATTTACCCATAGCTGGAGGGAGAATAATTGGAATCATACCTTTCCCAAGGGTATTAGTGCTATGGGAAATACAATCAGTCTCGTCCAGGATTTGAATTCGTGTCACCATGTCCATTTCCTACGACGATAACGATTTCACCACGGGCACCTCCTTACATATATTATATAGTGATTGAAATATAACTACTATATGATAGGCAATTAATTTTCAGTCATCTTGTGTGCGTGTATGTGTGTATAAAGTCGGTGGCAAATTCATTAAAAAAAAACAATTATCTTAAGTAAGTCATGTGTTTCTGAAATCATTGGGTTTTTTTTTATCCCCCAATGTTAAGCTTTTTGACCCATAGATAAGACACTATCAGGTGCTACCACTCCAGGGCCAGAGTGTACTCGAGAGCGAGGGGCAATAAAGGGGTACTCCGCATTCCCCAAAGCTCCAGGGTTACTGAAGCCTCGTCAGCAGATTGTTTAGTGACATGGACACTCGTTGAAGAGTTTTACCCCTCAGCAGAGAAGCAGTCAGTGTATTCTAAAGCCCCCGCTAACTGGGTAACTGCTATTTTTTTTAACCTTTTATTTAGTATCTAATAGTTTTAACACACTGACTTTTACTTCCCCCCCCCCCTTTTTTTAGGGATCTGTTCACTATTTAGAGACGTTAAGGTAAATAAGATACTTTATATATAGATATTTGTATGTATGTTACATAGAAAAAAAATAAAGACACACCTTACCGTAAGTTTTATTAAAACAGCATACTTGAATGTTTTAACTTGGAGAATAAATTGATTTCCAGTAAATCTTTTAACTGAATGATAATTTTTAGTTGTCTGCGTCTGCTTTGAATAGCATTTTTAAAAAATTCTCGCTGCCCAGTAAGCCGGGGCTGTAGAATACACCAACAGCATCTCTGCTGAGGGGTAAGACACATCCATCACCACTAAGGAAGTGTCCATGAGATGTATTTAACTGAATCTGATGATGTGGCCCCAGATTGCTGGAGCTTTGGGGTAATGACGAGTACTTCTTTGTGGTCATTATTCCTGGTTCCACTTCTGACCAAGAGTAGTAGTGCCTGTTAGAGTCAAAGAGAACTATTTAATCATTTACTGTACAAAAAAACTATTTAACTGAAGCAAATAGAACTATTATTGTTACATAAGCAATACCTAGAACTATTTAACAGTATGCAAATAAAACTATCATTGTTGGCTATACTTCAAACCATTTAACTGTGTGCAAGCAAATAAGCCCTTGCTCGAATATGAATACACATACAGAATTTGATACTAAATAGCTTATAAAGGATTGGTATACTCTAAAACAAAATATACCTGCCAAATTCTCGATATGACGGAGACGACAATTAAATATCGAAATCGAATTGGAATCTTTTATTTTTCTTGACGAAAGGCATTAGTATCATTGTGGACTCTTGTTACACCGAGAAATTAACAAGTTCATCTGTCTGTCTCGTATTTAACAGCTCCTTCGATGAAAAGATGTTAGACAATTGAAGTTTGCCGGGGTTTTTTTTTTTTTTTGTATTCTTTTTTTCTTTTTTTTTTTGCTTTTTTTTTCTTTTCACTCCGTGGATATTGAATATGCTGACGATGAAACGTTCTACTTTTTATCCCAATTATTTGATTCGATTTTTTCTTATTTTTACGATTTTAAGGTCGGCATAAGCGAAGGCTTATCTGACATTTGATTATCCCTGTAATTCCTGTTTTTCCTTCGGAAATATATCAAATAAACGTGTCAATCGCATAGTACTTGTGCACTCAGGAAAACCACATTAACACATATGACTATAAAGCATTACTTGTAATTAAAATGAGAATGTCATCTTTTATAAACGGTTTGACTCAATTTTAACAATTTTAGCTTCTAGTCGAGATTTATTAACATCATGATATTGCTAAAAGTAGATAGCGGATCAGATTTATCATGAACGTTTTTAGTTGATTAGTTGGTTGGTTGGTTGGTTGGGTTTTATGGCATATTAACCTTTGTAGGTTATTTAACCCCAAATCCCTTTTTTATATAAATAATCAGTTCTGTTTCAAACAATTCAGTTTAGCATGAGTAAACAGTTTATTTAGTTTATTCAGTTCTAATTCAGCTAATTCAGTTAAGTATAAATAGATTTTGTTTACACAGTTAAATGTCAAAACAGTTCTATATTAAGCAAATCAGTTTAGTGTAAGTACAGTTTCAACGTTTAAAAAAAGTTCCATTTCAAATAATTCAGTTTAGCATAAGCACGCAGTTTAAATGTAAGTACGGTTTAGTTCTCAAAACATTTCTATTTTAAGCTATTCAGTTTAGTTAGATATTTCGTTTAACATGAGTATACCGTTAGTTCTCTTTAACCCATAGATAGGGCCCTTATCAGGTGCTACCACTCCGGGCCAGAGAGGACCCGGGAGTGATGGGATTCCCCAAAGCTCGAGCATGACTGGAACCTTACCATCAGATTGTTTAGAATCATATTCAGAACACTCAATGGGTGGGAAACTTACCCCTCTGCAGAGAAGCACTTGGTGTATTCTTCAGCCCCAGCCGACTGGGCAATAAGCGCTTTTATTTCTGATATATATATATATATATATATATATATATATATATATATATATATATATATATTTGGCGACCGCAGTCGAGGGTGACCCAAAGGCAATCTTTTCAATAGCTTCTACACCGAGGTGTAGGGGAGGGCGCTACTTCATTCCCTGGATGTCTGGTATATACTATACATTTAGTCAACAGATGAAGACAAAATGAAATTATAAGTTCTTTCAATAAATTAGGGAATAATGTTTTCAAAAAAAGTTTTATATTATGTGATGAAAATTTTTAAACAGCAGCAATAGCAGCTGCATGTTTTTTTAAACAAATCCTGGAAGAAACACCTAACAAAACAGCAGCTGTACGGCCACTTACCCCCATCTTGTAAACCATCCAAGTAAGACGAGAAGTACATAATGGACACTAGGTGTCGTCTAAAAGACTTGCAAAGAGCGATGGCCGATAGGAAACAGATAGCGAGGGAGCGTCAAAGGAGTTAATGCTGTCAGCGTGGCTTAGTGAGAATTTCTTTTTTTTTTTGCTAACAGGTTTTCATCAAAAGCTTTTTACGGTTTTCCTAGTTTTTCTTATTCGCCGGTGAACGGTGGTTCAACAGTTACTGACATTGAAAACAGAATCTACAAAACTAAGTTTGGATTTAGCAAAAGGTTATTTAAGTCACCCCAACGGTCTTCGGAAATGGTTAATTCATTCTGCATTCTCGATTATCATCATCATCATCAAGAAGATGTGTCGGCAGCACGTATTCCCCAACCCCCCTCTCTTTCTCTCTCTCTCTCTCTCGTTATCCGTTCCATTCGACCATCGCAGTTGGTTACTCCTCTAGACGGCACCCACTGGTCATGCAGAGCTTATGAATGTTAGTTTTTGTAAGTCAGTCAGTATAGGTGTGTCCATGTGTAGGGGTCCATATCAGAACGTCCCGTATGAGTTGGTCCTTACTTCTTCCGGTAGTGCCAGTACGTCTTGCTAGTATTAAATTGTTTTTGAGATGGGAAGTAAGTGGCCGTACATCTGTTTTATTTAGGATTTATTCAAAACAGTACACAACATCATTGTGCAGTTCCCAATTAGCAATTCGAAGCGTTTTGTTCAGAGTCCAAGAGGTGCAACTGTACTGTAATACTGCACGGCTAAAACTTGGAAGAATTACCGTTCTATTTTATCAGCGATCAGGTTTCCATATGGCCGTTAAATTGTCCGTAGCAGTCCCTACATTACCTACACATATGTTGACATCGGTAGCAATATCTTATCTACTGAAAATGAAGTGCATAAACTGGTATCCTAATTTCAGTGGCTTGTCATTTACTGAAGACCTGACTCAAAATTGATTAAAACATATGAACTATGTTTTATCTGCGTTTACGTAGAGGTCTGTATCTCTTCCTACTTGCAGCAGTGATTCGGCTTGAAGAAGTGTATTTACAAGAAACACTAGATCATCTGCGTCGTCTGCATCTCTACGTATTGTACTATAGAAATTCTAACTCCTAACTGCACAAATAGCATATTTATTTGTCATTTTCTTCCGAATGGGCTTTCATACAAAACTAGTTACGACTTGCCTAACTTTTCTAAAGATCAGGGTGTCGTGTTACAGACAGTTATCAGCATAGGAAACAAAATCTTCAATCGGTGTTCGAATTTCGCTTTAGGCTGTTTACGTCACACCAGGGCTCTTCTGAAATGTATGATTTTAGTGCCTTCTGCCTTCTCCCTCACTAACACTCATAAATAAGTACACATTTAAGGTTTTTTCTCAGCCTAAAATACAAATTTTATTATTTCTTGTGGAACATTACACAATCAGTGGATACTATGATGTATTATTTGTTACCGAACTCTGTAACCACTAATATGAATATGTAACACTCCAAAAACACCCTTTTAAATTAGTGTAATTTAAATTTTGGTTAGGGGTGTTACGATTCTATTTTTAGTAGCAGTGCTTCAAGGGAGAGTTCCCGTCCCGTGAGTTCCCTTGAGTACTTGACAGCAATCTCGAAGTCATCGAATTCGTCTGCCAGCCGTGCTTTTGGGTTCCCTTTTAGACAAATATCTATGGGGAAATTTTGAACCCTTGTATCCCCTACCAATGAGTTTAATAGTATCATGGTTGGTTTGGTTTCTTTGTTTAATGGCATATCAACCTTTGTAGGTTATTTAATGCCAAAGCCATTCTCCTAGAAGAACAGTAGTGGTACTATTTAACCCATAGCTGGGAGGATAAGGGGGTTCATACTTTTCCCAAGGGTATTTGCCCAGAAGTGAACATAATAGCGCGACTGGAATTCGAACTCGCTTACTACGATTCCACAATCCATCGCTTTAACCATTACGCTACGAGGACACCCCCTAAATAGTATCACTGCTATTCGTCTAGCGATGGCTTTGACATTAAATAACCCACGAAGATTGATATGCCATCAAACTAAGAAACCGCAACAGTGCTTCAGTATGATAGATTTTGTTAAATAGCGCCTAGTAATATCCGTATTGATTGTATAATGTTCGCTGACTTCTCCACTTCTTATCAGTGCATTCAATAAGTTTTCAGATATTTTTGTATTGGCATTTAAAATTGTCGTAGACTCTTGAAAATTCACTATGTTATTGCTATACATCTTATGAGATGACTGACCAATTTTTAGGATTTCATGTTGAAATGAACAGCTACAGCAGCAATTGGGATACACCCTACTAAAGCCTGATTGTCACAGCTGGTCAATTTCAAAAATGCAATCTGGACGTGACGACACTTTAGAAGAACGATATGCAATAAAATTGTGTTTTAAACTTGGAAAAAGGCCTCAGAAACGTATGGAATGCTTCAGACTGCTTTTCGTCCATCTCGCATGAATCGAGCATGAGCTTTTGAGTGGCATAAGAGATCCAAGGAAGCCAGGGAGTCTGTGAGTGATGATGAGAGGTGGTGGAGGAGTAAAGAAGACAATAAACCAGAGTTGATTGGCTAACGGGTTAGGGTTAGGGTTACTATGTTGATGCTTTAAGGGAGTTCAGAAAGAGATTCCTAGGGAAGAGGCCATCACTCTTCAAATCGGGTCAGTGGCATGTCCACGTGGACAATACACCAGTGCACAACTCCATCCTTGTCACAGACTATTTGACCTAGATGGGCATCAAGACAGTTCATCAGCCTCCCTAAGTCCAGACCTTGTTCCCTGTGACTTTTGCTTATTTCTTAAGCTCAGAGGCTGTCGTTATGAGACAATTGAGGAGATGAAAGAGGTAGTGACGAACATCATTGACCTGCTCACACAAGAGGACTTCGATGGGGCCTTCCAGAAGTTGTTGGAACGGTACAACAAGTGCATTGCAGCTGGAGGAGATTACTTCGAAAGGGATAGAGTATCATGTGTGTACTATCAATAAAAGTGCCCATACGAAAGAAGTCTGGAAACTTATTTAATGATCCTCATAAGGTGGGATTAGAAGGAAGTCATTAACATGCCTTCCTCCCGGAGGATCAAAAGATTGTTTCCAACAAATATTGTTCCCATTTAAACCAACCAAAGCATAAATTGACAAGAATCGCTCGGAATTCGTCGAAAGAAGAAACATAATATTCATTTAGATTATTGCTCGACTGCATTTCTTTGATTGCAAAGCAAAATCGTTTCGTCTGACTGGAAGTCTTTAATTCTTTTGTCGTATTCACTCGATAAAGCATTTTTTTTTCTTTTACATCACAGGATCTCTTGAGAATTTTCTTTGAAAAATGGCAATTCCTTGAGAAACTGAAAAAAATGCATTCGGAGCAACTGGGGAAGATAAACAGTTCTAGGTGGATAAAATTCTGATGTTGCTGGGAAAATGGCAGAAAATAGAACAAAATGAAAAATATCTTATTGTAATAAAAATTCTGTCTGTCACCGGAACTACGTTACCACCGACTTCCCAGTCAGCTGGGGCCGTAGAATACACCGACTGCATCTCTGCAAAAGGGTAAGACTCCCCCAAAGAGTGTCCTGGATATGACAAGTCAATATGATGGTGCGGTTCCAGTAATGCAGGAGCTTTTGGGAATGTCATTGCTCCCATGTCCACTCTGGCCTGGAGTTGTAGCACCAGACAGGGTCCTATTTATAGGTCAACTAGAACGAAAGTGCGTACTTATGCTCAACAGAATTGTTTAAAATAGAATCGTTTATATGTATATAATTAGATTTGACATCAAATTACCTATAATGGTTGATATGCCATCAAACTAAACCAAACGCACAGGCTTTTATCAAAATTACTTAATTCGACGCTAAATGACCCGAAAAGGTTGATACACTGTAAAACCAACCAACCCCTGAGTTGCTTACGTCACATATTCCATGATTTTATTTTTTTTTGAATTTGAATTACTAAAATGCTTTGTGTCGTTATTAATCTTGGCCTTACATACATATTAATGATATGCAACTGAATTTATATATAAAATCAAATAGCGATTTAAATAACCCAGTCGTATGAGGCTGTAGAATATACTGACTGCATCTATACAGAGAGCTAAGACCCACCAACCCACAATGAGTGTTATGGATGTGACACTAAACTGAATTTGATGGTGAGGCTCCATTCCTGGAACATTGGAGAACGTGGAGTACCCTTTCATTGCCATTACTCTCAGACCCAGAGAAGTAGTACCTGTTGGGGTCGCATCTTTGAATAAATAGATATTAAATCATCTATTTTGCTTAAGGACATTTATCTGTATGAAAACAAATGAGCTTAGGCTCATTTAAAAATGGGGGTGTTCTCGTGGTGTAATGGTTAAAGCGATGGACTGCGGAATCGTAGTAAGCGAATTCGTATTCCAGTCGTGCTATTACGTTCACTTTTGGGCAAATACCCATGGGAAAGGCATGAACCCCCTTATCCTTCCAGCTATGGGTTAAATAGTACGACAACTGCTCTTCTATGAGAATGTCTTTGGCATTAAATAACCTACAAAGGTTGACATGCCATTAAACAAAGAAACCAAACCAATCATTTAAATATGATATTTCCTACAAACTAATCACTTACAAGTTATATATATATATATATATATATATATATATATATATATATATATATATTAACAGGATTTGGTATTGAATATTCCGAAAGGGTTGATTTGCCTTTAAAAAACAACCAATCAACCTACTAACGATTTTCTTATGAGTTAGCTGATTTGCATATTGATCTAAAAATTTGTATTCGACATATTATAATTTTTTCATTCACCGATTTTTCATTATATATGAGGAAAGAAACAAAAAACTTGATTATAAACATACTTAAATATCCATTCAAACTTTATTACTATGGATATGAACATAAAATTTATTTATGCAGAGTATACATTAAATTATCTAAAACATAAGAATTTATTAAGATTTTCATATTCATTTTAACTGTTATCAAGCGAGGACATTAAGTAATAATGATTTTAAATCACTTGCTTTTTATGATGGATTTCTTATTGTTTGCTCTCATTTAAGTAAATATAAAAGATTCCATCGATAAATCTTAAAAGAAATCCATTAAAAACAAGAAATAATCATAATTTTAATTTTTTACTCATTTAATCAATTAAATAAGGAAAGTTTAGCAATGGAAGCCGAGAGTGATGGGAAAAGCTAGCGTGAAATCATGGAGCGCATCCCTCTCCATGACTGGTTTCATATAACCGTGAAAAAAATGTAAATATGAAGTACAATGAACACGATTCTTTAACCTCTTGGCATAAACTAACCGTGGAAAGTTTTGCCTGCTGACAAAATCAGTCATTAACCAATCGCTTTCCGTTTGCATCAAAGTGACATTTAGGTATGAACAGACAAACAAATTTACTGACAACGGCTTCTCTATCGATAGATAAACTGAATAATTTCTTTTTATCTAAAGGATACTTCAAAGATGTTTCAATAGTTTTGGCATTTTTCCAGTCCTTAAGCAAATAGGCGATCGAAATGTGATTTGAGCGCACATTAATCACTCCATTTCGCTGAACAAAAAGAAAGAAACATAGAAAAAAGATTATAAGCAGTCAAATGTAAAGCCACGCTCGCCTAATATTGGCAACAATGTTTGAAACGGCTGCTCAATCGACTTTCACTTTCGTTTTCATAAGTACAGTAAACTATGGTTTTAAGGACACTTGTTCCAATAGCACTATTTAACGACACTCCTACTTTAACAGAACGGGTGTTTGTTTTAGATTTTCGCAAGACTATTTACAGAGATTATTTTGCAAGCAATGACAAGAACATTCGGTACTTTTACAGAATTACCCGCCTATAAAAATTAACGTTAATTTTGTTTTCAATGGGAAAAAATCATAGAAATGTGATATTTACATTCACCATCCAGATAAGAATAAATTTCTGTTATTTGTTTTATTCTTTTTTATTCATTTATTTATTTTTCTACTAAAGAGTTAAATTCTAAAAATACACCTTTATAAGCAACAATTCAACCCCTTGTTTTATTTAGCCTTTCCTTCTCCAAAATATGAAAGTCTCGAATAATGGCTGATGACGGATTTGTAGTTTCAAGATTTAATTCAAATCTTTAAAAAAAAATTCAAGTAACTGAAATTTAATTTTATCTGGATGGGTAATATATCCGTTACATTTCGATATAATTTTTTGTACGTAAACACATGGGTGTACAAGAACCGAAGATTTTAACAGTAATTTACTTGGCTTTTAGTTTAGATGTGGCACAATGAATGGGGCACCCAATAGGATTCGAACTCACTCTTGCAGGTTTACTGCCCAAGGCGTCCACCGAAGATTTTAGTACATTTCATCAACTAGTCATTAAACCTTTTAAATAATGCTGGCTACAAACAACTTAGAAATCTGAAAAGAAACGTAAAATCAATTAAGCTTGAAAAAATAATGTGCTTCGTGTAAAATGTACGCGTTATAACAGCCAAATCTTTATAACGTTAATCTTAAATCCAGAGTCAGTCGGAATAATGGGAGTCATGAGCTGAATGAAAAATTAAGATAACTGTTTATGCCAGACATAAATTCGTATATGAATAAGGCCATTATTTCCAATGCAAAAAAGAGGATTTTAGAAGTCGTATGGTGAAATAGGAATACGAAAAAAACTAAATAGGCGAATCGAGTACAAATTTTGACTGGGGACATTTTTCCTAAGCATTAATGCCATTGGAAAAGGCATGACTTCAATTCCCTGCGCTCCGTTTGTTTGTAATCTATTTTTGCTAGCTATTAGAAACTAGATTGGCTTCGAAAAGGAGCTTCACCCTTGGTTAGCATAATGGGGTATTTGGATGGATTTTTGTTTAAGAAAAAAAAGGGAAAAAGAAAATCTGTGTGGGGGGGGGTCTTTGGTGAGTTCTAGCGGCATCCAAATAGAATCCCTTTATAATGGGATCGGTGTAATATATTATAGGCAAGTTATGTTGGCACCTGTTTTAACGGTTAAACGAAACGTTCCCGTGACCGAAGTAAACATGAGGCTACCAGCAGAAAAGAGGACTAAGAAATAGGAAATGATTACGCACTTCCCGTTTCTTGAATGTTGTTGAATTGTCTAGAAGATTCTGGAGAATTCTACGGCGGTGAATATAAAAGCCAGTCCCATCACAGAATGAGAAGAGAGTAGCTTCCGTCCAGCAGAGTAGAGTAATTCCTTGTCTATGGATCGGAATCAGGATTCTCAACCACAATTTTCGAAAAGAGACAATTTTTAGCGAGGAAGTGTACAAAAGGCATCTCCTCGGTGCCCCTGCATTTTTCCAGCACCCACCTCAATAGCAGTAACGTCAAACTCTGAAGTTCGTATGAGATTGATATAATAGTTTAACTGGATGTCAACCTTTCTAGGGTTATTTATGCTTTAAGGTTAGGGAATCGCGTTTATTGGACGTTTATATCTCCATTTTTTAGCTATTATTTTTAAGAGTTATTTTTCCACAGTCTGTGATAACAAGTATTCCGATCAGATAATTTGCACAAACTATTATGGGTTCAAGTAAGTACTGATAACCATCCTTTGAAAATTATTAAACAGTTCTATTTCACTCATAGACGGGAGCTTCAGCACGTATCACCACTCCGAGTCAGAATAGACCTGGGAGAAATGGCAATGAAGAAGTGCTCTACATTCCCCAGATCTACAGAATCAGTGACTCACCATATAACGCAGTTTATTGTCCTCGCCAAAATATTTCACCCATTTTTGAGTTGGTCTTACCGCTCTGTAGGATATATATATATATATATATATATATATAATTGATCTGATGAAGTCCTGTTAATTTTTTTTCGTGTTTTTGAAAATTTCAAAAATGCGTAACAGGATGGAAATAAATTTATAATCCTTTGTGATTGGTTTCGTTGTTTTTTCTTAAAGAAATTATTGCTCTGTATAATTGGTACATTGAGCTCTTTACCAGGAAGATTTAAATATTCATTCACGAATAATTTCTTGTCCTGATGGAATTACTCCTAACTCCGGTTTAACTGGACTAAGTATTCTCTCTCTCTCTCTCTATATATATATATATATATATATATATACCTTCCTCTCCGTACGAGCAGAATGCGGCATTGTCAATTTACACCAAATTTTAACATGTTTAAATTTAAGTTTTCCTTCTTGATCAGTTACCATATCAAGGTTGAATAGTTCAGTCTGCCCTACTATTTACCCATAACAAAAGGGGACAATTGGATTCATACCTTCCTTGAGAGTATTAGCGCTACGGGAAATGCAGTCTCGTCCAAGATTTTAAAACAGGTCGCTGTGTCCATTTCCTATAACAAGAACCATTACACAGGGGATATAGCCAGCGTATCTAAAACTACGCCGATAGGATGTCATGTTCTGCTATGCATGCTAACCATTGCACCAAAGTAAAATTAACTTTCTTTAATAGATCTTCGAATAGCAAAAAGTGAAAGTGAATGACTCAGTATATTTCTATGCTTCTCTTTTTAAGTCACGGTTCAAAGTGCATTGTTATTGATTGCAATATTAAATTGCATTTTCCTCTTCTTGCTTGCTGCTTCCTCTGCCAAAAGGGACAAAAAGTTAATTGCCTTTAATGATTTTGAATTTACTCTGCCTGGTTGAACCTATAACTCGTCTTTTTGAATTTGCCACGTACCGTGCGGATCTGTATTGCCTGACATTTACATTCACTCGATCGGATTGGAGTGGTTTGATTATTTTACCTCAACCGAATGGAGGCATCAGTTGAGTGCATGGGATTCAGCGAGGGATCAAAAGTGTAAATTAATAAAAAGCGCAAGTAATTCAGTCGGTTCGCTCGAATTTATATACGCCACAAACTTCACATAGGCATCTAAATTCACGGTTTTCGTTGGCCTTTTAGAGAAAGAAACGTGCCGCCATTATTCTGTCATCTTCGCGGTGGTTGGGCTGGAAATGATAAAAGATGATTTCCTATTGGTCATGCTTAAGGTCGATCTCTTGTCACTCAAGCCTCATTGGTTCACTGCGAGTAGATACAGGTAACAATACGGACGTCGTTCTCCGTCTTCGAACAGATAAATGGCGTCAAAAGTAAATCACATTCGCTCAAAATGCTATTGGCTTTATCTGATCCAGAGAAGAGAGAGAGTGGGGGGAGCGAGAGAGAAAGAGAAAGAGAAAGAGAGAGAAACCATAGAAATGAAATGGACTGAAGATTTTTGCATGACAGAAAATAATGACCTCAATCATGAAAATACGCACGCTCATAGAGTCTACATTTTATATTCACACACAAACGTACAAATGCAGGTATAGAAAAACTTGTAGGAATACCGAGAGAGGAATAGATTTTCTATGATTTTGATAGTCTGTTAAATAGACATACATCACAAAGTTAGAATTGAAAATATTGCATGAACAAAATCTTGAGTCTACAGCCTAGTTAACTTATAAACTTATATATATATATATATATATATCTTTAAAATATCCAGCCGAAATAAATTTATTATGACGACTTAACCTAGTTTGGGTATCCATCAAATTATACTATATATATATATATATATATATACGTATGCGTATTTATGCATGTGTTATAAAGTCATATACAAATTCATAACGACACAATAAATAAACAGAACGCACGCAGCCTTCTTTATAAATATATGTGTACCTCTCACTTTATTTGTAAGGGTTTGAAAAGGTTATTCAAGGTTTGCGTGGGAGAGGGAGTTGGAGACCAAACAGAAACTGCAATATTTTGACCCCCACTCTTATGGCCGTCAAAGTTGTGTCTTTCTCGTTCTCCAGATGCTCAACCGGAGGCCCAGGGCCCACTCTGCTGGGTGATGGCTTTCTTTACTGCATCTTATCAGCATCTTCTCTGGACCTCAACTCATCAGGGTCCCAAGCCCCTTCGGCCTGGTGTGGCTTTCCCTACCACAATTCGTCTAAACCTCCATCTCCAGCTCTAACTGCAACTGCCTGCAACTCATCAGGAGCTCCAAAAGCCCCTTCGGCCTGGATGTGGCTTTCCCTACCACATCTCGTCCATCTCCCACTCCAACTCTAACTGGAACTTCTGTCTTGACTGAGTTATATAATTGTCCAACGTCCACTCGATCGCCTACTCGATCTTTGGAATGGCATGATTGATCGTCATCAAGCGGAAATAACTGTCATGCAGTTCACAGGTCACTCTCTTCCGGTGCATCAGTCTATGAGTGTATCATGGGCTTTACCTTGTCCCATTTCATCAGCAAAATCCACCCACGCGATCTCTTTCGGTTACTGGCCATTGGAATGTGTCACTTCCTTCCGGTGCATCACTTTGTAATGGCATGTTTGCTCGGGCCGAAGGTCAAAATACAACACATGTATTCATGTATAGATCTATGTATGTATCTTAGTATGTAGTTTGCTATATCTATATAAAGAGTGCTCAATATCAGTGATAGAGCAGACGCAGATCTAAGTTGGAATAGCTTGTATACCGTCAGTTTTTCACCCAAGAGATCATCCAACCCAAATCATTTTTCCTGCTTTTTCTGTATTCCCGAGTGTGTTTAGACGTTTACTGTAAATTTTAAATACTTTTGCATAGTTCCCTATTGATGACATTATAATTCTTTTGCTTCTAAAATATGCCTTTCTCATTTTCTTTCTTTCTTTCTTTCTTTTTTCTTGTCTCTCAAAACTTTTGGCTTTAGAAATAATATGGAACAAAAGCGTGTCTGATTTTTTAAAAATGCATTACATTTTATAAATACAACAAAGGAAATATCTTCCAAGTGTCAGTGAAATGGGTCTTTTTAGTCAAGTGTATCAGATATTTTGTTTAAAAACCCTATAAGATACATCATACCACAATCACATAGCACACTGACTCAGTGGAATCTCACTTCTGATAGAGTATACTTTTACCCAATTCCTCCACCACGGACAGGATGTGGTACAAGGCCAAATTTTAAGGGGAGTAAAGCTGGTTTGAATTCAGTTTTCCTTCTGCTAGACTGGCTGCTTAACCAAAGCTAAATAACCCAGTCTGTCCCAGTAACTCATAGTTACGATTAAAAAAAACAGATGGAGTCATCACTTTTCCAAGGTTATAAAAGCGAATTAAAATGCAAAAAGCCTCATTCAGTTTTTGAACTTGGGTCATCAGTTCCCGTACACACGATAATAACAATTAGGCTGAACGCACCTCCCTCGCTGCAGATTGGGTAACCCAAAGAAAAGGAGTATAATCATGCATATGCACTGAAGTGTTCTTTAATTGGTGACTTACTTACATCAAGGCAGTGAATTCAGTTTCTAGATACTTAAAAAGACAGTATTCATTGTGTTTTATAGTGGCTCGTACCACGTGACTTCCGGTATCACGGAAGTATAAAGTATAAAAGACGCGTTTCTCAAGCACGGCAGACGAATACGGAAACAGAAAGAGAAGCAGAGAGATAGCTCTAAAAGGATGTCGGTCAATATCAAGACCGCCTTCGGACGTAACACCAACAGCGCGAGACTTATAATACTTGTCGGACAGTAACTCTTGAGTTAAAAAAAAAATTGACTTTATTTCACTGTGCTTCTTTTCCTTACCACGATACATTGTAAGCAAATCTATATAATCATATAAGAAACCAGAGAAGCATACATTTGGTTTGGTTTCTTTGTTTAATGGCATATCAACTTTTGTAGGTTATTTAATGCCAAAGACATTCTCCTAGAAGAACAGTAGTCATACTATTTAACCCATAGCTTTGAGAATAAGGGGGTTCATATCTTTCCCAAAGGTATTTGCCCGAAAGTGAACGTGATAGCGCGACTGGAATACGAACTCGCTTACTACGATTCAGCAGTCCATCGCTTTAACCATTACACCACGAGAACACCCCCATTTTTAAATGAGCCTAAGCTCATTTGTTTTCACACAGTTAAATGTCTTCAAGCAAAATAGATGATTTAATGTCTATTCATTCAAAGATGCGACCCCAACAGGTACTACTTCTCTGGGTCTGAGAGTAATGGCAATGAAAGGGTACTCCACGTTCTCCAAAGTTCCGAGAATAGAGCCTCACCATCAAATTCAGTTTAGTGTCGCATCCATAACACTCATTGTGGATTGGTGGGTCTTAGCTCTGTATAGATGCAGTCAGTATATTCTACAGCCTCATACGACTGGGTTATATAAATCGCTATTTGATTTTATATATAAATTCAGTTGCATATCATTAATATGTATGTAAGGCCAACATTAATAATGATATAAAGCATTTTAATAATTTAAATTCAAGTGAAAATAAAATCATGGAATATGTGACGTAAATAACTAAGTCCGTTGTTGGTTGTTTGGTTTTACGGCGTATCAACCTTTTCGGGTCATTTAGCGTCTAATAAAGTAATTTTGATAAAAGTTTGTGCTCCAAATGTCCTTAAGATCAAGTTGAACGGTCTTCGAGACGCTCATTTGAAATATGGTAAACAGACTTGGGGGCGACACATGAAGAAAAAAACAAGTAGTCACAGCTATACTCCACCCGAGCTTCAACTACATATCCTATATTGAGAGCGAGCGAGCGAGCGAGAGAGAGAGAGAGAGAGAGAGAGAGAGAGAGAGAGCTCTATACCAGGTGTCCTCAATAGCAGAAATCATATAAAGGTCAGTTGAAGAAACTTGAAGATAATTTTCATTCAACGAACTGATATTCTGTATCAGCAGTTTGATTTAGCCCAGTCGGCTGGAGTTGTAGAATACACCGACGACATCACCGCAGAGAGGTAAGACTTCCCCAGCGAGTGGCCCAGTCAGCTGGGGCTGTAGTATACACTGACTGCATCTCTGCAGCGGATATCCCGCCAACGAGTGTCCTGTGGCCCAATCGGCTGGGTCTGTAGAATACACCGACTGCATCATTGAAGAGAGGTAAGATTCCTACCCAACGAGTGTCTTAGATATGATCGCAAACAATCTGATCGTGAGGCAGGAGCTTTGGGGAATGCGAAGTTCCCTTTCATTTCCATTGCTCCCAGGTCCACTCTGACCAAGGTTGGTAGCACCTGATAGGGTTTTGTTGAAATAAACTGTGCACTTATGCTAAACTAAATTGCTTGAAATAGAACTGTTTGATATTTAAACTGAGTGGAAACAAATGACTAATGCTAAATTCAATTAGTTGAAATAGAACTGTTTAATCATTTAACTGGGTGTAAACAAATGACAGATGTTTAATTGAATTGTTAGTGATATATAGCAATACTTGGAACTAATTAACTTTGTTGACTTTTACTAAACTGAATCGTTAGAAATAGAACTGTGTTTACAAATCATATATTTGATATATTTGTAAAAACAGGATTTGGCATTAAATAACCAGCAATGGTTGATATACCACCAAACAAAAACTTTAAACCAGTTTGTTTTTTCGTGGTTTCTCCAGGAGCATATCGGATCTTTTAAAAACTAATTTTAAAACTTAATATTTTTTTTTTACCCGAAACATAGGTAGAAACTAGAGGAGAACAAAAATTAAAATGTTTGGATTGGTTTTATGGCATATCAGCCATTGTAAGTTATTTAATGCAAAATCATATATATATATATATATATATAATTTGTAAACACATTTTGTTGATGACATTTTAAAACGAGTTTCACCTCATTCTTTGCACGCAGTTAAATCATTTCAAGTATTTCAATCAAACACGAATAATTCTATTTATTACTCATCATTTGTTTGCACACAGTTAAGTGGATATGTATATATTTCTAAGTGAATACTTTGTTTGTAATATCATTTTTATGTGTTAGAATAATTTTATGGCACATTCGTATTGCTATTGTTTCTACTCAGTTAAATGGCTTCATTTATTGCTATCAAGCATTAATAATTCTACTCAATATTAATTATGTTTTGTGAAGTAGTTGCAAGTATTGTCTCCAAACAGAAATTCTATTCACTATTTATTTATTTGCACGCAGTTAGATGGTTCCAAGCTATGCATCACGAACAATTCAATTAAACATCAGTCATTTGTTTACACATAGTTAAATGTTCAAACACTTCTATTTCTAACAATTCTATTTAGCATAAGTCATTTGCTTGCGCACAGTTTAAATGTCAAACAGCTCTATTTGACCCATAGACAGGATCCTATCAGGTGATTCCATTCCGGGTCCGAGTTGACCTGGGAACAATGGTAATTCCCCCCAACTCCAAGACTGGAGCTTCACTATCAGATTGTTTAATGTCATATTTGGAACACTTATTGAGGAGACTTACTCTTCTGCAGAGATGCAGTCGGTGAATTCCACAGTCCCAGCTAAATAAGCTGATGAATCAACAAAAATAATCCTGTGTTCTGGATTTTGTTAACACATGTAAAGTAGCAAAGTAGACAACCGTCGGCGAAGGTGACCTGAAGGTTTCCTTTTCAATAGCTACCACACCGAGGAATAGAGGAGGGTGCAAGTTCTTTTCCTGGATTACTCCACTTTACCCTTGATTCGTACTTTATAATGATGCGTGTTAAGCAAGGAAGCATCAAGTATCATTTTTTTTATTCGTTGGTATTACCCAACCTGGGATTGAACTTCGGTCTCTCGGGACATTGGCGAACACTCCACCATCTTGATCAATATATATACACACACACACACACACACACACACATATATATATATATATATATATATATACGTGGTGCATTCAATACGTTACCAGACATTTTTGTATAGGCATTTAAAATTATTGTAGACTCTTGAGAATTCAGTACGTTATTGTTATACATCTTATGAGATGACTGACCAATTTTTATGATTTCAGGTTGAAATGAACAGCTACAGCAGCAATTGGAATACACCCTACTAAAGCCTGATTGTCACAGCTAGTGAATTTCAAAAATGCAATCTGGATGTGACGACACTTTAGAACAATGATATGCAATAAAATTGTGTTTTAAACTTGGCAAAAATGTAACAGAAACGTATGAAATGCTTCAGACTGCTTTTTGACCATCTTGGATGAATCGAGCATCAGCTTTTGAGTAGCATAAGAGATTCAAGGAAGCCAGGGAGTCTGTGAGGGATGATGAGAAGTGTAGGGGGAGTAAGGAAGTAAATACAACAGAGTTGATTGGCCAAAGGGTTAGGGTTAGGGTCACTATGTTGATGTTTTAAGCGAATTCAGGAAAAGGCCATCACTCTTCAAATCGGGTCAGTGGCATTTCCACCAGGACAATGCCCCAGTCCACAACACAATCCTTGTCACTGACTATTTGACCAAGATGGGCATCAAGACAGTTCGTCACCCTCCCTATAGTCCAGACCTCGCTCCTTGTGTCTTATGGTTATTCCCTAAGCTCAGAGGCTGTCGCTATGAGACAACTGAGGAGATGAAAGAGGCTGTGATGAAGGTCATTGACTCGCTCAAACACGAGGACTTCGATGGGGCCTTCCAAAAGTTGTTGGAACAGTATAGTAAGTGCATTGCAGCCGGGGGGGATTACTTCGAAGGGGACTAGGGTTTCATGTGTATACAATCAATAAAAGTGCCTATACGAAAAAAGTCTGGAAACTTATTTAATGATCCTCGTATATATATATATATATATATATATATATATATATATATATATATATATATAGGCCAAACGGGTAGTGTTCGCCAGTTGTCTGGGAGACTGAGATTCAATCCGATGTCGAGTCATACCAAAGACTCAAAAAATGGTACTTGATACCTCCTTGCTTTGGACTCAGCATTATAAAGTACTGATCAAGGGTAAATTGGAGCAATTGAGGGAAAGAAACCATTCCTTCCCCTACACCACGGTGTTGTAGCTATTGAAAAGGGACCCTCGGATCGCTCTCAACTACGGTGGCTAACTTTACTTATATATATATATATATATATATATATTGTATGTCTGTGTTTTTTTTGTGTGTGTGTGTGTGTGTGTGTGTGTGCGATTAAAAGTAATGCAGGACAATTGCAGACGACCCAGTCGGAAAGCAGCAACTAAGTGCAATTACGAGCCAACTTGCGTCAATATGGTGAACTTACATTAAGTTCTTTGTCTAAGACAGAAATCATTGGTTTTTTCTTAGCCTCGCTCTGGGGAAACATGAACCCCGGACGTTCACAATCTTTACAGGCACAGCTGGCGAGTATAGCTTAATGGACTGTATTCTGTATTCTGAAAGAAAATTAGATTCTTCCGTGTCATTCATTTTGCTACAATAAAGAAAATATTCATATAATTCATACGACAGTCTGCCGCTGTAGAAAAGTTCATAGGCTGACCAATATACTCTTACTGAATGTGAGAAAATGCGGTTTATCATTCAATATCGTCGTCCTTACTTTCTGCACAGTTCTTTCGTTGGTGTTACAATGCTTGGATCACATTGGTCAAAAAATCATCAAAAACAGATACTACATCAGCCTATAAATTTTTCAGCCAATGACGCTAAGTGGACTGGAGATGTAGTACACGCCGAATACCACTCTGCGGAGAAATAAGACCTCCCCCAACCACCTAACGAGGCTGCCTGTTGGTTATGAATAGCGATCTGTAATGCAGGCAAATTAGCCACGTGACCTGCAATACTCCAGGTTCGCCCCGTTGAGCTTGAAGGGCGATCGGAAAGGTCCGATCCGATCAAGCCCTGGCAACTCTATGACTGCCTCGGCCGTATTCTTCAAATTACCGTCGTAGCAAACAAGTTCTCAACTTTTTTTTATCTTGGTGTCCTAACACCAATAGTCAGTCACATTAAGAAAAATAAAACTTTGAGTGCCCAGGGTTTATCACCAAACTGCATCTGATGTTGAGATTACATTTCTGGAGCTTGGAGAAGGTGGAGTTCTTCTTCACTACTATTACCCTCAGGTCCACACTGACCCAAAGTCGAAGTACCTGTTGTGTTTCCTGTCTATAGGTCAAATTGAACTGTTACTGTCATTTACTGAGGATTATTATTATTAATATTATTATTATTTAAAACTAAACAAAAGTGTTAGTATTTGATAGGAATACTTAATAAATAGATTTACTAATAATAAATATCAGTTCTTGAATCCATTTAAATGTGCGAAAACAATGGATAAAGACGAAATTGAATAAAAGTATTTAATAGCAATTCTTGAAACCATTTGAACATGGGCAAAAAATGCGTTCGAACTCATTTAAAAATACAGTTCCCTATAAACTATTCGCTTATATATATATATATATATATATATATATATATATGTACGAGGTGCATACGATAAGTTTCCAGACTTTTTTCGTATGGGCACTTTTATTGATAGTACGCACATGAAATTCTACTCCCCTTCAAAGTAATCTCCTCCGGCTGTAAGGCACTTGTTTTACCGTTCCAACAACTTCTGGAAGGCCCCATCGAAGTCCTTTTGTTTGGGCGTGTCAATGACCTTCGTCACAGCCTCTTTCATCTCCTCCCTGGTCTCATAACGACAGCCTCTGAGCTTAGGGAATTAGCAAAAGTCACAGGGAGCAAGGTCTGTACTATAGGGAGGCTGAGGAACTGTCTTGATGTCTATCTTGGTCAAAAAGTGTGTGTCAAGGATAGAGTTGTGGACTAGTGCATTGTCCTAGTGGAAATGCCCCTGACCCAACCTGAAGAGTGCTGGCCTCTTCCCTAGGAATCTCTTCCTAAACTCCCTTAAAACCTCAACATAGTAACCCTAACCCTAACCCTTGGGCCAATCAACTCAGGTGTATTGACTTTCTTACTCCTCCCACACCTCTCACCTGAAATCATAAAAATCAATCAGTCATCTCATAAGATGTATAGCAATAACATACGGAATTTGCAAGAGTCAACGACAATTTTAAATGCCCACACGAAAAAAGTCTGGAAACTTATCGTGTGCATCTCGTATATATATATATATATATATATATATATATATATATATATATATATATATATATAAGCCTTTTGATTCGTTAGTGTTAATACGGAATTGCAGAAAGTATTTTCTCATTTTAAACGATTACAGTGACAAATACTGCCCATGAATTTGGTACGTAATGGATTGGAAGATCGAGCTGGTAATTCTACGTTAAACTCACCCATGGGCATTATTTGACATACATATATATATATATATATATATATATATATATATAATGTGTTGGTGGTAGGAGGTAGCGTTGTAGTCATTGTCTTTGGAAATGAAATCTATGACCCGAGTCCAAACCATTGGCAACGTTGTTTGGGCTTAAATTGGCGCTAATACCTTCAGAAAAAGAATAAATCCACATATTATCCCCTCCACACGCATACACATATACACACCAACAGCCATTGTTAAATAGTTGGGCAGACTATGTTATTTAGGCAACCAGTCAAGAAGAAAAGCCCTGAATTCAGACACGCTGAAAATGACTCGGTGGGGGTTTTCCACGTGGTGTAATGGTTAAAGCGATGAACTGCAGAATCGTAGTAAGCGAGTTCGAACTTCACTTTCGGACAAATACCTTTGGGTAAAGGTATGAACCCCAAAATCCTCCTAGTTATAGCTTAAATAGTACCACTTCTGTTCTTCTAGAAGGATGTCTTTGGCATTAAATAACCTACAAATGTTGATATGCCATTAAAAACAAGGAAACCAAACCAAACCAATAATGACTCGGTGTTGTATTATTCTTGAAGTAGAAGACTTGGTTAAATACATATATTCGCGAGTGTCAGTAATATTTTTTGATTCGAAAAATAAATCTAAACCAAGACAACCATTTACTTTATCATTTGAAATCATTGTTAGCGTTAACATCGATTCATTAAAGCTAAATGATTTTTTGTCTTTGCTTTTTGCTTGATGTTTGTAAAACGTTTGCATTCTAACTAGTTTAGCGAATGATTGACACGACACCTTATTTACGGACGATGATCGTTCAATTTTGATAATAGATAGGGTAAAAAAAAAAAAGATTCCGATATCAAGTGTGTGGAATCTGGGCTACTAAATTCAAAGAATTTCACTTCGGTATATTTTTTTTACAAAAACTGTATTTTTTAACGTCAATGTTGATAGGAACAAATAGTGAAAAGAACAGGGTGTCCCAAAATAAGTAAAGTTGGCGACCGTAATCGAGGGCGACCAGAAGGCTCCCTTTTCAATAGCTTCCACACTGAGGTGTAGGGGAGGGTGCTAATCCTTTCCCTGGATTGCTCCACTTTACCCTCGATACGTACCTTATATTGCTGAGTGTAAAGCAAGGTCCATTTTTAATGACTTTGGTACGACACGACCTGGGATTGAACCCAGGTCTCTCGAACCATTGGCAAACACTCGACCTACTCTTAAAAAAATTCAATCCAGGTGATAACGACAGAAATTCATTAATTATATCCTACAGTGCACATGAAAGACCAAGTTCTTGGGAACGTCTTCGGAAGGACTTTTTCGGAAACTTTCCGACGGCATCTCTCACTGCATTCCCATTGTCAGGACATCTTGTTGTCAACTTCTTGCCTGATCAGGGATTTCTACCATCTAGTTGGGGTTGTTTACTGACCCTGTGGCTTGAAATTTGCGTACCCAAGGATAAATTTGGCTTTTCTGAGGATAATTGTTAAGTCATCATATTTACCAACCCCTCCGCTCGGGCAGGATATGACACAAGGTCAATTTTTAAGCAGAGTTTGACAGGTTTGAATTAAGTATTTTCCCTCTCCTAGACTAGTTGCCTCTCAAAGACTAGTTGTCTCACCAAGGCTGAAGAACCCAGTCTGTCCTACTATTTACCCATAGCTGGAGGTAGAATAATTGGATTCATACCCATCCCAAGGGTATTAGTGCTATGTGAAATGCAATTAGCCCCGTCCAGGATTTGAACTCGTGTCGCCGTGGCCATTTCTTATGACGATAACCATTACACCAAAGGCACCTCCAGTAATTGTTAAGATAATTTTGCTAGCACAGTTTTGAATGATTTTGCCTCCAGATAAGTAGAGGTGCAAAACATTTTTCCTCTCTTGTCCTAGGTACTGTGATCAAGGATTATTATTTGTTATAGTATACTATTTTATATTATTAGTTGTTATAGTATGCTATTTTCTATTATTAGTTGTTATAGTATACTATTTTATATTATTAGTTGTTATAGTATACTATTTTATATTATTAGTTGTTATAGTATACTATTTTATATTATTAGTTGTTAAAGTATACTATTTTATATTATTAGTTGTTATAGTATGCTATTTTATATTATTAGTTGTTATAGTATACTATTTTATATTATTAGTTGTTATAGTATGCTATTTTATATTATTAGTTGTTATAGTATACTATTTTCTATTATTAGTTGTTATAGTATACTATTTTATATTATTCGTTGTTATAGTATACTATTTTATATTATTAGTTGTTATAGTATACTATTTTCTATTATAAGTTGTTATAGTATACCATTTTATATTATTCGTTGTTATAGTATACTATTTTATATTATTAGTTGTTATAGTATACTATTTTCTATTATAAGTTGTTATAGTATACCATTTTATATTATTATTTGTTATAGTATACTATTTTATATTATTAGTTGTTATAGTATACTATTTTATATTATTAGTTGTCATAGTATGCTATTTTCTATTATTAGTTGTTATAGTATACCATTTTATATTATTATTTGTTATAGTATACTATTTTCTATTATTAGTTGTTATAGTATACTATTTTCTATTATTAGTTGTTATAGTATACTATTTTCTATTATTAGTTGTTATAGTATGCTATTTTATATTATTAGTTGTTATAGTATACTATTTTCTATTATTAGTTGTTATAGTATACTATTTTCTATTATTAGTGGTTATAGTATACTATTTTCTATTATTAGTTGTTATAGTATACCATTTTAAATTATTATTTGTTATAGTATACTATTTTCTATTATTAGTTGTTATAGTATACTATTTTCTATTATTAGTTGTTATAGTATGCTATTTTATATTATTAGTTGTTATAGTATACTATTTTATATGATTAGTTGTTATAGTATACTATTTTCTATTATTAGTTATTATAGTATACTATTTTAAAATATGAAACAAAAAAGAATACGACAAGATTATTAATAGAGTTATTAACAGACACCTAGGCACCATTGTATGTAAGACACAGTATAAGCATGCTGGCTTTGATTCAGTAGGGTTAATCCGACTGGCTACACATTCTTTTTGAGAATATCAAACATTTATAGAACAAATACTGATCAATCTTGAGTTTGGTAAAAATGTATGGAACATTTTATGTATTTTTTTACTCATAAAAACTGAAACGCTCAAATTAAAATATAAATTAATAGTGAATATGGTGACCTTAGTCGAAGGTGACCCGAGCGCTCCCTTTTCAATAGCTATTGCACCGAGGTGTAGGGAGGGGCACTACTCTACTTAACCCTTGATCTTGACCTTATAGTGCTGAGTGCTAGACAAGCTGGTATCAAGTACCATTTTTTAAATCTTTAGTATGACCCGATCTGATATTGAACCGCGGTCTCCCGGTGAACACTTTACTCTTTAGGCCATAAATTGAACTTTGAATCATCTTTTTTAACAAGTTTATTTATTTCAATATGTTCTCTATACGTGTGATCTCATAACGCAGAACTAATCTTTACAAATACGAGGACTTGGTTGCCTGATCTTTTTAACGAGATGTCAATCCGTCTTGGGTTATTTCATGCTAAATTTAGAGATTAAGAAATTGCGTAGTTGTTTCATGATATTTTTCACACAGTCCTATCAAATACAAATAATCTTAAAAAGATCTCTGACACAAAGATGGGACCCTAACAGATATTACCTCTCTGAGTCACATTGAGTGAACCTGGAAGTTATAGCAATGAAAGTTTGCACCGCACTTGCCAGATCTTCAAAACGGGGGCCTCAGCATCAAACACAATTTTGTGTCATACTCAGGACACCACTAGCGCAATTGATTTGGGATGTAAATTACATCGACTACATTTTTGCAGAGCGTTGACCTCCTCCAATGAGTATCCTGTATATAACATTTAAATGATCTGATGGTGAGGCTCCAGTAATGCTGGAGCTTTGACGAATGCAGAGTACTCCTTTATTGCCACCGCTCTCAGGTCCACTCTGGCTCGGAGTGATAGAACCTGATATGAGTCAGATAGAAATATTTCATATTAAAACTGAGTGCAAACAAATGACTTCTGCTAAACTGAGTTGTTTGAAATAGAACTGTTTGATCATTTATCTATGCGTAAACAAATGATTGATGTTTAATTGAATCGGTAATGATACAGAGTAATACTTAGAGCAATTTAACTTTGTTGACCAATGCTAAATTGAATTGTTAGAAATAGAACTGTTCGATCTTTTAACTGTACATCTAAAAATGGGTTTACAAATCATATACTCGATATATATGTAAAAACTGAATTTGTCATAGAATAACCAACGATGCTTTATATGCCATCAAACCAAAGAAAATCAAAACAATTAGGACACCAATTTTTTATGGACGGGGGGTACTTACTCTTCTGCTAGGGATAGAGTCAGCGTATTTTTTACTCTATCTATAAGACTGTCGCTGCTTGGGTATGATTGGGTATGGGTATGATACAGTATTGTACTCGCTGGTGAGACTCCGGATCAAAATATTTGAAGATTACGGGGTTATCCTTTCTTTGCTATTACTCCCGGGTCCACCTTCGGGTGGGTGAACTGCTTTTTTGATTCCTATGCACCCCTTGTATAGCACTAGACCTCACGGTCTAATTCAGGCTACATTTTGGCATACGTGCTCGGATCTAGATTTTGGTCCGTGATACTGCTTGACTCATTAGAAACACCCCAGCTATGGGTTAAATAGGTCCATTACAGTTCTTCTAGGAGAATGACTTTGGCATTAAATAACCTAAAAAGGTTGATATGCCATTAAACAAATCAAACAAACCAATCATTAGACCCACATTGCACTTAGTAGGTCAATGACCAGCAGGGTTCGAGTCTCGGCTCGTTCCCGACCTTCCCCTCCCCTTCATCCCCACTCTAATCGGCCTTCAAGCTTTTGACCTTGAGTCAAGTCCTGTCTGATAGGAGGCAGCGACAAATATCATACATTTTAGTGCAGTATGCAATTAGAAACTGAAACTAGTTGACAAGTTCACCTACATAGGAAACAGTGTCTCATCAACCGAGACAGACATCAACGCTCGACTAGCAAAGGCTATTGATAGACTATCGGTCCTATGGAAGTCAGATCTGACCGACAAAATAAAACGCAGTTTCTTCCAAGCTGCAGTCGTATCGGTATTGCTTTATGGATGCACTACATGGACGCTAACTTAATGTATGAAGAAAAAGCTCGACGGCAACTAGACAAGAATGCTGCGAGCAATATTGAACAAGTCTTGGAGGCAGCACCCTACAAAGCAGCTACTGTACGGCCACTTACCACCCATCACCTAAACTATCAAATTTAGACGAACCAAACATGTGGTACACTGCTGGAGAAGTAAGGACGCGCTCATAAGTGATGTACTATTATGGACCCCTTCACATAGACGAGCAAAGGCAGGACGACCAGCTAGAACCTACATACAGCAACTCTGTGTCGATACGGGATATAGCCCTAAAGACCTCCCGGAAGCAACGGACGATAGGGAAGGGTGGTGGGAAAGAGTCAGGGATATCCTTGCTGATGGTGTGACATGATGATGATGATGACTATTGTTAAACCATTATTTTTTGTAGACGGTTTTCAGTTACTTGAAAATATGTAAATATTATTTACTTCTGCACTAAATAACCTTACTAGTGTTGGCATACTGAACAACCAGCCGGCTAGTTGAGCAAATACCAAGTTATGACATTTTGCCTTCAGAATGGGTTTGCTTATAACTAAGACTAATTATATTGTGGTGAATTTGATGCCCACTTGCAGGCAAATTTTAAAAATGTCAAACGATCACCGTGGAATATTGGTCGGCAAGATAGCCATGCTAAAATCTGCCAATTTAGGTAGTTCGATCCTCACAAGGTGACTCACATTCATGAAGAAGGCTTTACAAGTATCAAAAGTATCAAGATGCAAGACAATTTCCATTATGAGGACTTAGATCTTCCCATTAATGATTTGTGTCAAACATAGCTCGGCTTTACAAATTCTAAGAGAGTTACCGAATACTGTTAGTAAGCAAACTTGTCTTGCAGACAATTGCCACTATAGGGATCTTGATCCTCGTTTGTTGTCTAATGTTATGGACCTTGTGTCAGACATAGCAAAACTAACGATTACAAAGAATATCACCACAGAGTACTGATCAGCAAGCTAATGTTACAGACATTTGCAACCGTTAAGAAAGCGATCCCTATATTCCTGGCCTTGTGTCAAACATAGGCGTTAAAACACCAAGTGTGTGACGAGAGAATATTGTTTGCACTCAGTTTGAATATCAAACAGTTCGATGTGACGCATTAGATAGGATCCTATCAGGTGCTACCACTCCGGGTCAGAGTAGACCTGAGTACGATGGCAATAAAGGGCTACCTCACCATCAAATAATTGCTACTGAAGAGATGTCTATTCGCATAAGGTGACCGAAATTTGTGACTTTGCGTCAGAGATACATATTGTATTAGTAAAATCTAGCTATCACCATAGAGTATGGCTTGTTTGTTTGTTTGTCTGTTTGTTTTTTATGGCATATCAACCTTTGTAAGCTATTTAATGCCAAATCCATTTTATACAAATAAACAGTTCAATTTCAAACTGTGTACTTATAAGTACACAGTTTAATTGTCAAAAACAGTTCTATTTCAAGCTATCCATTTTAGTAAAACAGTGCTATTTCAAACAATTCAGTTTAGTTTAAGTACAGTTTCAATGTCAAAAACAGTTCCATTTCAAACAATTTTGTTTAGCATACAAAAACAATTCCATTTCAAACAATTCATTTTAGCATAAGGACGCAGTTTAAATGTCAATACAGTTCTATTTGAAGTAATTCAGTTTAGCATTAGTACGCAGTTTAGTTCTATTTGACCTATCGATAGGACCCTATCAGGTGCTACCACTCCGGGTCAGAGTGAATCTGGAAGCGATGGTAATAAAGGAGTATTCCATGTTCTCCAAAGCTCTGGTATTACTGGAGCCTCACCATCAGATTATTTAGTGTCATATCCAGGAGACTTGTTGGAGGAGGCTTACCCCTTTGCAAAGAAGTAATCGGTCTATTCTACAGACCCAGTCGACTGGGTAACATAGAATATTGATTACTGTAGTGAAATGTGCTTGGTCCTCACATCCGTGGCTTTGTGTCAAACAGGTCGGCTTAATAGATATCAACTATATCACCACAATGATCAGCAAGCTAATGTTGCAGACAGTGTCCACTGTATGGAGTTCGAACTTCACATGGTACTCTAATCTCGTGACCTTATGTAAGATATAGTTAGGCCAAGTGAATGCGCATTGACTTTACTATTGAAGGGGTTCAATCTTCACATGGCTTCTCACATTTATATTCTCGTTCCATACATTCGGTTGGAGCAGTGGAATGCGCTTAATCGTGAACACTGTTGATACTGTAATGAATTTGATTCTCTCCCTGTGCTCTATACATTTACTCTTGTTTCAAATTAAGCTATTTGTTTATCAAATACTTAGAATAAACACTCTTAGTCAGTGGAATGCAAATTATCAACTCAATTAAATACATTTAGTTTATAGAATGGGTAATTTTTGTAAATTTACTCAAGATGATAATTAAACGATACTATTTAGGTCGATACATGTCATCGACTTAAACCGAGCCCAGACCTTCGGTTGAACAAATTATACGAACTACGTGGGCGCCTTGAGTGGAGTAAAGTATAACAACTTAGACTAGCAAGCCTACACGAAAGAGTTCGAGTTTCACTGGGTGCCCTATTTATACGACCTTGCACCACATCTAAGCAAAAAGCTTCGTAAAATTAAGCGCCTCTGGTGGTGTAGTGGTAACCAAGCCAACACCATCAAACCTTCACGAGTGAGTTCGAGACTCATTAGGTGTCCCATTTAGATGGCCTTGTGCCACTTCTAAGCAAAAGGCTAAGTAAATTACTACAACTATTATACAAACGATGTTGTGTTTGTCCAAATTACTTCAGCCCAGTCGGATGGGGCTATAAAATATGCCGACTGCGTCTCTATAGACAGGTAAGACGTCATGTCAATCGAGTGTCTTGGATATGAAAGTAAACTGCATCTGGTTGTAAGCTTTGAATAAATATGGAGATCCACTTCATTACCATTACTGCCAGGTCCACTCTGATCCGGAGTAGTAACACCTGTTAGTGTCCCATCTATAGGTCAAATAGAACTGTTTGATCATTTATTATACGAGAAACCTTTATCTGTGTGTAAACAAATGACTGGTATTGAATTAAATTATTAGTATTAAATAGCAATACTTTGAACCATTTAACCGTGTGCAAATAGAACTATTAGTTTTAAGTTTGGTTTGATTTCTTTGTTTAATGGCATATCAACCTTTGTAGGTTATTTAATGCCAATGCTATTCTTTAGAAGAACAGTAGTGGTATTATTTAACCCATAGTTGGGAGGACAAGGGGGTTCATACCTTTCCCAAGGGTATTTGCCCGAAAGTGAACGTAATAGCGCGACTGGAGTACGAACTCGCTTACTACGATTCTGCAGTCCATCGCCTTAACCATTACACTACGAGGACACCCCCATTAGTTTTAGACAGAAATACTTGAAAGTGCTTAACAGTAAAGTTTTTTGTATGAAAATAACCCAAGGGTTGACTTGCCGTAAAATCCAACCTACTGTTTTTGCTCGCTGGTTCGAGGTGGTCGCTTTTTGGTAGAAATAGAGAATGAATGAAGATGCGGTGTTCCCATAGCAACACTGTTTTTCTCCAGTCGCTCGCAAAGCAAGGCTGGTTCTAATAAGTAATTTAAATTAAGTGGGTGAAAAGCTTTGAAGTAACATGTAATCGTTCATTACCTACGCTACTATCTGTTTTTCTGCTATTAAACACATTTACCAGTTGTAACGTCTGCATTGATAAGACGGAATTTTTTTTTTCTTTTCCTCTTTGCAATGAAACTGATTTGTTGATTTGTTCAGCATGAATTCACTTTTCCTAATGAGAAAAAAAAAAAGGAAAAGAAGGAAGAGAGGATGGGAAGAAGAAAGAAATAAGAAAGAAAACAACAACACAAGAACATTCTTAAACGATTTTGTATTATGAGAACGATTTCCATTGCTTTCATATTTCAACAATATTTTTTCATGGAATATAAAAAAGTGGGGGCATAGAATAAAAAGATTTTTATTGGTCTTGTGTATCGTGTAGACAGGATAGCAAAAAGAAAGAAACTATGAAGGAATGATACAGAAATATCAAAGAAAAAGAAAGAAATGGTAGGGAAGGCAAAAAGAAAAGGTACTGCACCGAAAAGAAAAAAAAAAAGACTTGCATAGCAAAGCAAAAAAAAAAAAAAAAGGCCTCAGAAAAAAAAAAAGAACAAATGAATGGCACAGAAAGAAAAGGCTGAAGGCAGAGATAAAAAAAAAATGACACAAAAACAAACTAGAACTCTACAGGAACAGCAAAAAAAGAATGAATGAATGAATGGCACAGAAAAAAAAAAAATGAATTGCCCAGGAAAAGATGAAGTTATTGATAAAAGAAAGAGACGAGAACAAAAAGAAACGTTTGCATCAGATCAAAGAATTGGTGCCATTAAGACGATTTCACTACTCATCACGTTTGTAAATTAGGTAGGTAGACAATCAAATAGGAAAAAAAAGTAAAGACGGATAAGCAGACAGAAGAGAGAGAGAGAGAGAGAGAGAGAGAAGGGGTGGGTTGATTTTCAGTTGCCCCGTACACTGAATATTCAAGAAAAAAAAAAGGTCGCCAATATTAATCATTTTGTAAAAGTTACTTAGAATTTAATTAGTATTAGTGATGTTTTAGTGATGTTTAATGGCAACTTTTCCTTTCACAAAAAAAAAAAAAAGAAAGATTCATTGCATCTGTCTTTCTAAGGTAAAGATTGACGTAGAACAATGACGCCCCCTAAAAACACAAAAGAAAAAACACACACACACACACACACACACACACACACACACACACACACACACACACACACACAAACAAACAAACACACATACACAATTAAATAACAAAATATATTTCCGGTCTCATTTCTAATTTGGTCTGTACTTCAAATTCTGAGCTATTAAAAAAATGTAATTTTTTTACTAATCGTACCGTCAGCTTTTTCTGAAGCAAACATGTACTGCATTAAATAGACTGCTATAAATAAGAACAGTTAAACTTATATATATATATATATATATATATATATATATATATATATATATATAGCTTAGCAAACCTATCATTCTAAAAGAAAAAAAAATGGTTCGGTTTAGTTTTGTTTTATGGCATAACAACCATTGTAAATTATTTAATGCCGAATCCATTTTTATACACATAAACAATTCTATTTCAAACATTTCTGATTAACATAATTACGGGGTTTAAACGCCAATTCAGTTCTATTTGAACCAATTCAGTTTAGCATAAGTACACAGTTTAGTTCTATTTGACCCATAGATAGGACCCTATCAGATGTTACCGCTCCGGGCCAGAGTGAACCTGAGAGCAATGGCAATGGCAATAAAGGGGTACTCTGCATTTCAAAAACCTCCTGCATTACTGGAATCTCACAATCAGATTTTTTAGTCTCATAATCAGGACACTCTTTGAAGGAGTCTTACCCCTCTGCAGATATGCAGTCGGTTTATTCTACAGGACATGTTTATATGTATAAAAATGGATTTGGCATTGAATAACCTACAATGGTTGATATGCCATAAAACAAAACTAAACCGAACCATTTTTTGTTCTTTTAGAAGGATAGGTTTGCCAAGCTATCCTACCAAATATAAAACCCATGAAGGTTGATATACCTTTAAATAAAGAATTCAAAATCGAATAACTGTACTGGCATGTACACTGACTCTGAATGTGTTTTAGTAGAGGGCTAATGACATATATATATATGAAAGTAAATATGGATGAAATCCGACAGTATGAAGGTAGCTGGAAAAAATATAATCCAAATAGGTGAATATATCATGATGTGAAGTCGACGTTAACGTTTCGGTTATAATAACCATCGTCAGGACTTGGATATAAAATAGTTCACAATATAGATGGGTGATTGCTGAGATGACAGGAGCAAATGAGAAATATACAACGAAAAGATAGATAAACATGCACATATTTTTTCCTGCTACCTTCATACTGTCGGATTTTATCCATATTTACTTTCATACTGTCTTTTCGGAAAAAAACTAATACCAAATACATTCTTACATAACATTTAACATGGATGTTTCCTAATGATCTATACATATGAAAACTTATTTGTTGCGTATTTCTCAATAAACGGGAGGTTTTGTCTCGTTTCTTTGAAAAATACTACATTTTCTAATATTTTTCGACGTGCCAAACACGTTCTGATGACTTTTGAATTTTGAACGCTATGTGCATGTTTATTTATCTTTTCGTTGTATATTTCTCATTTGCTCCTGTCATCTCAGCAATCACCCATCGATATTGTGAACTATTTTATATCCAAGTCCTGACGATGGTTATTATAACCGAAACGTTAACGTCGACTTCACATCATGATATATTCACCTATTTGGATTATATTTTTTCCTGCTACCTTCATATATATATATATATATATATATATATATATATATATATATATATATATATATATATATATATATACCGACTCCTTCGCACGAGTAGGATGCAAGACAAGGTCAATCTTAAAATTGAGTTTAGTAAGTTTGTTTTTAGAGTTTTCCTTCGCCTTTATTGGTTGCCAATATAAGGTACGTATCAAGGGTAAAGTGGAGCAATCCAGGAAAAGGAGATGCGCCCTCCCCTAGACCTTGGTGTAGTAGCTATTGAAAAGGGAACCTTCTAGTCGCCCTCGACTATGGTCGCCAACTTTACTTACTTAAATGGTCAAACAGTTCTATTTGATAAGAAGTTGGGACTCGAACAGGTACTACCACATCGGGCCAGAGTGGACCTGGGAGAAATGGCCATGAGAAATTCCCTTGAGTTCCAGAAGATACTTTAGAGTCATATCTAGGTCTCTCGGTGAGGTGGGGTTAATACAGTCGATGTATTCTGCAACTGAAGCCGACTGGGATGACTAAAGTTATTGAGTCCTGTCTGCCTACTATCCTCACGTAGCGACAGAGCTAAGAGATTCGGGCCAAGGGTCTTCGCACTATGTTAAATGCAAAGAGCGTCGTCTAGGATTTGAACTTGACTCGCCGTTTATTTCGTACGACTGTAACCATTTGACCATTAAATATATATATATATATATATATATATATATATAATGGCCAAGTGGTTACCGTCGTATATATATATATATATATATATATATATATATATATATATATATATATACACAAGGTGCATACGATAAGTTTCCATAATTTTTTCGTATGGTCATTTAAAATTGTCATAGACTCTTGAACATTCACTATGTTATTGCTATACATCTTACGAGATGACAGTCCAATTTTTATGATTTCAGCTTCAAATGAACAGCTACTGCAGCAATTGGAATACACCCTACTAATGCCTGATTGTCACTGCTGGTGAATTTCAAAAATGCAATCTGGACGTGACGACTCTTTAGAAGAGCGATTTGCAATAAAATTCCGTTTTAAACTTGGGAAAATGTCACAGAAACGAATGGAATGCTTCAGACTGCTTTTCGACCATCTTGCATGAATCGAGCATCAGCTTTTGAGTGGCATAAGAGATTCAAGGACGCCAGTGAATCTGTGAGTGATGATGAGAGGTGTAGGAGGAGTAAGGAAGTCAAGACACCACGGTTGATTGGCCAAAGGGTTAGGGTTAGGGTTACTATGTTGAGGTTTTAAGGGAGTTCAGGAAGAGATTCCTAAGGAAGAGGCCAGCACTGTTCAAATCGGGTCAGTGGCATTTCCACCAGGACAATGCACCGGTCCACAACTCCATCCTTTTCACACACTATTTGACCAAGATGGGCATCAAGACAGTTCTTCAGCCTCCCTCAAGTCCAGACCTTGCTCCCTGTGACTTTTGGTTATTCCCTAAGCACCGAGGCTGTCGTCATGAGACAATTGAGGAGATGAAATAGGCTGTGACGAAGGTCATTGACACGCTCACACAAAAAGACTTCCATGGGGATTGGTAGAAGTTGTTGGAACGGTACAACAAGTGCATTGCAGCCGGAGGAGATTACTTGGAAGGGGACTAGAGTTTCATGTGTGTACTATCAATACGAAAAAAGTCTGGAAACTTATTGTATGGACCTCGTATATATCTTAAAGCAATATTTAGATTCTTTACCAGCCACAAGATCTTTATACATAATATATATAAAGATCTTATGCTTGGTATAGAATCTAAATACTACTTTAAAAACGAGTGTTTGATATAAAGAACGTTTTGAAAGAAGAAAACAAATTAAAATCCTAAAAAAATGTTTTTCTTCCCTCACTCTTGGACTTTCCTCTACCATCCCATGCTTACTTCCTCCAGTACAAAATCGATTGTCACTGGCATAATTCTTTCAAGAGAAGTGACTGTAAAAAATTGGTCCCTTTTTATGATTTTTATTCGTTTTCATGATTTTAAAACGTTCTTAATACCCTGCACTTGCATATTTTAAGGCAAGCTTGCGACTCAATGTCTGCTTGGGAATTAACGCATATGTATCAAATTTCGTTTGTCTACATTTTGCGCCATCAGATACCCAAGAGCTCAGTTTGTTAGAAGAGCTTTGCATTTCGGTAAGCGTTATATTCTTCCGCCCGATTGCTCAAACCCCGAGAAAGGGAGCGTATATGCATTTATGGGTATTTATATATATATATATATATACGTGTAGAGAAATGGTAGATTTTCGTGAATCTGACAAGAAAATCTGAAAAACTTACAACGTTCTTTATTCACAGATGAACATATTCAAAGCGCAGTTTTTCACGTATAAAGAACGAAATATTACCACTAAACGGGTGATCAGTGTTTGATTTATCCAGTTTTCCACTTATTTCTATCATATATGCATGTATATATATATATATATATATGTGTGTGTGTGTGTGTGTGTGCGTGCGTGTGTGTATATGTGTGTGTATATATATGTATATATATATAGATATATGTATGTGAGTGAATATTTGTGTGGATGTGCATGAGTGTATACATATATATATGTATATATATATATAAGTTGGCCAACCGTAGTTGAGGGCCACCCAAAGGCTCCCTTTTCAATTGCTACAACACCGAGGTGTATTTTGGGGCCCTACTCCTTTTCTTGGATTTTTCCATTTCCCCTTGATCCGTACCTTTTAATGCTGAGTGTTAAGCAAGAAAGTATCAATTACCATTTTTTGAGTCTTTGGTGTGACCCGACCTGGGACTGAACCCTGGTCTCCTGGGCCATTAATGAATATATATGTATAAATATATATATATATATATATTCGTGTATATATATATATGTATATATGCGTATATGTACACACATGTGTACGCACGTGTCTAAATATGTACTTATATATGCACGGGTGTATATATAAGTTTATGAGTATATATACACATACTTTTATGCGCACACACATATATATATATATATATACACGTATATTAGTGTGTGTATATATGTATATATACACGTGTATGTTTACATATGTGTATACTAATATATATTAATATATTCTTAGCAACCTACATTGAAATACCATTGTTAGTGAGTTCAATGCCTACTGCACGCAATATAATTCTGCAGTGGTGCCCTATCTTAGCGTATGCTACAATATGCGTGAGAGCAGGTTTAAAACCACTGATCAACCCCTTACTTTCGAACCTGAAATCATATTGACCTATATTTATCTGATCATTCTTTTTCTTATGTAGCTATATTAAAAGATCTCCTTGCACTTTTAAATTCTATCTGCCTTTTCTTGTTTAAATGACGTTTTGAAGAGAACATTTTTCTGGTGTAATATGCTCCTCGGCAAGATAAAACTCTTATGGTTTCTATTCTCTGGATTGTAAAGTAAAAACCCAAACAGAATGTTTATGCTCTCGGCACAGCAAAAAGAAAAAAAAACTAGTAAAGGAGTACACAACAAGACGTCTGATAAATTTATCATGTAATTTATAATATAATAATCAGACTAGAAAGGAATTCGATTCTTAATACTTCTGCTAGAAAAAAATCAACAAAATAGTTCTATGAAAAAATCTGAGAACTGCATGCAGAAATTCATTTTAAAGACGTTTTTGCTAGACGTTCGAAACGTATTTGAATTCACATTAGAGCCTGTTCTACAGCAGGCGACGCCGTGGCGTAATGTCAAAAATGCTGGAGTGAGGCAACTGTTGTATTTTGGCCTTCGACCCGGCCAAAAATGCCATTCAAGGTGATGCACCGGAAGGAGGTAACACATTCTAATGGCAGTTATGATAGGAAATCGCGTGGGCGGAAATTGGCTGATGAAATGGGACGAGGTAAAAAAATTCCCATGGTACACTCATAGACTAATGCACCGGAAGAGAGTGACCTGTGAACTGCATGACAGTTATTTCCGCTTGATGACGATCAAACATGCGATTTCAAAGATCGAGTAGGCGACTGAGTGGGCGTTGAACTATTATATAACTCAGTCAAGAAAGAAGTCAGGCAAGTCCAGTTAGAGATCGGACGGAGTTATAGACGAGATGTGGTAAGAAAAGCCACACCAGGCCGAAGGGCCTCGGGGCCCCCGATTGAATTGGGGTCCAGAGAAGATGCTGATAAGATGCAGTAAAGAAAGCCATTATCCAGCAGAGAGTGGGCCTCTGGGCCTCCGGTTGAGCATCAGGAGAACGAGAAAGACACAACGCTGACGGCCATAAGAGTGGGGTCAAAATATTGCAGTTTCTGTTCGGTCTCCAACTCCCTCTCACACGCAAACCTTGAGTAACCCTTTTCGAATCCTTACAATAAAGTGAGAGGTACATATATTTATAAAGAAGTCTTCCTGTGTCTTTATTGTTGGTGTCGTTGTGATTCTGCATGACTATATAACACTACAAAGTAAGCGTGTTCAAACTCCAGTCCTGCTATTAAGTTCACGTTCCGACTAACACTTCTGAGAAAGGTGTTGGACCTCTTTATCCAGTCAGCTATGGGTCAAGTAGTTTCACAGCTGTTCCTCTATAAAGATGAATTTAACATTAAATTACCCACGAAGGTTAATATGCTATTAAGCGAAGGAACCAAACAAAAATACCTGTCACATTTTAACTGTTACCTGTGTGATGCAAGAGAACTTAGTATTTGTAGTTTCATCAAATACTTTTTTTGTAAATGCAAATACGGCGTGGAGCAGCCATGTTGACAATAAGGTACCAAAAAGACCACTCAACAGATTGTCTCATAGTCTGGACATTTTCTGTAGTTGGCGCGCATCGAGGTCTTCCTGATGACTTTCTTTTAATCGATAAACGGGAGATTCTGAAATTCTATAGACGTATCAATTTTCTATCCGGAATAGCATCATTCCTACGAAATACAAAATAAACGCAAAAAGCTCTCCCCCCTCTCTCTCTCTCTCTCTCTCTCTCTCTCGCAATTTCAGATTTCTTGATCTTAAAAATATTTCAACAGCAAACGCAAGGTATGCAACAGTCCTAGCCCAGGTTGTATCTAAAAAAAAGTTGATAATACAGTAGTTAGTTTGTGGAGGTGCCCGTGGTGTAATGGTTATCGTCGTAGGAAATGGACACGGCAACACGAGTTTAAATCCTAGACGAGACTGATTGCATTTCACATAGCACTAATACCCTTGGGAAAGGTATGAATCCAATTATTCTCCCACCGGCTGGTGGAAATGCCAGTGACCCGATTTGAAGAGTGCTGGCCTCTTCCTTAGGAATCTCTTCCTGAACTGCCTTAAAACCTCAACATAGTAACCCTAACCCTTTGGCCAATCAACCCTGGTGTATTGACTTTCTTACTCCTCCCACACCTCTCATCTTAGCTCACAGACTCCCTGCCTTCCTTGAATCTCTTATGCCACTCAAAAGCTGATGCTCGATTCATGCAAGATGCTCCAAAAGCAGTCTAAAGCATTCCATACGTTTCTGTGACATTTTTTCCAAGTTTAAAACAGAATTTTATTGCATATCGTTCTTCTAAAGTGTCAGATTGCATTTTTGAAATTCACCAGCAGTAACAATCAGGCATTAGTAGGTTGTATTCCAATTACTTCTGTTGCTGTTTATTCGAACCTGAAATCATGAAAATCGGTCAGTCATCTCATAAGATGTATAGCAGTAACATAGTGAATTTTCAAGAGTCTATGACAATTTTAAATGTCTGTAAAAAAAAGTCTGGAAACCTATGGAAGGCACCACGATATATATATATATATATATATATATATATATATGTGTGTGTGTGTGTGTGTGTGTATATATAATGAACACAATCACTTACCTTCTAGCCATAAAATAACCCGAGGCAGGTTTTCATGACGTTAAAATCAATCAATCATAGAGTTTTACTTTAATTGCACTTTAAAAGTTTGTTTCTCGAATAAATTTTGATTTCTGGACCACGGGCAGCTGATTGTTTTTACTTTCTATACAAATATTCTCGTTTTCCCTGCCTGATTAGAATTCGCTTCAAGATGTTCCTAGACAGTACCAGTCACCACGGGCAGAAGATCAACGCTCTTGCGGATGCCAATTTTATTGGCTTTCTGGGCGAATAAGACCTTGATTAATTTCAAGCCATCACACTGCAAGAGCTCCAGGGAGCGGAAATGATCTAATCCCTTCTTGAAAATACTTTTCAAATACATCTTGAGTTCACTTGCCTATTTTAATCAATATTGGAATATATAAGTTGCGAGTAAGCAAGCAAGCAAACGAAAGAAGGGAATAATATTAAATCTACCAGTAAAAATATGCGCCGACCGAGTGCATGCATTTAAGTTGTTTGATTTGTTTTCTTTGTTTAATGGCATATCAACCTTTGAAGGTTATTGAATGCCAAAGCCATTCTCCTAGAAGAACAGTAGTGGTACTATTTAACCCATACCTGGGAGGATAAGGGGATTCATAATTTTCCCATGTGTATTTGCCCGAAAGTGAACGTAATAGAGTGACTGAAGTACGAACCCGCGTACTACGATTCCACAGTCCATCGCTATAACCATTACACCACGAAGACACCCCATTTACGCTGTGATGTAATAAAATTATTAAGTTATAAAAACTAAGAGAACTAAAAAAAAACAATGCATATAAAAAGAATATACTTATTTTTATTTCTTTTTAATTGATTTCTACACAAAATTGTACGTAGGATTACTTTTAATACGTAGCGAATAGAACAATAATTTGCCCAGTAAGCAGAGAGATCAGACCCCACCCCTAACAAGTGTCGTTTTATGGCAATCAATAATCTGATGGTAAGTTTCCAGTAATGTTGAAACTTTTGGGAATACAGAGTACCCCTTCATTGCCATCTCTCCCAGGTCCACTCTGACCCGGATTGGTAGCACCTGACAAGGGTCCTATCAATGGGTCTGTTGGGGATAACCTACCTTTTCAGCATAATGAGCTGTTCCATCTGCCATATATGGCAGTAGCGGTGATCAGTCAGGGAATAAGCCTGCGAGTCAGACCAGAAGAGCCGTTCCTATTGTTGAAATATATCATCATTAATCCTATGTTCTTATTACTAACAGTATCTCTCTTGTAATTACTCTTTCCTGTAAATATAACTATTTTCCTCACATATCGTGGTTTGTCTTATTATTACAACTACTTGTGTTCACTAACCAGAACACAACAGAGTCAAATAGAACTAAACCGAGGTTCCGAGAGTTTACTACTTTTGCATTTAAACTGCGTATTATTTTAAACTAAATTGTTTGGAATAGAGCTGTTTTGACATTTAAACTACGTACTTATGCTAAACTTATTTGCTCGAAATAGAACTGTTTTGACATCTAAACTGTGTACTTAGGCTAAACTGAATTATCTGTTTTTACATTCAACTCTGGCTATTGCCAGTAAGCAGCGACTGTAAACACATCGACTGCACCTCTGCAGAGGAGTAAGACTTCCTCAACGAGTGTCCTGGATTTAACACTAAATAATCTAATGGTGAGGTTCTAGTGATGCTGGATGTTTGGAAAATGTGGAGCACTTCTTTAAACAGCGTACTCATGCTAAACTGATTTTTTTATAAATAGAACTGTTTTGACATTTAACCGTGTGCAAACAAAAACGATACTTATACCAAACTGAATTAATTGAATTAAAACTGTTTAACTAAATTGAAATGCTCGAAATAGAAATGTTTTTTGACAATTAAACTGTGTTCTCATGCTAAACTGAATTGTTTGAAATAGAACTGATTATTTGTATAAAAATGGATTTTGCATTAAATAACCTACAAAGGTTGATATGCCACAAAACTTAACCAATCAAACAAACAACCAAACAACAACAACAACAATAATATTAGAAATCAGAAACAACAAATAGTCAGTTTTTTAAACTAGTATGCAAATTACCCACACTATATTCATTATTTACCTTTATGATAGGTTTTTCCGGCAGTGTAAAACACACTGCAGTATTTTAAAGGCATTAATAACACGCTTCTCCCTGACATTCGCGCCGGATGGGTGTTATTAGTTTGAGTCAGATGGATCTATCTTCCCAGGCAATATCTGCTTAGGAAGGGCTAAGTTCATTGTTCCTCGCCTGAGGAGCCCTAATAGGAAGAATACCGAAAGGATCAAGCATTTTTTGCATCTGCCGTGGAAGGGTTTCAATTTTAGCTCGGCTCCCACATTGAAAAGACTTGGTATCAAATCCTACCTGGTGAGAAGTCAGTTAAATCTCATTAATAACATGGCTCCGCCTAGCGTTCACGTCAGGTCAGTGTTATTAATTTGAACCGCCTGGTCTCACCAGAAACACCTGCTTTGCAGGGCTAGTTTGTAGCTTGGTGTCTGAGGAGCCCTAGTATATGGAACGCCGTAGAAACCTATCATTCTTTGAAATAGTCACGCATGAACCCGATTTGTGTGTGGTTACCCACGATAAAACCACCTAGTATCATTTATCGGCTCATTAGGAAGTCAGCTAATTACCCTTAACGACATAGGCTATTTCTTGGCAATTCTAACACATTTGTGTTGGGTTGGCTGAGGTCGGCGCTCTTGGTTGTAGTCATAGACAGACTGGAGCGTTGTTTGTGATGTACTAGTCTAATGTTCTACCGCTTGACGCTACTTATATTTCTTCTATATCGGTGCTTCCTAGTCATATTTACATAGCACGTGTGTGTGTGTGTGTGTGTGTGTGTGTGTGTGTGTGTGTGTGTGTGTGTGTGTGTGTGTGTTCAAATCAGCATATTTATGAGCCGGCGGTGGTACTACATTAAAACTTCCTCGAATAACATTCTTCCAGCCAATACACAGTTTAGACATTGAGACATCGTTAATCGAAACGACGATAATTAAGATTGAATAATGAATATTTGATTATTAATAGAAATTTAACGGAAATAATTGTGACAGCGTTGGTTATGTAGATTTGGTTAAGGGAGACACACATCACCTTCATTCTAATAACACACGCAAACACCTATATATGAATATGTATGTTAGGTTGAGTCACAAATATATTTCGTTTCAGTAAAATATGATTTATTCATAAATAATTTGACAATGAATCAATTTCAATCGATCGTAAATTCGCCATTAATTTTAATCCATCCTAACTATGTATCAGTTAGGAAGTTAATTCTTCACAAGTAAATTTCACTTGGTTTTCTGGTCAAGACATTTTCCACAAACATTTTTACCCGATCTTCTTGAAAAAATCTTGTGTTTCAGATTTTTTTGTTGAGAACGAAAAAGATGGATATCACTTGTAAGTAAGTTCTGGTGAATATGGAGGACTGTATTAAATTAAAAAAGTTGGTGACCTTAGTCGAAGGTGACCTGAAGGCTCCCTTTTCAATAGTTATTACACCAGGATGTAATGCATAGTTACAACTTGCGTTTAAAAATGGAAATTTTTTAATAATTTATCCCAATATATATTCCCATGTGATTACGTAAGAAACAGTTAATGTAATCGCGTAATAACATCAACCGCCGAAAGTAAACGCGTTTTTTGGGCTTTTTTTAAAATCACAAACTGCACTCTGAAAATGAAGATTAACGTCCAATGTAGTCTCTGCTCTTAATTGATCTGGCGTATATATATATATACATATATATAATTCTCTTAATACCCTGCCCAGTGGCAAAAGCTGCTTGGTAGCGCCAGGAGTGGCAGTACCGCCTTGAGCTACTGAAACTGTGTTATCACCCCTTGGTTGGCTTCTGATGAGGACATGGTATCACATGTGCTTTCACACGTTGTATGATTATATATATATTTAGATATATATATATATATATATATGCAGTGTGCGATGTGTAAATTGTCATCTAAATTACGCGGAAATGAAAACAATTCTGACATCTTAATTTATCAGCTATATTTACTAAAATTGCACGAAAATGTCTTGAAATATTATAGATTAGATTTATTTGAAGAAATAACCATTGGCGACCTCCAAATGACTTCGGAATCTCCTTCAAGATTTTCCGGCGGTTTCCTTATTTAAATTGGTAAACTGTTATTGGGACATATCCTACCATACCCCAAAGATGATCTCGTCCAACCTAAACATATTCGCCGAGTTTAGCTCGCTCGGAGAAGACAACTTTTCGTTTCTTACAAGACATTTGTCAAGCCGAGAGAACGGCTAGTACTTCCTTTGTATGACTTCCTTTTTTCTGCTAATACAATAAGGTTTACCTATCACCCGTTGTTTGAGTTGTTCTTCAACCGGTCTTATCTGAAGACCACAACATAAACACTGCCGTTATTCTTGCCTTTAGTTCATCTTTGGTGTGACACGAATGTTAGTAAGTCTCTTGCTTGACCGTGTATCACACGTAATAATCAAGGGGATGGCAAACTGGAGAGATGGGTGACCTTGGGTTAAGGGTGATGTGGTCACAGAAATTTTGTCCCACCATAAACTGAGTTCTCCTGCATAGTGTCCTCCAGCAGCCACTCTCTCGATCCATCACAATCACTTTCGGACAATTGATGAAGGCCTCCTAGTTGAGTCTGGGGTCATCAAGATAAATGGAGGCACAACGTCACGATAGCTAGTGAACACACCAAACACCATGTTATGAACTGGGTGTTTACTTTTCATCTTATGGAGATTGAGTAAGCCAACTGTTGTTTTGTGTGATCGGTTAGAGAGGATGCTTAAGTTCAAAATTTTATTGCGTGGTCTTTTTTGCCCTTTGTAACCTATGATAAAAATTGGCCTTTTCTCAACTTGTATGAGAAATACGAAGCATCGGTATGCACTACCAGCCTGATAAAAAACTCAGACACTCCCATATCCCTGGCTATGGATCTGATTATCTTTCTGGGATCGTTGATATTCATGGTCTAGAGATTGTCAACAAATTCGGGAGTTGTTTTTTTTTTTTTTCTTTTTTTTTTTTTTGTCAGAGGGACCTAATTGAGGCTTCCAAGCTCCTGCACTGTCTTAACACTGGACTCGTCCAACTCTTTTCGAATCCTCTGGACTGTCCTTGGATTGACACCCAAACACAGTGAAATCTTCCAATTGAATATTCTAGTGTAGTGAAGTGTAGGGGAGGGCGCTACTCCTTTGCCTGGATTGCTCCTTTACCCTTGATACGTTCCTTATAATGCTGAGTGTTAAGCAAAGAGGTATCAAGTACCATTTTTAAAGTCTTTGGTATGACCCGATCTGGGACTGAACCCCGATCTCCCGGACCGATGGCGAACACTCTACCCACTAGACCAATGAACCAGCGATAATTCTGCAAAACAATATGATAGAATGCGGGTCTTTTGCTATTTTAAGTTTATATTTTCGTTTCTCTAACCAGTGAAGAAAAATTTTTAAAAAAACGAGCACCTTGGTAATTTCTCATTAATGATTTATTTGTTTCAGCTTTAGCTTGTCGGCTTTAGAACTTGACCCTCTTTTTGCAGTGGCTAGTTTTGTTTTGTTTTTTAATGTTTCTATTCTTTATTTTTTATTTATTTATCTTTTCTTTTTTTTTTTAGTGGGGTCTCGCCTGAGACCATTGTATGATTGTATTTTAAGTACTGTATGTGTCCTCAGAGAGAAGTTTTGCCTCGGTCTACTTCGGGGATTACGCCTCACTGGTCTGCTATGTGTAAACACTGATAAAAACAAAAAAAACACTTTTTATCCTTTTTATATTTCTGTTTATTGGTCTATCGATTCTGTAGTGGATAAAACATTTCTATCCAACTGCAACGCAATACAACTTGATTAATTATTCGATCTCTGAATGTGTGACTCTGTATTATAAAATGACCTTAAATACTCCACTGAAGTTTTTCTTTGAAAACGACTGTGTATAGCTAACCAACTATTTCCTAGTCCATTCTAACGCCAGACTAGAATCATTTTATTCCATTTGGTTATTACGAAGTATCGCCGATTTCTTTCTTGAAAAAAATTTAAACAAAAAATCAATTGTATAAAAACGAAAACATTTCTCCGGCCAAGCATAAATTATTCCATAGAGCCATTTTTCTACTTATTAGCGCGAACGGCGTCGAAATGAGATTTGTCGAATATTAGCGTTGAAATAGACGAGTAGTATATCTTAACTAACACTAATTTATAAGTTTTTTGGCGCCTTTTTGGTCACTTTCATTTTCCTGTTTTGTTTTTTTTTTTAATTTTCTAGTACATGTTTTAAAAATTGAATAATTTCTTTGTGAGGTTTCGTCTTGTCTTCATTCGATGTTTTCATCGTTTGAATTCTCTTGTAAACTGTTCGATTCCAGCTCGAATTATTCGTTAGTTCTTCCCATCGGACTTTCTCTCTCTCTCTCTCTCTCTCTCTCTCTCTCTCGCTCTCTCTCTCTCTCTCTCAGTCCCATATATATATATATATATACTCATTTCAATCTTTACACTGTATACATCTTTCTTTTTCTTTCTCGTCGTTCTTCTAACTCTCTTGGTACCAGCTCGTATGAATGTGTGTAATTATTTGCTTATACATTTGTTGATTGCTGAATGTCATATCTACAGAGAACAAATGTCTATGCATACAGTATGACTATGCAGATTTATACATGAATATATAAATATCTACGGGGTATATAGACAACAATTACAGTATGAATTATTTATACTCGTATACTTTTCTTTGTTGCTTTGAAAAGATGTCGTTGGGCATTTTCTCGGGTATTGTATCACAAATAAATTAGTACGCTTCTGACATTTATCATTAAATATCAAGTCTTGAATATAACACCATTCTTTGATTCTCTTCATCACTCGTCCCCATGAACCATTGCTCTTGGTCGGTCTTCTAGACTACATCCAGTGTCCGCACAGAGCTGATGTAAACCCTTGCTGGTCGGCGAGAACTAACGCATCCATGTGTAGGAGTCCATAAAAAAATGAGTGTTTTTTTACTTCCCCAATAGTGCCTAACATATCTTGTCTCTCTTACTTGGATGGTTTGTGAGATGGGAGATAAGTGGCCGCACAGTTGCTGTTTTGTGGAGTGTTCGTTCCTGGATTTGTTCAAAACAGCATTTAGGCTTCGTTTGTTGTTCCCATCAAGCTTTTTTCCCTCCGCATTTCGTTAACGTCCAGGTGGTGCATACCATTCGCAAACAAACAAACTTGCTAGGATTTGTTTCTTGTAAACAATTTGCAGATACTATTTATTGCCAAACTCGGTTGAAAATGGGTATACCTCATATCTAAGCCATTTTGTTTATAGTCAAAGAGTAATAATCCTGTCGTTTTTTAGAATAATATGTTAGAATTCGGGTGACCATTTTGTCTTCCAGTTGTAGAATTCTTAATACAAAAGATATGTCCTGTCAGTAGAAGACTGCAAGACGGTAAGATAATGAGGATAATTTACTTTTCCTCTTATATGCCTCTACACGTTGCTGATTGGCCGATTTCCTCCTGCAACTAACTGGCGAGTCTATAAATAGGATGTACCAGATAGTGGACGTATTGTACCCTCTCCCCAAACAGTCCATGCTCCCCAAAATGTCCACAATCTGATACATCCTATTCATAGATTTGTCGGTTAGTAATATTATCCTAATAATCTTCCTGTCTTGTAGCTTTCTACTGACAAGATGGTTCAAATATATGGACACCATACAAAATGAAAGTTCAAGACTAGTCTTAGAAGCCTTCGAAACTTCTCCAGTGAAAATATTTTGTGAAGAGACTCATGAAACGCCTCAACAACTCGAGAAACATGCCTAACATAACTTCGCAAAATGTAAATCCTTCCCATCCAACACATCTAACGATTGCATCTTCAAACAAAGGCAGAAGCAGAGTTTTACAAAAAAAAAAAAAAAAAAGATAAAAATAAAGAAAAACTCTTTGGCTTTCGGCTTGAACCTACCCTTGAAGTATCTAAAATATATCTCTCACCAATATTCACGAAACCATCATACCAAAGACTCCGATTTTGATTATTAAAAAAAAACCCTAAAGTAATCCTCGAAATAAAAGAACTCTCCAAAACAAAAACCTATTCCATCACTTGGTAAGATAAATGTCCTGAAACATCATCCCAACCACCTCTACATCTTTACAGATGGCTCTAAGGACAACAATAAAACAACGTGCACAATCATTTTAAACAAGAAAATTATAAAAGCTCTTCGGAAGGTAAACTCCATTTTTTTCAGTTGTAGCCCATGTAAGAGACCTAACACAAGACATAATCTCTGAAAGCAGCCACAAAAATTTATAATATTTTCATATTCACTCTCTTTCTTAATATCACTAAATAATAATTTAAAAAAAAAACATGAAGACCTCCTAATAATTAAACATCTGAGTAGGTTAGACTCTGTGTTCAACTCTGAATGTATAATTTTTCTCTGGATACCAAACCCTATAGGAGTGAGGGGAAGGTTAAAGAACTGACTCGGCAGCCAAATTGGCCTCTGACAAATTCAAGATTCTATACACTGACTTGAAACCTTAAAATTAATAGATTTCTTTATTCAAAATGGTTACAACGCTGGAATAACATCAACAATAAGCTCTTCTTTATCAAATCCACTTTAGAAGAGCGGAGGCTAGCTTTCACAAAATCCAGAAAGTAACAAGTCACTATATCCCGATTAAGCATTGGTCATAAAATACTTACACATAGGGCACCTCGGGTGGTGTAATGGTTAGCAAGGTAGACTAGCAAACCTACACGAGTGAGTTCGATTCTCATTGGGTGCCCAATTCATGCGGCCTTGTGCTACATCTAAGCAAAAAAGCTTAGTAAATTACATAAAATACTTACGCACTCCTTTATATTCAAACAAGTACAGCAACTATTGTTTCAAACTCCATGCAGTTTTAAATACTTTCTCATAGAATATAAAACTTTCACTTACCTCACAGAACGCCTTTTCAATGTTGATAAAATAAAAAATCTATTTGAAAATATCTACAGAGATAAAATTATATTTTTATTAGGGAAACCATAATATACCAAGAAGTATAAACGTAAACCTGATTAATACCATTCAAAATAACTCAGTAAAACGATTCTCGGCAATGCTAACAAATCGTCAAAATCTTTAACAACTGAAATTTATTTGTAGACGTACAAAGTACATAATTCCCTAACCTCTTGGCATAAAATAACCCCAGACGGATTGAAATATCCTTACTGTGGTGTAATGGTTATTGTCGTAGGAATTGGACACGACGATACGAGTTCAAATTCTGGACGAGGCTTATTGCATTTCACATCGCACTAATACCCTTGGGAAAGGGATGAATCCAATTATTCTCCCTCCAGCTATGGATAAATAGTAGGACAGATTAGGTTCTCCAGCTTTGGTGAGGCAACTAGTCAAGGAGAAGGAAAACTCTGAATTCAAACCTGTTAAACTCCGCTTAAAAATTGACCTTGTGTCATATCCTGCCCGAGCGGAGGGGTTGGGTAAATATGATCCTTACAATCTACTAAACCAAACCAAATCTTGTAAATCTGCCAGGAGCAATGAACAATAGGTACAGGTGGCAAGAGAAAGAGAGCGAGAGAGAGAGAGAGAGAGAGAGAGAGAGAGAGAGAGAGTCGGGGAACTCCGTGCTATCAGCTCGACTTGATGGTGATAATGATGATGATAGTGATGATGATAATGATGATGATATTTGGTATCGAGTGTATAGATTCAAGTAACTATTTAATGAACATAATTTGTTGGCACACTGTTATATGGCTTCATGTATTTCTATCCAACTCATTGTAAAAAAAAAACAACTAGTGCATAAATATTGGTGTTCAATAGAAACATTTGAAACCATATAACTATAAAAATTATTTGCATGAGACAGGAAGACGATATAATTGTTGTTAAATGAATATTACAGACAAATAAATAGTTCGTAAAAGTAAAGTTGGCGACTGTAGTCGAGGGTGACCCGAAGGTTCCCTTTTCGATAGCTACAACACCAAGGTGTTGGGAAGGGCGTTATTCCTTTCCCTAGATTGCTCCACTTTACCTTGATCCTTACCTTATAAGGCTCAGTGTTAACCAAGGTAGCATCAAGTACTTTTTTTGAGTCTTTGGTATGACTCGACCTGGGATTGAACCCAGGTCTCCCGGGCAGATATTTACAAATGAATTCAATTTCGATTATCAATAACAAAAAGGTGCTGATGTGCCATTAAATAAATCAAACAAAAAACTTAAAACACTTGAAAGAATCATATAAATCTCGGCCAATAGGTACGAATGATATTGTCGATGAGATAAGATATGCTTAATACCTGTAAAAAAGGGTTTAACGCTGAGCAGGTGAATTTCGGTGTCTAAGAAAGATTCATAAATCAAATCCAATGCCGCTAAATACTCAAAGCAGAAAATTCTGCAAAATATGAAACATATCTTATAAGTCTCCGGCAGAGTTGAGCAGCCATATTTATTCTCATCCTAAGCAATACTGAAGTCTTACACTGTTGTGAGCAAGTCTTGTATTCTAGTAAGAAAGACGAAAGATGAGTTTAATATCACTTCCATTGTGGTTGTAGTAACATGATGGTCTTGATCTTGGGCCAGATCACCTAGTCTAAGTGATGCCTGGCCATGTCACATTTTCGCGGCTAGAGTGAGGTGTTCTGTGAACCCAATGTATCAATGAAGTGTGGTTAAATGCCATAGAACTTTCCTTTTTAAGATCATATGTTTTTCCCTCTGGGATTCTAGCTAGTTTATTTGTATCAGGGATCGATTGGTAGAGAGGGTGGTCCAAATTTTGCTTCCACGGGGTGATATCATCTTTTTTCATTGAAAAAAGCTTGAAAAAGAAACCATAAAAAGGAAAGCTTTCGAATCATTCAACGAACTTTTGCTGCCAAAATATACACAATACATATGTAGGGAACTAATGAATAAATACATTTTTAAAATTAGATTTTAAAAAAAGGAAAAAAAAAACTATTAAATGAATAAATACATTTTTAAAATTAGATTTAAAAAAAAGGAAAAAAAAACTATTAAATTTGCAGAAACTCCCAGAGGTCTCTAACTGGAAAAAGGGATGATGCATGCGTAAAAGAAAAAAGACATCTTCTTGACAAAGGGGATCAGACTTTCTTTCTCTTTCAGGCAGTGACCAGCATTTTGACAACACCATTTTGCTGTCTGGTGTTTGGGCACCACCCATACGTCTTTGGACGTGGCGTTGGTTAGTCCCTTTCACCCAGTAGCAGCTCTCTCTCGGTCAGAAATATGCTGAAATATAAAAGATCCACAAATGAACTACAAACTATCCCTTACCGGACTTTGACAATCTACCAGAAAGAACTAACCCTTATGGAAGCCCGAAATACCAAATGCGGACTAACACATGCATGAAATGATTAACGTATTTTTGACACCTTAACTGGGGGATTCAACCATTTCAATGTTTTCAGGGAAAACTCATTCACCCTTGGAATGGTTGTTGAACCCAGTAAATAAAAGAAAGTGAAAAAGAAACGTCTTCGTCTCTTATCTGTTGCTGTCTTTTCTTTTGTATAATTCTTCTGGGGACCTACTTGGGCAAGGCGTTGCACTGACTAACGAACGTGGGGGTAAAATAAAATAACCAAAATATGGAGCCAGATATTCAAACTGCAACACAGTCTTGCCCTTTGCCCGTGACCTTCGGCCTCATACCCCACACATACATACAGATTTCGTAATATGGTCTCTGTGGTGTGAAGAGATAAACATTTACTGTGAATGGAGAACGAGAAGTAAATCAAGTAAATTAAAATTCTGTTTAGAATGAAAAAACACGTTTTATCCAAATTTTCGTGCTACCACGACTTCAGAGACTGAACGTTGGAAATAATTTTTTTTAAAATTCTCCTAATAATAAAACAATTTGTTTTTACCTCTCCAGCATACTGATAATGGGGTAGCTCGTAAGAAACAAGCGGGAAAAGTCCTTCTTGATTATTATATAATTTTTCCAACAGTAATTGGTAACTTTTTAAAATATGATAAAACAAAAAACACTTTACTTCATTTTGATGGCCTTTAAGCTTAAAATAATGCGAATATTTGTTAAATTATTTATTCTCTTTGTTATCAGTCATCATCCAGATATTCACGGATTCCTTTGATTCTCTTTATGTCTCCGTCCGCCTTGTCGGCTGGGGCTGTAGAATACGCCGAATGCACATCTGCTGAGGGGTAAGATGCTCACCCAACGGGTCTTCTTGATATGACACTAAACAATGATGTTGATGCTTCAGTAATGCAGGAGCCTTGAAGAATGCGGAGTAGGTCATTATTGCCATCGCTCCCGGCTTCACTCTGGCCTAGAGTAGTATCACTTGATCGGATCCTATCTATGGGTTAAATATAATCGTTTGACATTAAGCTGTGTACTTATGCGAAACTGACTTGTTTGAAATAGAACTCTTTGATCATTTAACAGCGCGTAAACAAATGATTGATGTTTAATTGAATTGTTAGTGATACACATCACAACTTGAAAATATTAAACTGTGCGCGAAAAAATGATAAATAGTAAATTATTCGTATTGGATAGAAATAAGTGAAACATTTTAAGTGAGTAAAAAAGAATCAGCTCAGGTTCGTTTAAGAATTTTATCTACAAAACGTGTTTACAAATCATATATATGTATTGATGGATTTGACATTAGATAAGCTACAATGTTTGATATGCGATGAAACCAAACCTATCCAATTTTGACTCTATATCTTTCGGTCTTTGCTGTAGATAAAACCTCAAGACCAATTGTTTTAAAGTATTTTAAAACTTTTTAAAAATCTTTCTATTCCTAGGGTTTCTCTCGTGGACCTCCGTGTAAAAAATATCGTCGACCTCTGTATGAAAAAATATCATGGATCTCAAAGAGAAAAAAGGAAATTCATCAGAAATATTTAACGAAAATCACGTTCAATATTCACAATGAGTAAAGTGAGTGAGATGAACTTTCTTTGCAAGGCAGAAATTCTCACTTCTCAGTGACATTTTTGACAACAATGCACTCAATCCAGCATGTCTAAATCAGTGATGATGAAGACGAGTGATTGATTTTAATGGCATGTCGACTCGTCTGGGGTTATTTAAGCTTAAAGGTTAGCGTACATTTATATCTATATTTCTGGTAGAGTTTCTTAAAACTTTTTCTCCACAAGGTTATAGGATATCAAAAGCGGCTGAACTCCACATACTTACAGGTATTCAATTAAATACAAATAATTCACAAACAGATCCACGAGGATCATTAAATAAGTTTCCAGTCTTTTTTCGTATAGGCACTTTTATTGATAGTACACATATGAAACTCTAGTCCCCTTCGAACTAATCTCCTCCAGTTGCAATGCACTTGTTGTACTGTTCCAACAACTTCTGGAATGCTCCACGGAAGTCCTCTTGTGTGAGCGTGTCAATGACCTTCGTCAGAGCCTCTTTCATCTCCTCAATTGTCTCATAACAACAGCCTCTAAGCTTAGGAAATAAGCAAAAGTCACAAGGACCAAGGTCTGGACTCTAGGGAGGCTGAAGAACTGTCATGATGCTCATCTTTATCAAATGTCTGTGACAAGGATGGGGTTGTGGACTGGTGCATTGTCCTCGTGGAAATGCCATTGAGTGGATTTGAAGAGTGCTGGCCTCTTCCCTAGGAATCTCTTCCTGAACTCTCGTAAAACCTCAACATAGTAACCCTTAACACTTTGGCCAATCAACTCTGGTGTTCTTACTTCCTTACCTTTCCCTCAACTCTTTTCATCCCTCACAGACTCCCTGCATTCCTTGAATCTCTTATGCCACTCAAAAACTGATGCTCGTTTCATGCAAGATATTCCAAAAGCAGTCTGAAGCATACGTTTCTGTGGTATAAGAGTTTCATGTGTGTTTTGGCCTAGCGGTTAGAGTGTTCGCCAATGGCCCGGGAGACCTAGGTTCAGTCCCAGGTCGAGTCATACCAAAGACTCAAAAAATGGTACTTGATACCTCCTTGCTTAACACTCAGCATTATAAGGTACGGATCAAGGGTAAAGTAGAGCAATCCAGGGAAGGAGTAGCGCCCTCCCCTACACCTTGGTGTAGTAGCTATCGAAAAGGGAGCCTTCAGGTTACCCTCGACTATGGTCGCCAACTTTACTTTTACTTACTATCAATAAAAGTTCCCATACGAAAAAAGTCTGGAAACTTATTTAATGATCCTTGTAATCTTGCAGTTGAGACTAAAAGAGGAAAAGAAGGGTGACACTTTTTCTTATGGGCTGATAAGATGGAATGGCCGTCTTGGAAACAAAACGAATATCGTCATACTACAACTATTGGCACAAATATTGTTTAGTTTAAAGAGCAAGGAAGATTTTTTTGTATCGTTGATTGTTATGTGTATACATTTATCCAAACCTTTTACAACAAGGAAGGTGTGACACAAGGTTAATTTTTTAACGGAATAATGCTATTTGAATCCAGGGTTTCGATTTTCCTAGACATGCTAATCTGCTTTGCTCTTTACCCATAGCTGGGAACAAAACAAACAGTATCATGCCTATCCATACAGCATTAGCGCGAAGTGAAATAGGTACAATATAAAATATTATCTAATCCGAATAATTTTGATACAGTTGTATGCTTTCAAGTATTTCAATCTAATATTCAAAATTATTTGGTTTCAAGTAATTATTTCTAGCAAACGATTGTCATTTGTTTGAATACAATTATATGGTAAAACCATATAACTATAGCTTATAATAATCCGACTGGAGTCTGCGTGGAGTAGTGGCTAATGTAGTGGACTGCAATATATGAGTAAGCAAGTTCAAACTCCACTCCGGCTATTACGTTTAGTTTTTGATAAATACCTTTTACTTTTGGTTTGGTTAGGTTGCGTTTTATGCCATATCAACCATTGCAGGTTATTTAATGCTAAATCCCTTTTTATGCACATTAACAGTTCTATTTCAAACAATTCAGTTTAGCCTAACCACACATTGTTTGTTTACTAACCGTTAAATGTAAAAACAGTTCTTTTCAAACAATTCAGTTTAGTGCAATTATACAGTTTAGTTCTATTTGACCCATAGATAGGACCCTTTTCAAATGGTACCGCTCCAGGCCAAAGTAGACCTGGAAGTGATAGCAATGAAGGTTTGATTTAGTTTGATGGCACATCAACCATTTGAGATTATTAATGCCAAATCCATTTTTATACATAAATATTTCTATTTCAAACAATTCAGTTTAACATAATTACACTGTTTAGATCTATTTGACCCTTAGATAGGACCATCTCAGGTCAAACCAACCCGGGCCAGAGTGAACCTGGGAGCGATGGCAATGAAGGAGTACTTAGTATTTGCCAAATCTCCAGCATTACTGAAATTCATCATCAGATTGTTTAGTGTCATATCCAGAATACACGTTGTGAGGGTCTTACCCACTCCGCAAAGAAGCATTCGGTGTATTCTACTGCCCCAGCTGACTGGGTAAAATAACTCTGTGAAAGGTATGTAAGCTCTTCTTCAAATATGGCTTTGGCATGAAATAACCCACGAAGGCTGTTAAGCCATTAAATGAAATAAAAACAAACCTAAAAATAATCCTTTGTAAACAATTATAGGTTCAATTAATACAAACAATTTACAGTTATATGGCATCAAGTATTTCTATTAATTACTATTAGTTTTTGATAGGACAATTTGACTTATAGATAGGATACTAATAGGTTCAACTACTTCAAAGTGGGCCTGGAAGTAATAGCAATGAATTGGTCACTCCACACTCACCTGATATCCAGAACTATAGTTTCACCATGAGATATTGTTTAGTTTCATACCCAGGATACCTCTTTTAAATCGAGGTCTTTCCTTTTTGCAGAAGACACAGCTAGCATGTTTTAAGTTTCCCACTCCGACAGAGTGACATGAAAATTTTAGTACCGCAATCTATTTATATGTCACATTGTAAATATTCATACGAAATGAAAATTCAAAATATTCGCTAATGTAGATATTCTACGCTTCAAGTGAGTATTTTACTCAAGCGTTTGTTCTTTAGTATCCTTTGATCACCCTATCCCCAGCATTTGTTCACAAATTTTGTTTGATGATTCAATCAAGCTGGAGAAATAAATTAAAACAGTTACAAAATTCTTTTTACGATTTCGTGGTTTTCGAGTTTTCGATTTTGAAATTAAAGAATTTGTTAAAGCGTTAGGAGCTAAAGTGAGAATTTACCAAAATGTCTCAACGTTCTTAGAGACAACTGTTCATCTGATTTGAATTCATTCACTGCAGCTGGTACCATACAGACCTGTTCAAGCTGTCACACATTACTTATAGAGTAGATGGGCACGTCCTAGTAACCCACATTTTTGTGAGTGGTGACATGAAGGAAAATATTTGTCACAGTGCACTGATGAAATATTTTTTTTATGGGAAACATCTATTTGATGAGTTTATTATCTACCTATTTAACGTGTTTATTATCCCTTTTTGTCAGTTAATTATCAACTTTAGCCAATTCAACTTCTATCTATATTCCTCAAGTCATTATATACCTGTTTTAGTCTGTTCGTCATGAGCCAGTCGGCTGGGGCTATAGAATATACCGACTGTATCTCTGCAGAGGGGCAAGACTCTCCCAACGAGAGATATGGCACTAAACAATCTGATGGTGCGGCTTCTCTAATACTGGAGCTTTGGAGAATACGGAGTATCCCTTATTACAATTGTTACTAGGAGCCCTCTGGTCCAGAGGGGTAGCACCTGACAGAGTCGTATCTGTGGGTCAAATAGATCTAAGCCGTATACTTATGCTAAACTGAATCGATTGAAATAGAACTGTTTTACATTTAACTTTGGGTAAACAAAAAATGTATTTAAACAAATGTCCGTGTGTAAACAAAAAGCTTGAATTGAATTGATAAAACTGCTTTTTCATTTAACTATGTATTCGCATTAGATATAAGTGAAACCATTTAACTCTATGGAAAAATGAGCTGAGGCTTGTTTAGAAATATTAATCATATATATAATATATTTGTATAAAAAAGATTTAGTATTAAAAAACATTCAATGGTTGATATGCCATGAGTCTAAACCAAACCAAATCTTATATATTTAATATATATGTATAAAAAGGATATGGCATTAAATAATCAACAATGGTTGATATGCCATAAAACCAAACCAAAAATATGTTCATCATTTATCTATGTGCCGTCTTCGGGTATTTATTTTAGTCCATTCATCATTTATCTAGCTATTTTTGTCTGATCATTATCTATCGCAGTCTGATCATTATCTATGATTTTTTTTTTTTGTCAATTCATCATCTATCTATTTTAGTCTGAGAATTATATATCATAGTCAGTTTAGTATCTTTTTGGTCTGTTCATTATCTATGCATCTTAGTCTGTTTATCCTCAATCTATTTTAGTCAGATCATTATATTTTTTTCTGTTCATTATCTATCTATTCTAGTCTGATCATTATATATATTTAGTCGGTTCATTATCTATGAATCTTAGTCTGTTAATTATCTATCTATTTTAGTCTGATCATTATATATCTTAGTCTGTTTATTACATACTTTGGTCAGTTCATTATCTATAAATTTTAATCTGTTCATTATCAATCTATTTTAGTTTGATCATTATATATTCTTGTCTGTTTATCATCTATTTTAGTCTGATCATTATATATTTTTGTCTGTTCATTATCTATCTATTTTAGTCTGATCATTATATATACTTAATCTGTTCATTATCTATGAATCTTAGTCTGTTAATTTTCTATCTATTTTAGTCTGATCATTATATATCTTAGTCTGTTTATAATATACTTTGGTCTGTTCATTATTCTGTTCATTATCAATCTATTTTAGTCTGATCATTATATATCTTAGTCTGTTTATCATCTATCTATTTTAATCTGATCATTATATATTTTATTCTATTTATTATATACTTTGGTCTGTTGATTATCTATAAATTTTAATCTGTTGATTATCTATAAATCTTAATCTGATCATTATATATTTTAGTCTGTTCATTATCTATTTGGGTCAGTTCATTATCTATAAATCTTTATCTATCTTTTTTAGTTTGATCATTTTATATTTTAGTCGGTTCATCCCTACCCTCTCAATATTAGCGTAACATACGTCAAAGAGGAAGGAAGTCAGGATGTTACAAGGGTATTAATATGTAGGCATCGGAAATATTTTACTATAAAACTACATGGAAAAAACAGAAGACACTGTCAGTCTTTACAAATAAATGCAGCTTCTACTAACTGATGAGGGTTAGTGTAAGTAGAAATATGAATTGTTTCATTCTCTCTCTCTCTCTCTCTCTCTCTCTCTCTTTCCCTACCTCCACCTCTCTCACTTTCTGTCTCTCTTTCTCTCTTTCTTTCTTTCTCTCTCTCTTTTATGCGAATTGGAAGCGTTGTATTCATATGATGTATAATCTGGCATTTACGAGATTCGAAAGTACGGCCAAGGGGACTACTAAGAGAACGTAATACCTGGTTACAGTCGAGTTTCATTTGAGAGAGGAAAAGAACGAGAGAAAGAGAGAGAGAGAGAGAGAGAGAGAGAGAGAGAGAGAAAGCAATCACTATGCGTTAGTTTTATTACATTCTGTTATAAATAGAAGCCTTTTAAGTAGATTGTCGCTACAAGATAATGTTAAATTTTGATTTTTTATTACTTCGAAGACAGAAACCTTGAACTAGCCTCTTTTGAATAGGAGAGAAGAACGGAACAACGAGTTCTTACATTTCCTTTGACACATAATAGATTTTAGCATGCCACGCACAAATATATTTTCAAATCATACAAATTCGTGTATATATATATATATATATATAATATTTTAGAAGATACATTACGTTTTAAAATAAATTTCAAACATTAATTACGTCACATAATTTTGAAACTGAACGCCACTAACGGTAATAGAATGCAATATGTTTTCACTTTTTTTTGGTTTCATTTTAAAACCTAATATAATTCTAAAGATAAAGCATCACATAATGACATTGCCCTATTGATGGTTTAATATAAAATCCGAAACGTCCGACATAGTCAAATAATTCAACTATAAATAAAATAGAATACCTTGTTTTTTCATATTTTGTCAGTTTACATATATGACCACCATCATGGCTTGTTCACTTTGATTTGCAGGCATGTTCGAGGTTGACAAGGTCAATGCAGCACAGGTAGATACGGTTGCTACGACAGGAAGTTTGGTCAGGGTTTGATAACATGGCGTTGCTGTTCTTCCTCCTCAGCCTTTTTTCCTTAAAGATGGCCTTGAGGGAGATTTTAAAGGATTAGACAACATGGTTGATGGTGAAACGCCAGGCGTCATGGTTCTCAGTTAAAGAGGGGATTATCCACGACGGTCAATGAGACAGCACCAAGGGGTTTATTTAAGCACTCCTTGTATTGCTTCTTTGGTAACTGTCCGTCACAATAGCCAGTGGAGCGTTCGGTATTCGGGAGGTGATGATTACCTATCATGGACACACGCTCCTCAGCATAGCTGGGACTTCAGTAATTGGGCCTTGATACTAGTGACCTTCGCCTGTTCAAGAACCTCAATATTTGTGACATAGTCACTCTAGTTGATGTTAAATATGTTGAAGAGGCAGCATTTGTTGAAGCAGTTGAGGAGTCGTAGGTGGTGAGGATAAGTGGTACACGATTCTGTGACATGTAGGAGGGTGGCAAGAACAATGGCTGATCTTTGTATTGTTCTGCAAGTGTCTATTATACGACATGAATTAGGCCAGTCTGCTAAATTCACTGCTCGATTTTACCAGCCTATTATCGACTTCCTTGTAGATTTTGGCTCTTGACATTGTTATGGGGACATATCCTACCATACCCCAAAGATGGACTCGTCCAACCTAAGCATATTCACTGGGCTTAGCTCGTTCGGAGAAGACAACTTCTCGTTTCTTACGAGGCATTTGACAGACCGACTGCAAACCGAGAACGGATAGTACTTCCTTAGTATGACTTCCTTTTTTTCTGTTAATACAATAACGTTCACCTATCATCCGTTGTTTGAGTTGTTCTTCCACCGGTCTTATCTAAAGACCACAACAGACAGGATGGTGAACTCCAGGTTGGTAAACTGAAGGACTACTTTCAACTCAGTCTCACCAATGTTCATAGGGGAAGCGTGTTACTTTTTCTGCAGTGCACGCTTGTGCAGCATCTCAGTCTTTATTAAGATGACTTCTGACGAAAAGAGCTGGGCAGACACTGTAAAACAAGTAGTAATGCGCAGCAAGGTTCTTTCTGTGTGCTCAACAAAGGCAACATCATCGGCAAAGCTGAGGTATCGGATCAGTTGCTCTGTGTCTTCGTGTAGTTTTCAGAGCATCGGAGATTAAATTGGCTTACATCACGATGTTATCTGAGAAAAACCTCGTCCTCTTCATCAAGATCTTTTGCGTCCCGTTTGTGCATCATTCGAAAGATGATGAAGGGCTGATGCTTGGACAAAATCTTGCTTTCCTTAGTTGATGATCGGGAGAGATCTCTGTTGAGTTTGACTTGGCTACACTGGTTTTCGTGCAGCTGAATGACCATGTGCAGGAAATATGGTAGACAGCCAAATAATCTGGCACATCAGGTCACGGGGTGTTATATACTGCCCTTTAATTTTTCACACCTGGCACTTCACTTTTTTCAGTAGATTCCTTGCGAGTACTTTTTCTGCTAGGGAGTCAACCCCCGGTAATTGGAGCTGTCTGACATTTCCATTTATTTATTCATTTATTTTCCAGAGTAATTATGACTATATTCTGGAGATATTTCGATAGTATTCTCTACATCTAGCCATAGACGAAAAACGCATATTTTTTCATGCTACGCTGGTCTGTGCTATGTGAAATGCAATCAGTCTCGTCTAGGATTTGAACTCGTGTCGCCGTGTCCATTTCCTACGACGGTAACCATTACACCACAGGCACCTCCCACAGACCTTGTGTTATATCCTGCCCGAGGGGAGGGGTTGGTAAACATAAGAACTAAACTATGTACTTATGCTAAACTGAACTACTTGAAATATTGCTAATTTGTCAAAGGGAAGCGCATAGACATGATGTGTTATGAATACCCTGATGGCAGGTTTTCAAGTAAGGAAGTCAGCAAATTTCTGACCATGAAGCCCACCCATGAAATACGTCTTTCAGCTGCTAATTTGCCTGAGGGGTAGAGGGTAGATTTGGCGCCCTACTCTTGTAGTCTGCCTTCCTGTGGAAAGAGATCTTCACTGGGAGCAGCAATGTCAATATTATCTTGATAGTTCTTTGCAATTAGGTTTGGTATCTTTGTTTAATGGCATATCAACCTTCTTGGGTTATTTAATACTAAAGCATCCTTCTACAAGAACATTAACGGTACTATTTAACTGGGTGAATAAGGTGGTTCATACCTTTCCCAGGGGTATTTGTCCAAAAGTGAACGTAATAGCACGACTGGAATTCGAACTGGCTTACTACGATTCCGCAGTCCATCACTTTAACCATTACACCACATGGACATCCCGCTTGTTGCAATTAGAGCGGAACAACTGTCAGCTGTGTCTTGCATATTCCTGATATTCTGCATATTCTATTTTGTCATTTCGCATCCTTGCAGTTACGTTTGTACTTTTTACTTTTGTAATAATAACATAAATACCATTCAGCATAAAACTAGACCACTTTTCCAAGAGTTCCCCACAAACTAGATCGCCCGACTAATTATTCCGTATAAAACAGTATATAAATCGATACAATACTTTTGGAAATGTTATTTGATGATCGTGTTGGCGTGAAACTCTCTGTTATTGATCACTTGAGAGTCCAGCTCGTTTTACTTGGATGGTTTGGGAGACGAGAGGTTAATGGCTATATATATATATATATATATATATAGGATGTTGCTTGCTGCCTTGAATAACTACGAGAAGCAGAACCCAAGAAAACAACACACACACACACATATATATATATATATATATATATGTGTGTGTGTGTGTGTGTGTGTGTGTTTGTTGTTTTCTTGGGTTCTGCTTCTCGTAATTATTCAAGGCAGCAAGCAACATCCTACGTTACCATTTGATCTAAATATAATCTGTTAACAATACTGAGCTCACGATTCCTAAATGTCGAAAATTGCATTTTATATATGTTTGTGTGAGGGCGTGTACCTCCTATTAAGATTTATAAATGGTGTGAAGCAAATACCGCAAAGTTATGCGTTAGTCCAGTGTGTGTAATATTATCTATGCCTGTTCACATCTATCTGCATGTAATTATGTAACCCAGTACTGCTTGTGTCTTGAAAAAAAAACACGGACTGCAACTCTGCAGAGGGGTAAGACCCCCGCCCAATGAGTGCCCTTGATATGACACTAAGCAATCAGATGGTAAGGTTCCAGTGATGCTGGGGCTTTGGGGAATGCGGAGCGCTCCTTCATTAACATTGCTCCCAGGTCCAACTCTGGCCTGGAATGGTAGCACCTGATAGGGCCCTATCAATGGCTTAAATAGAACTAACTACATGCTTATGCTAAACAGAATTGTTTAAACTAGAACTGTTTGACTAAACTGAATAGTTTGAAATAGAAATGTTTTCGGTTGAACATCGGTGTGTAAACCGGCACTTCCACCGAGATTTTCTGGTGAGGAGGTTGGCTAGACACCGCGCAGGATGAAAAACAAGACCAGTCAAATGTCGGGGGGAGCTTTTTGATCAATGGCCATCTAGTATATTATTGCTTCGAGTATTGGACCCCTTATTTGAAGTCAAGTTATCCCACTAAGAGAAGGACAACTCTGATATAACGTTTGTAGTTGAGTTGATTACTGGTTATCTTGCTTCAGTTTGTCACTTGATAATAATCATGAAGAGTGGTATCTGTGTTGTACAAGCTTTGCCAACTACAATACCATCCTCCCGAAAAAAAATCTGATGCTGATGAGGATGTGGTGACGTAAACAGCTTAAAGTATTACATATCTAAACATGGGCAGCATGTGGTGTCCTCCTGTGACAGGAATTGACACAGGGGAAGACGTTGTGTCTGTGCTGCCCTTTTAGGACAGCACTGTTCACCCAAACGAAGGAATGCTGACGGTGAAAGCATGAGATTACAAAGGTTGAGCCATAATAAATTATGCAGTTGCCATTTATCTAGGTCTGTTTACATCTATCTCAAATATACACAAGGTGCATACGATAAGTTTCCACACTTTTTTCGTACGGGCACTATTATTGATAGTACACACTTGAAACTCGAGCCCCCTTCGAAATAATCTCCTCCGGCTGCAATGCACTTGTACTGTTCCCACAAATTCTGCAAGGCCCCATGGAAGTTCTCTTGTGAGAGCGTATCAATGACCTTCGTCACAGCCTCTTTCATCTCCTCAATTGTCTCATAACGATAGTCCCTGTGCTTAAGGAATAACCAAAGGTCACAGGGAGCAAGGTCTAGACTATAGGGACGGTGAGGAACTGTCCAGATACCCATCTCTGTCAAATAGTCCGTGACAAGGATGGAGTTGTGGACTGGTGCATTGTCCTGGTGGAAATGCCACTGACCCGATTTGAAGAGTGCTGGCCTCTTCCCTAGGAATCTCTTCCTGAACTTACTTAAAACCTCAACATAGTAACCCTAACCCTAACTCTTTGGCCAATCAACCCTGGTGTCTTGACTTCCTTACTCCTCCTACACCTCTCATCATCACTCATAGATTCACTGCCTTCCTTGAGTCTCTTATGCCACTTAAAAACTGATTCTCGATTCATGCAAGATGGTCGAAAAGCAGTCTGAAGCATTCCATACATTTCTGTGGCATTTTTTCCCAGTTTAAAACACAATTTTATTGCATATCGTTCTTCTAAAGAGTCAGATTGCATTTTTTAAATTCACCCGCTGTGACAATCAGGCTTTAGTTGGGGCGTATTCCAATTGCTGCTGTAGCTGTTCATTTGAAGCTGAAATTGGTCAGTCATCTCATAAGATGAATAGCAATAACATACTGAATGTTCAAGTGTCTACGACAATTCTAATTGCCCATACGAAAAAAGTCTGGAAACTTATCGTATATATAGTATTATTCAGTTCAGTTAAACGGGAGTTGGGATTAATTCTATCGGGACAAAAAAAAAAAACATTCAACAGTGAACATTTAAATTTTCCTGGTAAAGAGCTCAATGTAATTGACATTACAGAGCAATAACAAAAAAAAAAAAAACCGGTCACATTAGGATTATAGATTAATTTCCATCCTTTTATGGGTTTTGATATAAATCAAAAACACCGAAAAAAAAACCTTCTTCAGATCTTATGGATAAAATAATTCAGAATAGACACAAGAAAGAAGGGTGAGAGGGGATAGAAGAGGGGAGTTTTCTCCTCATTTAGCCCACTTCCGGTTTTCTTTAATTTATTGCCGGTTGGAATTATAGTAAATTAATTTTTTTTTTAATTCTAAATATATTTCGACTTAAAACTCCAGATTTAATACTAATTTAGATAAATACAACTTTCTTTAATAACTTTACGTAAGGATACAGTAATACTTATATCAAATTAAATTCAAAATTCAAAATTAAAATTTTTTATTTCAAATTTTATTTTCGTGCCTATTAATTCAGTTACCCTTCCATTGAAGAGTACGTACACATCACATGGTTTCTTCTCATCTTTTTATTTTATTTCATTTTTATTCATTTACCTTAAATCTCATTTTAATCCTATGTTATTATATTTTATCTGTCATAAATTGTCTATAGTTTAAATTTATTCCTATGTCTACATCTAGCTATTAATTCACGTCTCTGATTTAATAATTTTTCAGGGTCTGGGTATATCATTATTTGTATGTTTTCCTCTAGGAATAGATTACATCTACTATCAAAACATTTCGGAGTATTTGACTTTTTCAATATGGATCTCAGGGGTTAAACCTTTATTTTTCAAACTCCAAAAATTCTTTGATAGGGCTCTTTGGTGTTTCAGATATTCTTGGGAGAAAGAAAATTTGTGATTCGCGTATCTAATTTTCCATTTCGTGGAGGAAATTCCGGTATAAGTTTTTTTATCCTTAATATTCTCTTTTAGGCAAATAATTCCTTGGTATACTACATTATTTAAGTTACATGATCCATTCATAGGACAATTATTTCGGGTTTTACAATTACATTCGTTTTGTTTAGTATTATTATTATTATTATTATTATTATTTGTTCAGTCCTGAAATTCCTTAATTATCTCTTTATTATGATTATTGATTATTTGAAAAATATTTTTCGTGCAGGAGTAACTAATTTTTAACGTTTTTCTATTAGATATTTTATGTAGTATATTATCATGTTTAAAGTGCTTATCTATCAGTTTCAAAAAATATTTACCAACATTTATACTAGCTAGTCTACAAAAAGTGGGGTTAAACCATATAATTTTTCTTTTTCTATTTTATGGCCATACTTCTTATTTTTTTCTTTAATAATATCATTTGGTATATTTTCTTCTTGATAGGTAAATTCATTCCTAAAACCGCTATTTTTAAGGGCATCCATATATATCTTACTACTCTCTTGGAATATTTTCTCGTTTGCAGATAAATTTCTTATTCTCAAATTTACTGCTTTTGGGACCTGTTTAATTATGGTCTTAGGGTGATTCGAGTTAACATTAATATATGACGGGTACTGATCAGTTTTTAGGATTCAAAATAGAAGTCTCGTCAAATAATAAGTTGATTTCCTAGATGTAACCCTAGACCTTTCGAATAACACTTATAAACCGTTTATAAAAACTGATCAGTACCCTTATATATATTAGAATAGGTAGGTCCACGAAGAGATTTGTATTTTTAGAATTTATCTATTTTGCTCTTACATACGTGTTATATATATATGTATGTTTCCAGCTTGTTGCTTTCGTCAGAGAACATGTGTGGCACAAGGCCATGTTAATGGGGTACTCAATGAGACTTAAACTCACTCTTGTTCGCAGTTTGAATGTTCTCTGACGAAAGCAACAAGCTGGAAACATATTCATGTATAACGCGTATGTAAGAACAAAATGAATAAATTCAAAAAATACAAATCTCTTCTTGGACCTACCTATCTTAAAATTTATCTTTATTCTTTCTTTGGACCTACAACACACACACACACACACACACACACACACATATATATATATATATATATTGGACCTACAACAAACACACACACAGACACACACACACACACACACATACACACATACAAAGATATATATATATATATATATAGCTCTCTGAAACTGGTAGGCAAGTTCACCTACCTAGGAAGCAGTGTCTCATCAACCGAAAAATACATCAACACGCGGCTAACGAAGGCATGGACAGCTATTGATAAGCTATCGATCATATAGAAGTCAGATCTGACCGATAAAATGAAACGCAGTTTCTTCCAAGCAGCGGTCGTATTGATACTACTATATGGATGCACTACTTAGACGCTAACAAAACGGCTGGAGAAAAAGCTAGACGGTAATTACACAAGAATGCTGCGAGCAATACTGAACAAGTCCTTGAGACAACACCCTAAACGCACCAACTATACGGCCACCTACCTCCCATCACGAAAACTATCCAAGTTAGACGAACCAGACATACAGGATACTGCTGGAGAAGCAGGGAAGTGGTCATAAGTGATGTACTCCTATGGACACCCACATATAGCCAAGCAAATGCGGGACGACCAGCTCGAACATACATACAGCAGCTTTGTGAGGATACGGGATGTAGCCCTGAAGACCTGCCTCAGGCGATGAACGATAGGAAGAAGTGGTGAGAGAGGGTCAGGGATATCCGTGTTGGCGGCACGACATGATGATGATGATATATATATATATATATATATATATGCGTGTATATAAACAGACAGCGGTATAAATAAATGTTTCTATCAATTTAATATAATTATATAAATATAAAATCATTTTCCTTATTTGTGTGAAGAGGAGTGGGCGTAAAATAACTGGAACGTACATGAAATGGCCAAGATAGCAATATCTAAAAACTTATTTACTTGAATACCCAAAGCGAACGATAAGCGACGAAAATACAGCAAGCCTATAAGGAATAACAGGTAAGTCGTTAAAAGTAGGAAATAAAAAAACAACAAAAAACCTGCTCGGTGAAAATAGTATTATTATTATATTAAAGTAAATATGGACTTTAAGATGCCGTTGCAAGAAGAAAGCGACTTTGTTCTGCTACTTGGTCTGGTTAGGAAACGGCGGCTGTGCTGTGGAGGAAAAAATCGATCGTGTATTGGGTTGATACTGCTGAATTGAGTTGTTTTCAATATCTAATGAGTTCGAAATTGATACAAATCCGATCAGATTAATTCAAACGATATTCTTTTGTTTCAAGAAAGCCTGGAAAGCGATTAACTCTCCACAGATATGGAGAAATGAAATTGACAATCCAATCATGCATACCTTGGAAATATTGTTAGTTGAAGTGACGAACAAAAAATAGGTAGATATTTATCCCTGGTGGATATCGTAGTGTTTTTAGTTTAGTTTGGTTTGGTTTGGTTTTATGGCACATCAACTATTATAGGTTATTAATGACAAATCCATTTTTAACATTATAAATAGTTCTATTTCAAACAATTCGGTTCAGCATAAATACACTGTTTAGTTTTATTTGACCAATTGATAGAACCCTATCAGTTGCTATCACTCCGAGCCAGAACGGACCTGGGAGCGATGACAAGAAGGGGTACTTTGCATCCCCCAAAGCTCCAGTATTACTGGAACTTCATTATCAAACTGTTTAGTGTCATTTGCAGATCTCTCGTTGTGGAGCTCTCACCCCTCGAGTAGAGATGCAGTCAGTGTATTCTACAGCCCCAGCTGACTGGGCAAAGTTCTACTTAACCCATCGATACGACCCTATCAGGTGCTACCATCTCGAGCGGACCTAGGAGCAATGGCAATGAAGGAGTATTCTGCATTCCCCAAAGCTCCATTATTACTGGAACCTCACTATCAGATTGTTTAATGTCATATCCAGAACAATCGTTGGGGCGGTATTACCTCTCTGCAGAGGTGGAGTCTGTGTATTCTACAGTCCCAGCCCACTGGGCAACGTAGAGGTTAGCAGGATACAAATGTACGAATTGATGAATATTTGTGTCATATAATTGCGGAAGGATTTTTTAATATTACAATTTTTCGTTTTATATATCTTACCTTTCGGTTTAGTTAGGCTGAGAACCTTTCGGCTAAGTGCATGGGTTAGTTAGGTGTACACATTGAGTGCAGGTGTTCACGCGCGCGCATGGCAGATTCGACAATCACAGATGTCCCAATAAAAACCCCAGATAGGAAATAGGACCGGGGACGTGAATGACGTCATGCCCGGAAGCGATGGGCTGAGGATTTTGAAATTTGAAAAAACAGTGAGTTGAGATTCGACGCTAGAGGAAGGTAGTTGATTTTCGGAGCTCGCCGAGGCCAGACCAGTAGTTTGCGGCGGGGTGCCGCACGTGGTGGGAAGAAATTGTGACTCTCTCTCTCCTTATGTCGAAAAACCTTAAACTCAAAAAGGTAATAAAAAGTTTCGTACCTGAACCAAGAAAGTCGTCAAGTGTTTCGAGTGTTTTCGGATTCCTATATGCGTATGCATAATGAACGTTTTATGCATGTGAATATCTTGGTCGTATTTTTGGACGTGGATATGTTACATTTGGAAGACAAGTGGAAATCGTTTGCGTACTTGGGATAATAATTACTTCGGTAGTAATAACTCATCTACTGAAAACTAAGTCAATACGCACATCAGTAAGATATGGTCAGACATTGACTGGTTGATGACCATATGAAAATCAGCTCTCTCTGCTAAAATAAAAACTGCGTCAATACTACTGTATAGTTGCATTCTTTGGTTTTTAACAAAGTACCGGGAGAAAAATCTGGATGGGAACTACACGAGGATGTTTCTTGATTTAATTAAAAATTTTACCTCAAAATTATTCGTTAACAAATCATATATACGTTGTCCCTTCAATAAGTTTCTAGACTTCTTTGTACAGGCATTTAAAATTGTCGTAGACTCTTGAACATTCAGTATGTTATTGCTATACGTCTAATGAGAAGGCTGACCAATTTTTATGATTTCAGCTTCAAATCAACAGCTACAGCAGCAATTGGAATACATGTTGAGGTTTTAAGGGAGTTCAGGAAGAGATTCCTTGGGAAGAGGCTAGCACTCTTCAAATCGGGTTATTGGCTTTTCCACCAGGACAATCCACCAGTCCACAACTCCATCCCTGTCACACACTATTTGACTAAGAAGGGTATCTGGACAGTTACTCAGCCTCCCAATAGTCCAGACCTTGCTCCCTATCACTTTTGGTTATTCCCTAAGCTCAGAGGCTGTCGTTATGAGACAATTGAGGAGATGAAAGAGGCTTTGAGGAAGATCATTGACACGCTCACACAAGAGGACTTCGATGGGGCCTTCCAGAAGTTGTTGGAACGGCACAAGAAGTGCATTGCAGCCGGAGAAGATTACTTCGTAGGGGACTAGAGTTTCATGTGTGTACTATCAATAAAAGAGCGCATTGGAAAAAAGTCTGCAAACTTATTTAATGATCCTCGTATATATATATATATATATATATATATATATATATACAGAATTCGGTATTAAATAACTTACAAGGTTTGATATGCCACAAATCACAACCAGCTATTCTTATTCACTCAGGAAGTTCCCGTTCCGTAATTGCGAAAGTGTTGGACTGTGACTTCAGAGTAAGTGAGTTCGAACTCCAGTCCCGCTGTCACGTGCCTGTTCAGACTAATATCTTTAGGAAAGGTATGAACTCCCTTATCTCTTCAGCTATAGATTAAAAAACATTACTACTACGCTTCTACAAGGATGACTTTGGCACTAAGTGACCAACAAAGGTTGATCTGCCATTAAACAAAAAAATACCCAAAGCAAGTCGAACACCGGTCACTATAACTAGCAGTGAGCCGTTAAGTTTCTACTTTAAGCTTTTAGAAATAGTTGTAACAATCTAATTTTCATTGGTTGATCTTCAAGGGAAAATCTTTTGTAACTTATGGTGAATTATTTTACTAGGTACGATATGATATTTTAGGTAACTTCATCAGGAAAAATATGTAGTATGGATGTTGGCCGCTATCGTTTATGAGTTGTAGGTTTTAGGGGGAAAGAAACGCAAATTTGAAAGAAATAGGATTTTTTGGCCATGGTCAATTGTCAGAATATTCTAACAGCAATCAGACGAAGTAAAAAAAACAAAGACAATTTGGGAAATCACACTGACATATATTGCCTGAAGTCTCTCGGTTTGTAGCTTCCAAAAATTCTGATGACACCTGACTTCTGGCGAAGCAAGTCAATCTGATCTCTCTCTCTCTCTCTCTCTCTCTCTCTCTCTCTCTCTCTCTTATATATATATATATATGTAGGTATAACGATCAATATCGGTGATATAGAATATGAAGATCTAAGTTAGCATTGCAGAGACACAGAATCTTCACCAAGCGTCGTTATTTTGTCTTCGCTATTCTAACTCACATGTGATTTAAAACTTAAAATATGGTTTCTCATAACGATTCCGATTTAATAATCATTTTTTCACCCTGTTAAAATATCAAGAATTCCTATGTAACATAAAACATATACACACAGTTCTATAATGTCATATGATCCTAAGAATCACCTTGGTTATTTGGCTAAAATGTTGGACTGCGATACCTTTGTGAGCGAGTCCAAACTGTAATCGTGCTATAATGCTTAGTTTCTGACAAATAACCTTGGGAAAGGCATGAAACCCTTTATCCCTCTCAGCTATAGGTTAACGGCACCTTTACTGTTCTTCTACAAGGATGGCTTTGACATTAAATAATACACGAAGGTTGATATGGTTTGGTTTGGTTTCTTGGTGTCTGGTGGTGTCTTTGTTTAATGGCGTATCAACTCTTTGTAGGTTATTTAATGCCAAAGCTATTCTCCTAGAAGAACAGTAGTGGTACTATTTAACCCATTGCTGGGAGGATAAGGGAATTCATACCTTTCCCAAGGGTATTTGTCCGAAAGTGAACGTAATAGCACGACTGGAGTACGAACTCGCGTACTACGATTCCGCAGTCCATCGCTTTAACCATTAAACCACGAGGACACCCCCAAGGTTGATATGTTATTGAGCAAACCATCATGAGATCCTATCTAATAAAAATAATTGTAATACAACAATATGATTTCAATTAACTATTTCTATTTGACAATACTTAAATAATAACTCGCTGTTCATGAACATTTACTGTAACTGTCTTCGGTCACATCTGTGTCAGGGACGCAGATAATAAACAACCCCTGAGTCTGGTATAGTCACAATGAAGAATGACAAATCGAAATATAAATCAACATGTGGCCCAGATCACTTGTTTGAGTGTCATGATTGGCAGGTGATCCCTTGATAGCCAGCATGGGGACATTGTCGGCATCCTGTGAATATTGACTGTTTTTTTTCCAGGTGCAAAAATAATTCTTCTTTCAGGTACACAGGAAATACAAATCGAACACTCACACCCGAGACCAGAGCGTAGATAATGGACTAGGAAAGATTTAAAAAAACTAGCCTTATTCAGTTAATCTAAATGAAACCCCGCAAAAAGAGGGTATAGAAAAAGAAAGATAGAAATCTGGACTGAATTCGGTAGATTTAAGACAACAAACCACAAGCTCGTTGACCAGGTTAGGACAATAACCAAAAATAGTTGGTTGTCTGAACTTGAAATACTGGAAAAAAACAAGGTATATATAGGCAAACTCATCAACAAACTCCTACTACAGTAACCAAGACAATAAATACAGGAAAGCCAAAAACTTCTAACCAAGCACTACATGACAAAGACTCATGCACCACAAACGCACAGACACAAACACTAACTCAAGAGGAAAAAACTAACGTAGATACCATTAAAAGAATCATGCCTGAAAAGAAAACCACATTGCCTTCTCTCAGGAACCAAGACTGGTGAACAGTCAAGTCAGAAACCGAAAAAGTAAACGACTTATTGAACAATATCCCGACAAACAATATCACAGGATTAAACAATTTGATATACGCTGGAGCAAAATTAATCTGTGAAAAAATCGGGGTCCCTTTGAAGACCACCCGCTGAAAGTCAAAACCCGGGAAGGGGACTCAGACTTGAATCGCAGATAAAAAGACTAAGACAACTAGCAAGAATACTAAAACGGAACATTAAGAAATATTCGGACGAAACAGAAAAGCACGGCAACTAGAACTCAAAAAAAAAAAAGATTTAGGAGACCAACCAAAAAATATTAGCGAAAGAAGGAAGACCAAAAAGATACCGAGACAAGACCAAACAATATAGAGAAAACAGGACGTTCCAAAACAACGAAAAAGAATTCTATTCACAATTAGGGGGAGAATGGGCGAAGCCATATCAATGCGAGAGAGGCAAAAAGATTTGGGAATGGAAAGATCGTATCAAAAAAGCCGAATGGTTAATGTTGTATGTGACTAACCTATGACCAGAATAATGGAATTACCCTAGGAGCATATTGATCAAGAACTATGCTGGTAGAGCGGAGGGCAGCAAAGTAAGTACCTTACCGGTGTTCGTGGACGTTAAACCAAGGAAACCCTCCTCAGAGACTTGGATACATTTGTGTGGCACTCATATCTCCGTGTTGAGTTATTTATTTATTGACCCTTAATAATCGGTCATAACAGATAAACGATATGGAAACAGAGTAGCGAATGCACGAAGAAAGCCCTCAGGTGAACATACACCCCGACAGGCTCAAGGCAACATTTAAAAAGATAGTAATCTGGAAAACTATTGGTCTAGTTGGCATACGAGGATTTTGGTTTTAAAAATTCACCTTCATACACGACAGACTTGCTAGAGAAATGAATAAATACATGCAGAAAAAGGCTGAATGGATGACCAAAGCGAAGACCCCTCCAATCCAAAAAGACCCCCCTCAAAGAACTGCCCCAACCAACTATCAACCCAAAATGTGTCTACCGATGATGTGGATAAACTAACAGCACAAATGAGTGAGATCTACAACTCATTGATAAGCACGGGGAATCTTCCCTGACGAACGGAAAGGATGTTGCAAGAGAACCAGTGGCACTGATGACCTACTGCATATAGATCAACACATCCTTAACGAAAGTAAAACGATAAGGAAAATCAATCTATGGCCTGGTTTGACATCAAAAAGGCTTACGACATGGTTCCCCAAAGATAGATACAACACAGTCTCAAAATGTATAAAACATTAGACTAAGTCGTACAGTTTATCGAGAAGACCATGCAAACTTGGTGTCTGGTGGTGTCTTTGTTTAATGGCATATCAACTCTTTTTAGGTTATTTAATGCCAAAGCCATTCTCCTAGAAGAACAGTAGTGGTACTATTTAACCCATAGCTGGGAGGATAAGGGGGTTCATACCTTTCCCAAGAGTATTTGCCAGAAAGCGAACGTAATAGCGCGACTGGAGTACGAACTCGCGTACTACGATTCCGCAGTCTATCGCTTTAACCATTATACCATGAGGACAACCCCATGCAAATCTGGAGAGTGGAATTGACACACATGATGCCACTCAACCACATCCTTCGGAAATGGAAAACCGGTTAAAAAATCAATTAATCGCAGGAAAAGATCAACCAGTTAATGTACACGGAAGGCATTAAACCTTTTGCCCAAAATAAAAAAAGAATTGGAAACCCTAACACAAACTGTGAGAATATATGATCAAGATATAGGAATAGAATTTTTTCATAGAAAAATGCGCCATGCTAGTAATGAAAAGTAGCAAACGACATATGACGAAATGGGTCGAACTACCAAATCAATAGTTATGAGAACGCTCGGAGAAAAGGAAACCTACAAATACTTGTGGATATTGGGAACTGATGCGATCAAATAATCGGGAATGAAACAAAAAAAATTTTAAAAAGAGTATTTCTGAAGAACCAGAAAATTACTCGAAACAAAACTCTGATGCAGGAACCTTGTTAAAGGATTAAATACCAGGGCTGTCCTCCTCGTAAGATACTTGGGACCATTCTCGAATTTGACTAGAGAAGAGCTTAAAAATGGACCAGAGAACAAGAAAACTAATGACCATGCATAAGGCATGGCATCCCAGAGATGACGTTGTGTTACGAAGAGAGGGAAGAAAAGGACTTGCCAGCATTGAAGACAGCGTTGAGGTATCGATACAACAACTCGAAGAATACATAGAAAAGCGCGGAGGAAGATTGATTACAGCCACCAGAAACAATATTAACAACACGAGGACCAGCGGAACGACAATAACCAGAAAACAAAAGTGTAAAGAAAAACCACACGAGAGACGTTTTAAGCGACTAACAAGCGACATCTCACACGAGAAAACGGGGGTGTGGTTAAGAAAAGGAAACCTTAATAGAGAAACTGAATTCATTCTAATAGTATCACAAAACAACACCGTAAGGACTAACCATATCAAAGCGAGAATAGATAAGACGCAACAAAACAGTCGATGTCGGTTATGTGGTGATAGAGAGGAAACCATCAATAAGCGAATGCGGCAAATTAGCGCAATACTAGGCACGATTGGGTGGTCAAGGTGATCAACTAGGAATTGTGTAAAAAGTTAAAGTTCGACCATACAGACAAATAGTATATGCACAACCCAGAATTCCACAGGGAATTTGAGATACAAACTCATCACCTGATCTCGGCCAGACGACCAGACCTGATAATAATCAATAAAAAAGAGAGAATTTGTAGAATTGTGGACTTTGCTCTCCCAGCGGGCCACAGAGTAAAATTGAAAGGATACGAAAAGAGGGATAAATACTTCGACTTGGCTAGGGAATTAAAAAAAACGGTGGAACATGAAAGTGACGATAACACTAATTGTAATTGGTCCTCTCTGTACAGTCACCAAAGGATTGGTACAAGGGCTGGAGGGCTTACAAATAACGGGACAGGTGGAGACTGTTCAAACTACAGTATTATTGAGATCGGTCACAATACTGAGAAGAGTTCTGGAGACTTGTGTAGACTTGCTTTCACTCAAACTCCAGTGGAAAACCATCAGCTAACGCTGATGTGAAAAACTCTCAAGGAGTAAAAATAATAATATCTTTGCACTGTTATATGGAATCAAGTATTCCTACCAAATACAAATAATTTTCAGGCAGATCTATTTGTTGAATAGATGAGACCATAAAAGTTACAACCTCTCTGGTTTTAGATAGAACCTGGGAGTATTTAACAGTGAAGATGGGACTCCATATCCTCAGAGCTCCAGAAGAGGAACTTCACCACTGGATGCAGTTTAGTGTCATATCAAGAATATTCCTTTTTGGTAAATTTTATCCCTTTTACACGGGATGCAGTTGGTTAATGTAAGCGACATTAAAAGTGGGGGAGTGTTCCTTTAAACGATGGAGTTAATATCAATTACGATGACGTAACACCTAATTTTCTTGCCGTTGAACGATTTAAGATTTTAAGTTAATAAAGACACTTTGAATAAAATGATATTATGTAATAGCTATGTTTTTTTTCTGGACCAGTTGGAGCTATAGAAAACGTTGACTGAATATCTGCAGAAGGGTAAGAACTCGCCTCAACAAGTGTCCTGGATATGACCCTAAACCATTTGAGAGCGATTCTACTGTTCTTGAGCTTTGGGGAGAGTGGAGTACTTCTTCATTGCCATTACTCCCAGGTTCACTTTGATTTGGAGTTGTAGTACCTGTTGGAGTTCCATCTATGGGTCAAATCGAATGGTTAAATCATTTGTCGCTTTTGAAAGCATTAATCTTGTGCCAATAACGGATTAATACAAAATTGAATTATTAGGATTACGGAGCAGTGCTTGTGAGCGAACGAATGAATAATGTTAAATATGATTATTTGTGTTTGATTCGAATACTTGAAACTCTTTAACTGTGTACATAAAAATGATTAGAATTGAAAAGAATCTTTAATGTTAAATAGGAAACCATTTAATTATGTGTAAATAATTGACTGATATTAAATATAATTATTAGTGTTAACAATAGTTTAAACTAGTTTACTTTGTTCCAACAAATGAGTTATGGCTCATTCAAAAATAATTTTGCCTACAAACTATTCGCTCGCAGATCACACGTATGTATGCACGTGTGTGTGTGTGTGTGAGAGAGAGAGAGAGAGAAGGATCTGGCATAAAATAACCCTCATGGGTTGATATGCTGTGACAATACCCCTTCGTCCCCCGTACTTATCAACTTCTTCAACACAATTCTGTTTTGGCCGGTGATCATCTAGTGGTTCCGACAGGGGTATCCCCATTTCTTTATGGCACAAGAAATACAACCGAGGGAGTGGGAGAAAAAGAACAAAGAACAAATGAACAATATGAGCTTGGGTTAACTCAAGTGCAAGAAGGGTGGTTCCGTGACACTGCATTCCCTGTACATCTGTAGACTAACGCTGACGTGCATCCTTCGCGAAATTTCCACAAAGCGACGAGGAATGTTAACTCATCTTGACTGGTCTTCCCTCACTGCTCCTGGACTCTATCTCATGCCGACTGGTCTCTTCTGCTGTCCGGTGTCGACTGCCCCTCAGCGTCACTCCTCGCCAACTGCCTTCTGTGGGTTCCTTCTTCCAACTCCTCTCTGACCGGCGTTCCCTTGCCCACTTCCGTTCACGTCGAGATCTCGAGCTCAGGCCTTTATTTGGTTTCGCGCCAAAACAAACAAAAAGATCATCTGCTTGGTGCACCCCCTTCGTAGTGTCACAATGCTATAAAATACAACCAAACCAAACCAAACCATGTTTTTTTAAGATGGGTCCAGATGCCGGGCCGTAGCCCAGACATTGATTAATTCTGTTAACTGTTCTCTTCTGGAAGAACCAATCACAGTAAATTCAAAGATTTTGAGTTGCTATCATTGGCGTTTGCTGGCATCTTGCAAGGAGATACATTTCTACTTTTTCTGTCCATAATCTGCCTAGATTATGTAACTCGAACGTTAATAGATCTAATGAAAAAAATATTTACACACTTTAAAAAGGCCAGGAGACGATATCCACCAGGAACCATTTTTGATGCAGACTACGCAGATGATCCAGTGCCTCTTGTGACACCAGCTGCATAGCCTGGAACAGGCAGCAAAATGTATTGGTTTTTACGTGAACTCCGATAAAACAGAGTTCGTGCTGTTTAATCAAGATGGTGCCATCTCCTAATTAAATAACAAGCCTCTGAAATTAGTAGACAAGTTCGTATACCTTGTTAGCAATATCTCATCTACAGAAAGAGATGTCAACTATTGCAGAGAAAAGGCATGGATGGCTATTGAAAGTTTAACGACCGCGTAAAAATATGATATATTTGATGAAATAAAATGGGAATTCATCCAAGCTGTAGTAATTTACTAAGCTTTTTTTGCTTTGATGTGGCACAGGGCTATATGAATGGAGCTCCTAATTCTTCCGAGCTGTAGCCGTATCAGAACTCACTTGTACTCAAACAAAACGTCTGGAGACAATAAGGTTGGTAGGGGCTAAACAAGGATGCTGTGTGCTGTCTAAAACCAATCCTGGAATCAGCACTCTACAAAACAGCAGCTGTACGGCCATTTACCTCCCATCTCACGAGCAAGATTAGCAATTCATACTAAGCACTGGTAGTGTGTGTAAAGACGAACTCATAAGCGACGTTCTCCGATGGACTCGTACACATGAAAACACCAATTCATCATCTTTGTGAGAACACTGGGTGCCGTCTATAGGACTTGCCATTATCGGTAGGGAAGGATTTCGAGAAAGAGTTAGGGTGCTCTGTACTCTTGGCACGTCTTGATGAGGATGTTTTGCTCCTTGTCTCTCTCTCTCTCTCACCTGTCAATTATTTGATAACTTAATAAATTTTAACTTTGTATTCATCAGCATTGCCTGAGAAGCTGAGCATTTACACTTGCCCTAGTTCAGTTCCTTAAATGACTGAATGCTGAAATTAATGGTGGTTCAGTAAAAAGAAAAAAAACATGTACAAGCTAACCTACTCTATTAGAGACAAAATGACCGAGATTTACGGCTATTCTTGTGGAATATCGATCTCGTATGCCATCAATAATCAAATTAAATGAATCAAGCAACGCAGTAAAAAAAAAATCAGGAAATTAAATGATTTTGTCATAGAATATATCTCATTAAAAAAAGAGAGAAAAGACAGCTCCATTTATTTCGCTGACCGGTACTGAAAATAAAAAGCAATATTTTAGATTCTATTTTCCAAAACATTCTTAATATATATATATATATATATATATATATATATATATATATATATATATATCGTCATCCACAGACAGACCTATTTCGTTCTATCAGAACTCTTCAGTGTATATATATATATATATATATATATATATATATATATATATATATATATATAATTTCTAACAAAATGAACCGAGACGAAACCGAACGAACTGAAGATTTTTCCACAGTTCACGTCAATCTTTCCAGCAATGATTAAACGAAAAAAAAAGAATGAAATTTGGCAAAGTAGACCATTTCGAACTATCAGAGGGAATTCAAGTTATTCATACCATGGGTCTCTTTCAGGAGCCGTAACATCGAGTGATTCTTTCTATTATATACGAATTTTATCTTTGTTAGCTATATCCAATGCAACCCACATTTTTTTTGTCTTTCCTTTCTCTTTTTAATTTTCAAGTGAGTCTATCAATCAATCGAACTTAGAATGTAGGACATTCTAATTTGTGAATTGGGGACAATTCGAAACTAAAAGAACGGTGAAGTAAGATGATTTAGGGGCTGAGATGCAACTAAGAAACAGGTAATTGGATTTTGTAAAATAAGAGCACTTATATATGTGTGTGCGTATATGTGTTTATGTATGTGTCTACTAATATATATATATATATATATATATATGAATGTATATGGGTGTGTGTATCTACGTGTATATACGTATGTTTATGTGTATATGTATGTATACACACACACACACACACACACACATATATATATATATATATATATATATATATTCATGTAAATACGTATGTGCATATATGTACATATAAATATGTATAAATATATATATGTATGTGTACATATATATGTCTGCGTAATTATATGCGAGTGTATATATATGCGAGTATGTATGTATATATATATGTGTATACCTGTATATGTGTGTATTTGTGCATATATGTATATGAATGTATGAGACCATTAAATACGTTTCCAGACTTTTTTCGTATGGGCACTTTTATTGATAGTACACACATGAAACTCTAGTCCCTTTCGAAGTAATCTCCTCCGGCTGCAATGCACTTGTTATACCGTTACAACAAATTCGGGAAGGCTCCATTGAAGTCCTCTTGTGTGAGCGTGCCAATTACCTTCGTCACAACCTCCTCAATTGTCTCATAACAACAGACTCTGGGCTAAGGAAATAAGCAAAAGTCACAGGGACCAAGGTCTAAACTATAGGGAGGCTGGGGAACTGTCTTGATGCCCATCTTGGTCTGTGACAAGGATAGAGTTGTGGACTGGTGAATTGTCCTAGTGGAAATGCCACGGACCCGATTTGAAGAGTGCTGGCCTCTTCCCTAGGAACCTCTTCCTGAACTCTCTTAAAACCTCAACATAGTAAACCTAACTCTAACCCTAACCCCTTGGCCAATCAACTCTGATGTTCTGACTTCCTTACTCCTCCCACACCTCTCATCATCCCTCACAGACTCCCTGCCTTGAATCTCTTACCCACTCAAAAACTGATACTCGATTCATGCAAGATGGTCGAAAAGCAATCTGAAGCATTCCATACGTTTCTGTAGTATTTTTTCCAAGTTTGAAACAGAATTTTATTGCATATCGTTCTTCTAAAGTATCCTCACGTGCAGATTGCATTTTTGAAATTCACCAGCTGTGTCAATCAGGCTTTAGTAGGGTGCATTCCAATTGCTGCTGTAGTTGTTCATTTGAACCTGAAATCATAAGAATTGGTCAGTCATCTCATAAGATGTATAGCAATAAATGTCCATACGAAAAAAGTATGGAAACTTATCGTATGCACCTCGTATATATATATAGCAAGAGTCTTGAAAGTTCTCTTAAAAGGGAAACGAGTTTTTATGGCGTACTGACTAAAGTAGTGGATGTCTAAATCTTTCTAAGTTAATTACAATTTCAGTCGTGCTATTACCTTTTTTGAGGGGGGTCTAATTCTAAAAATGAACCTCTGAATCCTTTTATTCCGTTGTCTTTCGGTTAAGTAGTACCACATCATATTTTTTACAAGCATAGTTTTGCATGAATAACTTTGCGATAGTTATTCACCCGACTATTCTTCCGAGCCAAGTTAATACGTAAGCAATAGGAGAAATTGGACTCTCTTACCATGGTAAGTTAACCAGTCTCGGAAAAGGAAAATTCTGAATTTAAACCAGTTAAACCCAGCTTTAAAATGACCTTGCATGACATCCTGCACATATGGAGGAATTGGTCAAAACTTACAAGATATCATCGGCATTAAATTACCCAGGGAGTTTGACACGCCAATAACAATAATAGAAGCCAACAAAACTTCTGCTATATTACAGATTAGAAGTATCTATTACTTGGGTTATAGTGTAAATCATTTTAAAAAGATTTAGACAGTTATCTCAAGCGAAAACCGTTAATGTTCTGTTGACTGGTGATGAACCCCGAGAACTTGGCTGCGATTGAATCATCTCAGTCAGATGACGGAGACAAAGTGTGTAAGGTTAGGGTTAGTGTTACATGTATTAGACGTGTAGATGTCAGATTTTCAACTTAAAATTAGTTAGTCGTATACTGCAGAGGAAAACGGACGTCCATTTCCAACGATGGTTCGACTATTTCCAGATGTTCGTTTCGAGTCGGTAATGTCCGTGAAGAAAAGTTGATGAAGTGAAAAAAGAATTTGCACAAGAAAAGAAGTTCTCTTGCTTATTCATCCCAGCAAAGAAGACCGAACAACGCTGTTCCAAGGAAATAAGAAGAAGACGGCCAACGACCGAGAAAACAAAATGGCGATGTATGAACTTATTCAAGATGGTGTGTGGATACTGATCAATCAACACCTCCGCTTTTTCTTTTTATTTTGATGAGTAAATTTACGAAGATATTTAGAAAGATAAGTGTATGAATATTGTTAAAACTTATTTTAAACGGTGTTTCATTCAATCATTTACTCGTTTATCAGCTGTAATAGGTGTGTAAGTTAAAAAAAAACATGCGTTCATAGACTTTTACTCATGGAATAATCTTTCTCACTAGCATTTCTCAGGAGATTACAGGACGTAAGTCTTACAAATGTATGAAAGGCATTGAGAGTAGTGTACCTTACTGTAAAGTCCGTATATCTGAGGTAATGGATACTTGCTAGGTATGAACTATTACCAAGATGAATCGATAAAATGGATGATGGTTAAAGACAGAGGGAAGAAGAACATCTGCTGCTATGCCTGGTATCTTCCTTTATTGACCAAATCCCCCGGATGTAGTAGGGGCCGTAACCCCTGTGGCATCAGAGGTTATTTCCCTTTTGTTAGTTAAGATATTACATTTACCTTGCCACTCTGGCTCATAAAATGTTAGCAGATGGATGGATATAGACTTTTCCCAGATCGATCGCTTTACTAAGGTGGGGGATCAAAAACTGACGTAGAATTTACGCACATTCACACACGCCCACGTACGCATATTTCGCTATTCACATCACCCAACACCAGGATACGACACGAAGTTAGTTTTTGAGTGGGATTCAGGCGGTTTGAATTCAAAGATTATCTTTTCCTAACCTGGTAAGAAGGTGAAAGATCCAGTTTATTCATCCATTTTCCAATGAAATTAGCGTGAAGTGAAACGCAAGGTGCCTCTTTCAAGGTTTGAACTTGAGTCGTTGATTTCATTTCCTAAAATGATGACCATTGCACCGCACATTTACTTAGGTATAGTAAAGATCTATTCCTATGTAAGCGTGCTAAATATGTTTACGTAGACATAATACCTAACGCTTATGGTAGCTCTTGTAGATATGAAATTGGGAGAATGTGTTACAATGACCGAAGAAATGTTTCACTGAATCGACACAGTAAAATAGATTCAGACGTAGTTATCAGCTGATCTTTGGTCTGAAATTGGCACTATAAAAAGTCTTATTTTGCGACTGGGAATTACCTCTGAATTAAATAAAACGTTATGATGGAAAATATTTATCGTGTAAAATAGATGCTTTTTAACGCTTGACTGCAGTGTTAATATATATATATATATATATATATATATATATATTTAAACAAGTTGTTGATAGTTAAGAACTTGTTGATGGCCAAGAAGACATAGAGGTTTAGGGAATTTGTAGGCATGTTTATTATTAAAAAAGGTGGAAACGACCGGTTTCAACTGGCGCTTTTCAAGTTGTTACAGTCAGTAAATTAAAAGGAGGAATGTAATTGAGAAAAAGAAGAAGAGAGAAAAAAGAGAAAAAAGCGGGGGAAATAAGAGAGATGAGCAGAAGGTTAGAGACCGATTACATTCAACCCCAACAAACAGTCCCTTTTTTTACAAAGGGAAGGTTGAAGGGATCGAACATAAAGGGTCTCCAAAACTTTGAGGTGATACAAGGAATGTGACCGACTCAGAATACTGAATCGGTCGACATTGAAATCCACCACGCATTCCCTGTTATTTATCATGTGGTCTGCTATGGAAGACCCGGATGTGTTTACAAGCTGGCTTCTTTTAAGCTCGAGATTCAAAATACGAACTGGCAAATGCTGCTTGATACACAAGTACAACCAGTTAGACGCCCTACCTATATATTTATATAATTTGTAAAAAATCAACAAAACATCATGTGAGTATTATAAATCTATTTCTGCTTGCAACTCTATAAATAAGACCAGCTTCATCAGATAACCATCTGATGAAGCTGGCCTTTTTTTTTATAGAGGAGAAATAAATGTATAATAACCAAATGACGGTTTGTTGATTTTTTTTTTTTTCAGTAATATGGAAATTTGCTCTGTATAAAATGCAGAAGTTATCATTCATTCATTGAACACTCCCTGAGATTGTTTGTAAAGAATCCTCTAATATATTTGTAAGAGTGCATCTTGTGGATTACGGAGGACTAAAATCTCAAATTGGATTATTCCTAACTCATCTTCCATTGGATATATATATATATATATATATAATGCAATTAGAAGAAAACCTAAACCAGGCTAAATTGTCATCATAGATTTATTTCGGGGTAGAATATCATAATCTCTCCGTCTCGTCAGATGACTTCACATGTTTAATTTGAGTTTGAAAAAGAGCAAATACGGATTACAGCCGATACATTATCCAGGTTGAGTACCACCAAGGCTCCTACTCTAGATAAAAAAAAAATTGATTTTGGATGATTTTTATTGGAAATAATAGCATTTATTTCAGTAATTACTAGTATCATATGACGGTGGGATTTATGTATGGAAGGAGATTCTAGGAACTTTATATATTAATTTGCTATTAGAGTTTTTTAATTTCTGCAGTAGTTAATCCCATTTGACAATTTTGGGGTTAATTAAAAGCACGAAAAGGTTTGTTTTTTTCAGGAGGAGGATGATGGCTCCATTAACAAGGGGATTTAATACATGTAAAAGAATTAAACAGAAAAATATATGAAGATAATAGTTTAGATTACAAGCATACATTACTCAAATAATTCCACCAACTACGAAAAATCTTGCATAAGTTGAAATGATAATATGATGATATTTTTCGCCGAAATAAATTTATAATAACTATTTAACCAGGTTTGAGTTTTCTTCCAGTTGTGTTGTTTATGCTCTGTATGTAAATTTTATTACATAAACTTGAAAAGGAATATATAACAGTAGCCATACATTGAGCACTCCCATAGATTTATATGAAATACCTCATATATTTTATACGCAAATGATCCACACCCACAGTCTTCGAACACTGACTGGATATTACTGGTATATATATATATATATATATATATATATATATATATATATATATATATATTAAGTTGCGCTGACAACACAGGGTTCACTGACTGTCTCTCGCCATCCATCCCTATCTCTCATCGCACTTGGCAGGTATTTAAGGCAGCATCTTGTGTTCGCACAAAGTCATTGTTAGTAAGTCTTTGCTGGCCATCCAAAACTGGTGCGTCCATGCGCAGGGGTCCATAAAAATGTCCTTTATGAGTTTATTTTTGTTTCTCTAGCAGTTCTCCGTAAGTCCAGTTCGTCTTGAATGATTTATGAGATCGGAGATAAGAGGCCATACAACTACTGTTTTGTGAGGTGCTACTTTCAGGACTTGTTCAAGATTGCACGCATTATTTTCTTCTAGCTCCCATCGATATTTTCTCTATGCGTTTTGTTAACACGGTGCGTCCATAAAGTTGTATGGACTCAGCCACAACTTGTAAGAAATCTAGTATTATCTTATCAGATAGATCAGATTTCTATAACCGGTCAATAGCATTCCACATCTTGGTTAGGAGTGTGTTGCCACTGCTTTCAGTATATGAAATGTTGCTACCAAGGTCTATGGTAATCTTAGAGGCTTGCCATTGAGAGGGATACTTTTTATCTTTCTAACTTCAGATGGTATTTCATCGAGGCCCGACACTTTTCTGTTTATTCTACTTTCAAATATTTTTCCTAAATTGCATCAAGTCCTTCCTCCGTAAACTGTCCAAGTTTAATGTCTAATTCACCATTAATGATTACCTGAATAAATTTATAAGTGATTTCTAGAGTGTTTCTGATCAGATTCTTGATGTTCTTTCCACTTCAGAAATCTTTCTGCAGGGCTTGCTCTCAAGGGACTTTCCCCTCCGCTCATTTCATTCACTTTTTGCCATGGTATTCGTGATTGTCAATCTTCAACGGGATTTCTTATTTTCTTGACTTGGCCTTGAATGTATTCTAATTGTTCTTTTTGGTATGTGTTAGCTGGTTCTTTTTAGGCATTTGCATTTGTTGGGTTTCTTTTGTTGAGAAAGGATCTTTTTTAATTATCAGGTTTTTCCTAAGAAATAGTGACTGCCATATAACTCAACATTTGGCTCTTAGTTTAGTTGGTATGCACTGTGCGCTATTGCTTCAGTGTGGGCAAAAAGAAAGTTTTCAAATTCGTCATTCGGAGTTCGTCTTTTAAATGTCTCCTGAAGAGTTATGAATTTGTCTCTTACAGTTACGCTATATATTTTACTTATAATTGTAAGGTGTGGTTTTGACTGTTGGTTTCTTATTGTTGTGGCCCCGGAAAGGTTCACTAATGAAAACGTAAACACGGATATTAGATAACAGATTATATTACACAAGAATGATAGAGTTACATAGAAAAGGTAAGAAATCTCGTACTCTTCGGATAACACCGATATTGATCTGCCTATCTGGCAGTGAAATCTCTCAGTACTCATAACGGTGAGAAGAGTCCATTATGGTAAGATGGGTAAGGCTCCCACACTTATTTCTACGAAGACCCAGACATATCCTTGTATTTTGAAGATACTCTTTCAAAAGAGGAGTTTGCTTCTGAACGCTATTTATCTACTCCTAGTTTATAGTATATAATCTAGCAGTACTTTAGCGTTATTTAAAATAGTGTAGACCCATAGTTTTTACTCCCTTTTTTCAGAAATGAGAGTTTAAGCATGAAAAACGGTTCATTTGTTAGATATTTAAATATTACTATCTATATATGTAACTCAACTACCCTGTCGAGGAGACTTACAATGCACCTTTCTGACACAAGTTCAATAGCTCAGCATTTAAAAAAACATTCATGCCCAACAACACAACTACGGAAAATTCTCACCGACAAAACAACAATATTAGAACATCAAAATAATAAACAAAAACTTCAGATTCTCGAAGCACTACATATTAGAAACATGCAACCAACACTTGATATAATTAATTTTCAAACCAGTGCTAATGTACTTAAATGTCTTTAGCTACTGGCACTAATTATAGAATTACATTTAAAAGCAAACGCCATAATCTTCAACGACAAAGACGCCCTTACACAGTAGTAATATGCTAAAACAAAAGTTACATCACTTTTGTAATAGATCCTCCCCTGATGATGTCCCAAAGTCGGGCAGAAAGTACTAGGGATACATACAACTATGGACAATACATAAATCAATTCCCTCCGAATACGATAAAAGTAATACGGGAATTCGAACGGATCCAGAAGAAAATATGTAGGCATAAAATGTCTATTATGTTTAATGAAATTTGCATTAACGAATAAATGCAGCCTAAATAGACACATACACACACACACACACACACACACACACACACACATATATATATATATATATATATATATATATATATACGTACATTCAGCAGCTATGTGAGGATACAGGTTGTTGTCCTGAAGACCTACCTAGGGCGATGAACGATAGGGAGGAGTGGCGAGAGAGGGTCAGGGATATCCGTGCTGCCAGCACGATATGATGATGATGATGATATATATATTGTATATATATATATTGTATATATATATATTGCATATATATATATACATATATATATATATATATATTGTATATATACATATATATATTGTATATATATATATATATTGTATATATATATTTATATATATATATATTGTATATATATATATATATATTTATATATATATATTGTATATATATATATATTGTATATATATATTGTATATATATATATATATTGTATATACATATATATATATATACATATATTGTATATATATATATCTATTGTATATATTTATATATACATATACATATATTGTATATATATATCTATTGTATATATATATATATATATATATATATATATATATACAATATATATATATATTGTATATATATATAAATATACTTTATATATATACAGATATATATATATATTGTATATATATATATATATATATTGTATATATATATATATTGTATATATATATATATATATATTGTGTATATATATATATATATATATATATTGTATATATATATATTGTATATATATATATATATATATATTTTGTATATATATATATTGTATATATATGTATATTGTATATATATATGTATATATTGTATATATATATATATATTTATATAGTTTGACTTTTAGAATTTCATGATTGAGATATTGTATATATGTATTGTATATATATATATATATATATATATATATATATATATATATATAGTTTGACTTTTAGAATTTCATGATTGAGATTAAGTATGAATGCCATGTTTTATCATGTTCGAAACTATTTCTTGTCGCCACTTTTGTAATGTTCTTTGAGGGAGGTAATTTTGGCCGATGAGTGCCCCATTGATACGGCCTTGTGCCACATCTAAGCAAAAAGCTTTGTAAATTATTACTTTTATAATCAGATTTTAATGTTAACAATCCTAAAACGGTAACCATATTTACCAACCCCTCCGCTCGGGCAGGATATGACACAAGGTCAATTTTAAGCGGAGTTTAACAGGTTTGAATTCAGAGTTTTACTTCTTCTGGACTAGTTGCCTCAACAAGGCTGAAGAACCTAGTATACCCTACCATTTATCAATAGCTGGAGGGAGAATAATTTGATTCATACCTATCCCAAGGGTATTAGTGCTATGTGAAATGCAATCAGTCTCGTCCAGGATTTGAACTCGTGTCACCGTGTTCATTTCCTAGGACGGTAACAATTACACCACAGGCACCTCCATGACCTCCTAAAACGGTAACAACCACTGGAATATTTTCTGTATACCTGGAAATATGAAAACGCCGAGACGGAATACATTTTTTTCTCTCTCTCATATATATATATATATATATATGTATGTGTGTGTGTGTGTGTGATAAAGTCGAGGGGATGGAGCTACTCCTTTCCTTGGATTGCTCCACTTTACCCTTGATACGTACTTTATTGTGCTGAGTGTCAAGCTAGGCGGTTTCAAGTACCATGTTTTTTTTTTCAGTCTTTTATATAATTCGACCTTTGACCAAGCCCCGGTCTCCTGGGCCATGAGAAAACACTATCCACGGGCCAATAAGCCGGTATATATATATTTTTCTCTAAAATAAGAGGTCTACATACTATGTCTTAGATTTAATTTAATTCAGATCTGCCTCGGCTTTTTGGAAAATATCCACAATCGACTTTTTCTTTAAATTGCAAATATTTGGTCGCCAAAGTTACTTTCCAGAATATGACATGTACAATTCCATTGTTGGAAGCAAAAATGTAAGTTTTATAATATTCGTAACTAATTCTTCGTCGCCACTTTTGTAATGTTCCATGAGGAGTTGGGGGGTAATTTTGGCCGATACTTAAAAGTCTCTTCCTTCTCGCCTGATGCCGAATACTGAATATGGAAATGCTATACAATACTAACTTGCAATGTTACATTTCACACCTATTTTGCATACGCACGTGTCTCTACTCATCATACCATCAGGGGGTGTCCTCGTGGTGTAATGGTTAAAGCGATGGACTGCGAAATCGTAGTAAGCGAGTTCGAACTCCAGTCACGTTATTACGTTCACTTTCGGGCAAATACCCTTGGGAAAGGTATCAACCCCCTTATCCTCCCAGCTATGAGTTAAATAGTATCACTACTGATCTTCAAGAAGAATGGCTTTAGCATTAAATAACCTACAAAGGTTGATATGCCATTAAACAAAGAAATTCTTCATACGTCAGACCTCTGACCAACCCATTTATATATCCACCACTTCTAGTCACGTGAACTCCAGTAGCACATTACATTTCATATCTATTTTGCATACGTTGGCCCAGTGGGTAGAGTGTTCGCCAGTGGTCCGGGAGACCTGGGTTCAATCCCAGGTCGCGTCATACCAAAGACTTAAAAAATGGTACTTGATACCTCCTTGCTTAACACTCAGCAATATAATGTTGTTATCGAAGGTAAAGTGGAGCAATCCAGGGAAAGGAGTAGCGCCCTCACCTACGCCTCAGTGTTGTAGCTATTGAAAAGGGAGCCTTCTGGTCGCCCTCGACTACGGTCGCCAACTTTATATACTTTACGGGTCTCTCAACCTCTTAGACCTCTGACTGACCCCTTCTAGTCACGTGAACTCCAGTAGCACATTTCATTTCAACACTTGTGTTTGTTGGTTTGAGATCCGTGTTGAAATCAACAACTTCGCTATTGGCACATTCTTCTACATAACACTATGAAGTATTCTAGCAGGTTCTCCATTAGTCGAAGTACTTCTGAAACCCATATTCTGATTCGATGTGAACCTGTGTTCATTTTGTAACAAGCCTTCACATCCTTACATCTTATCCTTGAGATGGAATTTTAGTGTAAAAAACAAGAAAAAGTTGCAAAGAGCTATAGGAATCAGGTAAGTATGGAAGGTGCTGCTCATGTAGGATTTTGTGTTTTGCCAAAAACTGTTTGTAAAAATGTGTAAAGACATCTGATCAAAATGTATCGTTCCTTCTATGAGAGGGAAATTGAAAGCGGAGAAATTTGTTTGATTATACATTATTTTTCTTTCTTTTTTCTCAACTCTTTACCAATCTCTCTGATTCTGTTCCAATCTATCTAGCTAGCTAGCTAGCTAGCTAGCAATCACAATGTAGAATAAAAATGTCTCGAGATTATTAAAACATTGAATTTAAATAAACACATAGGCTCTACTTGAAAACTTACGTAAGAAAGAGATGATCCTGATGTCGAGTATATGCAAAGAAAAACAAAGAAAAAAACAAACAAGAAGGAAGGTGAATTATGCCCATAAAAAAGGTAAATTCTCTAATGTGAGAGAAAAAAATTAAGAAAAACAAAGTGAAGGAAAATGTAAAAGTAAGAAAAAAAAGGAACTTTAAGTGTACCACATAGACCACCATCATCGCACTACCTGCACTGATCCCCCTGACCCTCTCCTGCTACCTTTCCCTATCGTCCATCCTTCCCGGTAGGTCTTCAAGGCTACATCCTGTATCAGTACAGAGCTGTTGTATATAGGTTCTAGCTGGTTGTCCTGACTTTGCTCATCCATGTGAAAGGGTCCACAGGATTATGTCTCTTATGAGTTCGAAAGATCACCACATAAAACGAAAGAAGGAAAAAGGATTACAAAAAAATTTAAAATAAACTCACCTTATCAACATCGGAAAGCAAACGTTTTTATTTGTCGATTAATAAATTGAAATGACTGAATCAATCTTTTAACGACTGGAATCTGCTGCGTGGTATTTGTGTGTGTGTGTGTGTGTGTGTGTGTGTGTGTGTGTGTGTGTGTGTGTGTGTGTGTTTGTTTTTTACTTTTCGTTGTTGTTTTTTTCGTTTTTTGTTGTTTTTTTTTTTCACGAATACACCGAGATAAACGTACATTGGTATTCTGAGTGAAAAAAATGTTTCTATCCGAGGAGAAGAAAAAGACGAAGACGAAGAAGAAGAAGAAGAAGAAGAAGAAGAGACAGTTATTTGAAACCATATAATTACTTGAGAAAAGACCGACTTAGACATTACATATCAACCAATTGTTGACATAGCGTAGAATAAACCAGCCAATCACAATCATCATCATTAATCATTTCTATTTTATACTAGTAATTTACAAACAATTATGAGGTTTCAAATATTTCGAACAGTTATGATTTCAAATAACTTAAAATGATTCTCTGTAGACGATAATGGTTTGAAGTAGCGATCAATACAAATAATTTGATCACAAGATAACTTGAAACCATATAACTTTCGAATGCAAATAATTTTCATAAATATTTATTTCACCCATAGAGAGACCCTAAAAATGATCGCTCTGTCGGCTGGGTCTGTAGAATACGCCAACTGCACCTCTGAAGAGGGATAAGATCCCCCCTCCAATGAATATCTTGAGTATGACACCAAACAGTATCCGACCGTGAGGCTCCAGTTCAGGAGCTTTGGGAAATGCGGAGTATCCCTTCATTTCCAAGATTCACAGGTCTACTCTGGCCCGGTGTGGTAGTACCTATAAGGGTCTCATCTCATTGTATGCTAAACTGATTAGTTTGAAATTAAACTGTTTTTGAGATTGAAACTGTACTTACACTAAACTAACTCGTTTAAAATAGTATTGTTTTGGCATTTAACTGATTGTAAATAAAAACTATACTCACACTAAACTGAATTGTTTGAATTAGAACTGTTTGAATTAACTGAATAGCTTGAAATAGGAATGTTTTTAACAATTAAAATCTGTACTCATACTAAACTGAATTGCTTGAAATAAAACTGTTTTGTTTGAATAAAAATGGATTTGCCATTAAATAACCTACAAAGTTTGATATGCCATGAAACCCAAACAAACAAAAACAAACTCGAACCCCATCCCCCGAAACAAAATTCATGATTATATATATATATATATATATATATATATATATATATATATATATATATATATATATATTCTCTTTTAAACATGCTTGATTAATTGGACAGATTTTATTGTAGACCCGTCCAAGTCTTCGAATGAGATTCCTGACACCAGGGAGAAATGAATTCCAAAAGGTGCAGTATTTTTACCGAGTATTTTTGGTCCGAGCTGTGTCTATCTTCGGGATATCGAACAGTGAAAACACAAACATAATGAAAAATACAATGAAAAGTAGCAGGAAGATACTAGGGCCAAAAGTACATGGTGAGTAATATGGTGCCTTATTTTAATTCATTCAATTAAGATTTCACATGACTCATACAAAGACTTAAACTGATCAACTATAGAATCAGTAGAAACGAGGTGTCTGTTATATCTAATTAGACACACACACACAAATATATATATATATATATATATACTGAAAGTCACAGAACAGAACGCTTTCGCCTCGAGTGGGTAATACTTATATAGGGAGCTCTGCAAGACCAGACCTACAATGTTAATATCATGTTACAGATAAGTCACTGGATAAGATGTTGAACTTGTCTTTCATTCGACAGCTATTTATTCATATATATATATATATATATATATATAGAACCCAAAATCGACAACATACTTAGAAAAAACCAAAATGGCTTCCGAAGAAATAGATCCACGACCTCACAAATATTGACCATCCGCAGAATCCTTGAAGGTGTACGGGCAAAGAACCTACAAGCGACATTAATATTTGTCGACTTTACCAAGGCTTTCGACTCCATTCACAGATGAAAGATGGAACAAATCCTACTAGCGTACGGCATACCTAAAGAAACCGTAGCGGCAATAACGATTCTCTATAGAAACACTAAAGTAAAAGTACGATCACCAGATGGAGACACAGAATACTTCGACATTGTAGCAGGAGTACTACAAGGGGACACGCTGGCTCCGTATCTCTTTATCATTTGTCTAGACTACGTACTTAGAACATCGATTGACAAAATCAAAGAGAATGGCTTCGAACTGACGAAGAAAAGAAGCAGAAGATACCCCGCAACAACAATTACCGACGCCGACTACGCCGATGACATAGCGATACTGGCAAATACACCTGACCAAGCCGAGACACTTCTGCATAGTTTGGAACGAGCAGCAGCAAGCATAGGCTTCCATGTTAATGCACACAAAACGGAATATATGTGCTATAACCAAACGGGGGACATCTCCACTCTAAAAGGAACCCCTCTTAAACTAGTAGACAAATTCACGTACCTAGGAAGCAGCGTCGAATCAACCGAAAAGGACATCGAAACGAGGTTAACGAAAGCATGGAAAGCTATCAATAGGCTATCGACTATATGGAGATCAGACCTAACCGATAAAATGAAACGCAGTTTCTTCCAGGCAGCGGTCACATCGATACTGCTATATGGATGCACTACATGGACGCTAACAAAACGGCTGGAGAAGAAACTAGATGGCAATTACACAAGAATGCTGCGTGCAATCCTGAACAAGTCCTGGCAGCAACATCCCACAAGACACCAACTGTAAGACCACCTGCCCCCTATCACGAAAACTATTCAAGTTAGGCGAACCAGACATGCAGGACATTGCTGGAGAAGCAGAGATGAACTCATAAGAGATGTACTCTTATGGATCCCCACACATGGCCGCGCAAAAGCAGGACGACCAGCACGAACGTACATTCAGCAGCTATGTGAGGATACAGGTTGTTGTCCTGAAGACCTACCTAGGGCGATGAACGATAGGGAGGAGTGGCGAGAGAGGGTCAGGGATATCCGTGCTGCCAGCACGATATGATGATGATGATATATATATATATATAACTTTAAGAAAAACAAAATCTGGTCACATTAGGTTTATGAATTTATTTCCATCCTGCTATGGGTATTGATATGAATCAATAACACTAAATTTAACAGGACTTCTTCAGATCCAATGGATATAATTAATACAGCCAGAATGGACACAGGAGGGAATGGTGGGAGCTGGTTGAAGAGGAGTGAACAATTTCTTCCCCATTTCACCCACTTCTGGTTTTTCTTTTGTTACCGATCGGAATTACTATAAAGTAACTAGACGTAGGTTCAAACTCACTCTCTACAGTAAATTAACTTACATTTTAACCTACATTTTAACGTAATTCTTCAGATTTAACAATAATTTAAGGAATTACAACAATTCTTATTAACCATTTCCAAAGACTACAGTAATACTTATCTTAAATTCAAAATTTAGAATTTGAAATTTTGAAATTTTGAATTCAAATTTATTTATCTTCGTGCCCATTTATTCAGTTACCTTTCCACTGTACATACGTCCGACCTCATATGGTGGGTTTCCATTTTATTTTATTCATTTCACCTCAAGTCTCATTTTTATCCTATTTTTAAAATTAATTCAACTTTATCTACGATATTTGTCTATAGTTCAAATTTATTCCAATATCTACAATTAAATCAAATCTCTGATTTAATAATTTTTCTGGGTCTGAGTATAGTATAACTTGTATTTTTTCTTCCAGGCACAGATTCGACCCTCAGTAATGGTTTCTGACAATATTACACTTGTATCTAGTTAGCCTCAGTTTCCAAACTAACTATACCGATTTCACGAAATACTATGACACACAGACAGAAAAAGAAAAGGAAGATGTAGACGAATGAGAATGATTCTCTTAACAGTGATAATTTCTAAACAATATCCGTCTGTAATTAGTTGGTTGGTTTCTTTGTTTAATGGCATATTAACTTTTTTTAGGTAATTTAATGCCAAAGCCATTCTCCTAGAAGAATAGTAGTGGTACTATTTAACCCATAGCTGGGAGGATAAGGGGGTTCATACCTTTCCCAAGGGTATTTGCCCGAAAGTGAACATAATAGCGCAACCGGAGTACGAACTAGCTTACTACGATTCTGCAGTTCATCGCTTTAACCATTACACCACCAGGACACCCACCTCTGTAATTGGAGATATGCGACCAAAATGAAAGGTCGATTGAGCAGAGGAAACGCACATTGCATTCTATGATTTCACTCGCTAAAGATTTACATGGAATAATATATTGATTTTTAAGAGCAGAATAGATTAAGATGAAAAAGAAAAAACAAAAGAATTAGCAATGTTTGGTTTTAATTAGACTATTCAAATTTGATTGTTTTTCGTCTCTTGTCAACATTTACTCTTCCCTATTATTGTTTTAATTATTGCTACTTGCAATAAGGCCATATTTCATTATGTGCTGCAGTTTTTCATATTTATTTCTCTTCCGAGTTTCTTTGTGCTTTCAATTTTGTTAAAAGAGAATCAGTGTCTTGATTAATCATAAGGTCTTAGATTGGCTTTAACACGTACACACATCAACGGATAATGTTAGAAATATTAATAAATACCAGATTATGCTAAAAGAATGAGCAATACTCCGACTGTCTCTCATATATATATATATATATATATATATATATATATATATATATATATATGATATATCCTACTCCTCCATATTTTCATAATCTACTCTTATTTTTCCCTTTTAAAAAGTATCGGTTGTAAAACGCCTTATGCTTCAAATGTAATCGATTTTAATCCAATACCTATTTAAAAAGTGACTTCATTCTTATTTAAATCTATATTAGATTAGTATTGTACGACAAAGAGTTTTTAATTCATAAAATTTTATCGTACTCAACAATCAAGAATACGAAACAGTATCACAATATATTTCAAGATAAACACATACGTGATGTAAAAGGTGTAAAAAAAATATTTTAAAAAATTACGAACCAGAGTTTCACGATTATAATCCCCAGGAGAATTTCTATTTCACGCATGTAAAGTTTTTAAAATCGAAACACTGTTCACTCAGTTGCACACTGTCAAATAGTTCCACACATTGCTATGTATCACCGACAATTTAATTAAACATCAGTCATTTGTTACACACAGCAAAATAACCAAACAGTTCTATTTCTAACAATTCAATTTAGCATAAGTAGACAGTTTAAATGTTTAACAGAAGTGTCCTGAGTATACTAAAAATTTATCTAATAGTGAGGCTTCTATCCCGGAGTTTTGGGGAATGAAACGGCAATTACACAAGAATGTTGCGAGCAATATTGAATAAGTCCTGGTGGCAACACCCCACAAGACACCAACTATACGGCCACCTACCTCCCATCACGAGAACTATCAAAGTTAGACGAACCAGACATGCAGGACACTGCTGGAGAAGCAGGGACGAGCTCATAAGTGATGTACTCCTATGGGCCCCCACATATAGCCGAGCAAAAGCAGGACGACCAGCTCGAACATACATACAACAGCTATGTGAGGATACGGGTGGTAGCCCTGAAGACCTGCCAGAAGCGATGAATGATAGGGAGAAGTGGCGTGAGAGGGTCAGGGATACTCGTACCTGTTGCACGACATGATGATGATGATGATGATGATGATGGAGTACTCCTTAATTGACAATAATCCCAGCTCCACACTGACTCGGATTGGTAGTACCTATTATGGTCTCATCAATAGGTCAAATAAAACGGTTTAAGCATTGACTCCGGATAATTATTATCTGTTGAAATTATACAGCAGAATACTTGATAAATAGAATTACTAATGTTGAATTGCCATACTTGAACGCATTTAACTGAGTGCAAACAGCTCTAAAACCTCGTTTAAGAATAAACTTACCGACAAACTGTCCGAACTCCAGTCACGCTATTTCGTCCACTTTTGGACAAATACCCTTGGGAAATGTATGGATCCTCTTATCCTACCAACTATAGGTTAAATAGTACCACTACTGTTCTTCTCCAAGGATGGCTTTAGCATTAAATAACCAACAAAGGTTGATATGCCATTATAAGAAAGAAACTAAATTAAACTGCATCTGTTGGTGTTTGGGGAATGTCTCTTCGTTCCACTCTGACCCGAAGTGGTGGAAATTTACTAAGCTTTTTGCTTAGATGTGGCACAAGGCCATATGAAAAGGGCACCCAATGAGACTCGAACTCACTGGTGTAGGTTTGCTAGTCGAGCTTGCTAACCATTACACCACCAGAGGCGCCTCTCTGACCCGAAGTGGTGGTACCTTTTTGGATTCGATTAATAGGTCAAATTGAACTGTTCGACCGTTTTACTAAGGATTATTATTGATATTCAATATAATTAATGCTGTCAGAAAGCAACACTTAAAACCACTTGACCGGGTGAAATTGAGCCCTGCCTCGTTTAAGAATAATCTCACAGACTAACTCTTCATTTATAAATCATTATATATATAAATATATATATATATATATATAACAATTTTGTTATTTGCTTGAAGCATTGCACAAATTATTTTATTTTATTTTATTAATTTAGAGAGCTATTGCAGTGCGAAATAATAATTATTTGAGTCTAATTAATTTCAAACACGATGCTGGATGTTAAAAAAAAATGAACATCCAACATTGTGTTAATTTAAAAAAAAATCTCTGACGATGAGTTTTTTATTTTGATATTAATTAGTCTCAATTATTATTTCGCATTGCAATAGCCCTCTAAATTAATACAATACAATAATATATATATGATTTGGCATTAAATAATTTATGTCATAAAACACCAACCAACCTCCATAAATTTAGTTGTCAAAATTTCTTAGACGAAGCTTGTTGATTTTTATCATTAAGGGTTTTCGGACTATTGTCTTCATGGTTATTATTATTTCCACAACGTTTTATCCTATTTACCAACCCCTCTGCTCGGGCAGGATATGACACAAGGTCAATATTTAAGCGGAGTTTAACAGGTTTTAATTCAGAGTTTTCCTTCTCCTAGACTAGTTGCCTCAACAAGGCTGAAGAACCTAGTCTGTCCTGCTATTTACCCATAACTGGAGGGAGAATAATTGGAATCATACCTTTCCCAAGGGTATTAGTGCTATGTGAAATGCAATCAGTCTCGTCCAGGATTTGAACTCGTGTCGCCGTGTTCATTTCCTACGACGATAACAATTATACCACGGGCACCTCCGTGGTGTAATTCTTCCGCAACGTTTTATAGGCGTTGGTTCCCTAAGCTTCTAAGGAGACAATCATCTGGAGGTTGCAGGTTCAATCCTCACTACAGGCGAGTAACAATACAGGAATACTTAACACTTGTACCCGGTTATGGCTAATGGAATCAGAACAGGTGACCCCCGTGGTTTCAATAAAGGACGTAGTTCGAAATTCCGTGAAGGTTCCCGAGTTCGACAAACACCTGAAGAAGGTCGGAGGACATATCGGCCGAAACGTTGTGGAAAATAACAATAAAGATGAAGACAATAGTCCGAAAACCCTTAATGATAAAAATCTCCATAAATTTGTTGAATATTTTGGGCAATTTATTTGTTGACGGTGAACTCTTCTCGATTAAATTTAAAATGTTTTTTCCTACTTCCCAATTGGGACTTAAACCTGATTATTTTCCTATCTCTTTCAGTTTTTTTCCCATTGGTGTTAACATTTTAAAAGCAATCTTAGCTTCCTTGTAACCACTATTCTTCGACGCTGTTTTATTTACACTCTTTGTCTGATTAAAAACTTTGATATTTGATTTTGCAGACAACCTATGGTTCACTGTGTGAGGAACTTATTTAAATATCATTTTCAGGTGATTGCTTGACATATTGATGTGAATAAGTAGATTATTATTTTTTTGTCTCTATAGTTTGCTTTCTTCTTTCTCCAAATAAAATATTACATCTAAGAATTTAACCTGCCCTTTTTTTTATTTGAAAATTCTTCTTTGTTTAGTCTTCTCCTCTTTTTCAAATCTGTTTTATTTCGTCCTTTCCGTACCAATAAACCGTTGTTCCTTATACAGCACAGACCTCTTATATATATATATATATACAGAGAGAGGGAGGGGGAGAGGAGAGGAGTGTATGTGTGTGTAAGAGAGAGAGAGAAAGTGAGAGAGAGAGTGTGTGTGTGTGTGTGAGTCTGTGTGAGAGAGAGAGTGAGAGTGAGAGAGATAGAGTGTGTGTGTGTGTCTGCGTGAGAGAGAGAGTGAGAGTGAGAGAGATAGAGTGTGTGTGTGTGTGTGTGTGTGTGTGAGTCTGTGTGAGAGAGAGAGTGAGAGTGAGAGAGATAGAGTGTGTGTGTGTGTGTGTGTGTGAGTCTGTGTAAGAGAGTGAGAGAGAGAGAAAGAGAGAGAGAGAGAGAGAGAGAATAGAGTAAAATTCGTCAATATAGGGAAAAAAAACTGATAACAAGGTAATCCAAGTAGAAGTCGAGATTTATAGAGACACAAAGTCGATACTGCAGCGTTTCGGTTCAAATGAACCATCATCAAGACTGGGAGGGATGATATAAGTGATGTTAAATGAACGATGAATGGAAGAGGATAAAACAAGCAAAACAGAGTAACAAAGTAATATAAATGACAGAAATAAAATAAAATTGATATTATGATATCGAAATCTTTCTCGATGAACAAATGGAACAAATAAATTATATATAATATTCCCCAAAAGTCACATGACGTAATTTTAAAAACAAACACTGATTTACTAATTAAACGGCCAACTCTTTCTCGATATATAGATTTTCCCTAGGTGTTGTACTTTTTAAACATCCATCGTTGATTTAACATCACTAATATCACCCCTCCCAGTCCTGGTGATGGTTCATTAGAATCAAAACATTATAGCGTCGACTTTGTTTCTCAATAAATCTCTCCTCCTGCATGGATTACCTTGTTATCAATTATTGTCGAATCTTACTTCATTATTTATTTCCATATATATATATATATACTTGTTGACCTACATTTGTATTGGAGCAATAGAAAAAATTGAGTTTGATAGATATTTGGTTGCCTCGACGTAGAATATCATTTGCTTTTATCGAATTGATCATTAAAGAATTAAATAGATATTGAGAATTAATCTTTATTTATTGCGGACTTTTTTTCTTCATTTTGGTAGTTTTTGTGTTGTTTCTTCTTTCACTACGTTTCGGCCAGCGGATAGAGGCGTTGAGTCTCTACGGTTCCAGGTGAGCATTGTCAGAAGATAGCGGTTTCAAATCCTAACCAAGCCGGCCAGAGGTTTACTTGGTCAAAAACGTGGTGCGATAGACAACAAACCATCATCATCATCCTCATTATGTCGCACTGCTAGCATGGATCTCCCTGACCCTTTCTCGCCACCCGTCTCGATCGTTTATCGCTCCCGGGAGGTTTTTTAGCCTATATCCTGCATGGGCACAGAGCTTTTGTATATAGGTTACAGCTGGTCGTCCGGCCTTTGCAACAATATTTAAGGCAATAATATTATTCGTCAACTTCTCCAAGGCATTTGACTCCATACACAGAGAGAAGATGAAGCAAATACTACTCGCCTGCAGCCTACTCAAAGAAAGCATCACTGTCATAATGATGCTATATAAAAACATGAAAGTAAAAGTCTGCTCACCGGATGGAGACACAGGCTACTTCGACATAGTAGCAGGTGGGCTACAAGGTGACACATTAGCCCCCTACCTGTTTATCATCTGCTTAGAGCATGTGCTTAGAACGTCTATAGACTTAATGAAAGAAAACGGTTTCAAGCTGGCAAAGGAAAAAAGCAGAAGATACCCTGCACAAACAATTACGGACGCGAACTACGCCGATGACATAGCCCTTCTAGCAAATACACCCGCCCAAACTGAATCCCTGCTACATAGTCTGGAACGAGCAGCTGGTGGCATAGGTCTTTATGTCAACGCAGACAAGAGGGATTAAGACCATACCTAGTGATAATTAACAAAAAAGAAACGAAAACGAATTTGCCGTTGTGTACTTTATCGTCCTTACAGACCACAGAGTGAAAATTAAAGGAAGTGAAACAAATAATAAGTACTTGGAACTTGTTAGAGAACTAAAAAAACTGTGGAATATGAGGGTAACGGTGATACCAATTGTAATTGGTGGACTTGGAACTGTACCTGGAAGAGTTGAGAGTCGGAGGACAAATTGAAACCATCTAAACTACAGCTGAGTTGAGATCGGCTAAAATACCGAGAGAAGTCCTGGAGACCTGAGGAGACTTCATGTCATTTACACTCCAGTAAATTACTAACAACATACGCTGGTTTGATTAACTCGCAAGAAGTAATAATATCTGTTTTCATTTCAACTAAAAATATTTTAAAATCCTGCTGTTTGTTGCAGAAAGAAATTTACTTTTAACTTTCTGTATACTTTCTATTTCGTTAAAAAGATTATATCAGTGTATTGATTTCTCATAAGATTTCATTGACTGTGAAAAGTCACTTTTTTTTTCACAAGATTATTCTAATTCGGTAAGATTTTGTTTAACTGCGGGTGTCTCAAAAATAACTTGGCACATCGCAAAAACCAACGATCGTCGACAAAAATAACTTGGGAAACTTGTTTCTTATTTTACCTACGTTTGTTATGGTTTAGCGTAGTGTACAAAGTGCGGAAGCAAAATATGGAATCATTTTTTAAACATATTTTTCAGTCTGATTATTCCAATTTTTGAAAAAAGACGCAATGAATCAAATTTTTCATGAATAGCTTTGTTATTCAAGCACTTTTTCATTAAAATTTAGCCCAATATGAGTGAGATTTGCTGAACGTCGAAACCAACCAAAATAATTTTCAGAAATAATTAGTCTCTTTATGGCCTCCATCAAGTCCAAACCTTAACCTCCTTGATTATGCTATATGGGGCGTTTTAGAAAACAAAACAAAAGCAACTTCCCATCCAAATGTGGGTTCGCTTAAGACTGCAATTGACGAGGAAGGGAATAAAATGTCTGAAGAATTTATTTTGAAGCCATGCAGATCGTTTTGAAGGCGTGCTGATAAAAAAGTTGAAAAAAATGGCGTCCATATTGAGTAAATTTACTGTTTTGCGTATATCTTTTATTTTGTTTATTTTTAAAATTAAAATTAATCTTGTTTTATTATAGAATCATTTATTATTATACTTGAATATTCTTAATTTTGCTTCTGCTCCCTGTAATCACCGATGACTACTACATCAGATGGCTAATTACCGGGAATCAGCTCATATGCTAGGCCTCAAAAATCTCCTGAGCCGACTAAGCATAGAAATTAATACAATATGGGAACCAGGAGTGCCAGAGAAAAGCAATAACAACAAAGTTGCAATATGAGCTCAGGTAAAAATGGTTGCTGAAGACATTTGGTTCATAATAACTAGAAATTCCTACACAGATGTGCTCAAGGACACATCGCTCATTGGATAAAGACGTTGGTTAGATCCTGTGACATACCCAAGAGTGAGTTAGTTCAATAACCGGTAAAGGCAGTGGAGAAGTTTCAGTGGGGAAATTAACAGGCAATAACTGACATCCATTAAACAAGTCTAGTGGAACTAGTAAAGTCTACCCCGGTGAACGAAATAAAAGGCTAAGTTCGACATTCCAAACACCCGAAGAGGGCCGGAGTGTACAAAGATGAGGACAATAGTCCGAAAAATGTAAATAATGTACCTTAATACATTGTATTTTTTCCTCTAAAACTGTTAATCAGAATATGTTTTAAAATGAATTTGTTAGGAGTAATTGGATATGTCAAACGTGTTTCCTAAATATTTTTTCAAGATTAACTTAATCTCTCATTAAGCTGGAAGTGATTCCACTCGACGAAAACCAAATTTACTAGATAAAGCAAATAATTACCAAAGAGTATCCTGCGATATACCGTTCTGTGGCTGATACCTTTCAGATAAAATACTCTGATTATAACGCCTTCCGACGAGGAGGTGTCCCTGGAGTAGTCACTAACGTGCTGGACTGTGAAATTGTAGTGAGTTCGAACTAGAACCCTTGGAACTGGTAAGAACCCCTTATCCTTACCAACTCTGGGTTAAATAGTACCACTACTGTTCTACGAGGGTGACTTTTGTATTAAATAAACCACGAATGGTGATATGTCATTAAACAAAGAACCGATACTAAATCCAGGTCGATTAGTCTGGTTTGGTATGGATTTCACTCCTTATAAGTTATTCAGTGCTGCGGCTCATTAGCGAAGTGAGTAGAATTTTCGGGAGGCCTGGGTTTTGTCATACCAAAGACTTTAAACATGGTACTTAATACCTCCTTGCTTAGCACGCAGCAATATAAGGTACGTATTGAGGGTGAAGTGAAGCAATCCAGGGAAAGGAGTAGCGCCCTCCCCTACACCTCGGTGCAGTAGCTATTGAAAAGGGAGCCATTTGGTCACTCTCAACTAAGATCGCCAACTACAAATAACTGTATTTACAATTATATAGCGGAAGTCTCCATGGAGTCGTGGTTAAAGTGCCCCTCTGTGACCTCGAAGTAAACGCGTTCAAACTCCAGTCGAATTAATACTTTCACTCTCGGATTAATTAAGGTATGAAACACCTTATTCTTCCAGCTACGGGTTATATATGAGTAAATCCTGTTCTTTTCTAAAAATAACCCATGAAAGTTGATATGCTATGAAGCAACAAAAAAAAAGTAAACTATAATTATTGATGATTAGTCGGTGTCGAGCCGCTGCAGGCATTGGCCTCCATGTTAATGCACACAAAACAGAATACATGTGTGACATCTCCACACTAGGCGGTAACTCTCTGAAACTAGTAGACAGGTTCACCTACCTAGGAAGCAGTGTCTCATCAAGACATCGACACGCGGCTAACAAAGGCATGGACAGCTATCGATAGCCTATCGGTCATATGGAAATCAGACCTGATCGATATAATGAAACGCAGTTTCTTCCAAGCAGCGATCGTGTCGATACAGCTCTATGGATGCACTACATGGACGCTAACAAAACGGACGGAGAAAAAGTTTGACGGCAACTACACAAGAATGCTGCAAGCAATTTTAAACAAATCCTGGAGGCAACACCCCACAAATCACCAACTATACGGCCACCTACCTCTCATCACGAAAACTATCAAAGTTAGACGAACAAGACATGCAGGACACTGCTGGAGAAGCAAAGACCAGCTCATAAGTGATGTTCTCCTATGGACCCCCTCATATGGCCGAGAAAAAGCAAGACGATCAGCTCGAACCTACATACAGCAGCTCTATGAGGATACGGGATGTAGCCCTGAGGACCTACCAGAAGCGATGAACGATAGGGAGGAGTGGCGAGAGAGAGAGTCAGGGATGTTGGTGCTGGTGGCACGACATGATGATGATGATGATTTATGACTATATTAATAATAACTATGTTTACAATTTTCCATTGTATTCATTTCTCTATGATAAAATGATTTCCTCACAGTCCTACAAAATAAAACGCAATTTTTTCCCTGCAACGCTCGTTCCCATACTACTGTACAAATGCACCACATAGATGCTAATTAAACGCATCGAGAAAAAGTTTGGCTGCTAATTGCACAGGGATTCTACGAGCTATATTGAACAAGTCCTGAAAGCAACATCCCACAGAACAGCAGCTGTACGGCCACCTATCACCCATCTCGAAGACCATCCAAAGACATGTAGGACACTGCTAAAGAAGTAAGCACGAACTCATAAGCAACGTTCCCCTATGGACCCTTTCACACGGACGTGCAAGTTTTGGACATCCTGCAAGAACTTATCAACAACAGCTCTGTACGGACATAGGATGTAGACTGGAAGACATGCCGGAAGCGATGGATAATAGGGATATATGGTGAGAAAAAGAGTTAGGGAAATCCGTGCGAGCAGCACTAGATGATGATGATTTCATCCATCTATATTTCTGTAGTGGGGCTTTGTTCTGGTTATTCTATACACATTGTAGACACCCATAATTATATGCAGGCGCTCGTGGTGTAATTGATGTCGTCATTGCAAATGAACTCGGTGACCCGAGTTTAGATCCTGGAGGGATTACGCTATTATGAAAACAGCTATTCTCTATACAAAGATCGATAAATAGCTTGGTATGGCAATTGGTCTAGGAGAAGGAAACCTCTGAATTCAAACCCGTTAAACTCCACTTAAAAACTAATTTTGTGTCTCATCCTGTCCGTAGAGCGGGTTTGGGTAAATACATATACTCTTGATTGCTATACGCACAAAGTTTAGACTGTTGTACTCTCAAGACTTCTTCAGGTGCATTTTGTTGTACTCTGTAACCTTCAGGGAATTCTGAACTTTACGGTTTTTTTTTTAATCACAGAAGACTGATCTCATTCTGATATCCATGCCTTTTTATATGATATAAAGGACTCCTATCTAATTTAAATAATTGGCTCAGAATTGTATAGTTTCAAGTATTTCTCTCAAATATAAATAATTTTCACATAGTTGTATGCTCTTAAGTATTTCTTTCTCATACTGATAATGTATACAGTTATATGGTTTAAAGTAATTATTTTGATTTAATAATCTTTTGATTGCAAACAATTACTTGTTTTCTAGTTATATATAATATAACAAAATAATAAAATATATATATATATATATATATAATAAGAATAAAATATATAATAAAATGAAATATATATATATATATATATATATATATAATAAAAATAATTCTTAATAAATGATAAAAGCTTCAAGTAACTAGTTTTAATACAAATAACTTACACTGATGTGACATCATCAATTACTATCAAATAGGAAGTTTTCAAACAGATCTTAACGGGACTTTAAATGGTATTAACATTCCGGGCGCGAGTTGACCTGGAAGTAATGGCAATGAAAGGGTATTCCACACTTTTCGGGGCTCCAGAACTTGGGCCTCACCACAAGATTTAATTTAATGTCCTACCCAGGAAACCACTTTTTTATGGTGGGGTCTTAATCCTCTGCAGGGGAGTACAGTCAGCGTATTTTAAGCCCCATACACAGAAGAGGCATTCTAGATTTTTAACCTTTCTAACAGTGCTAAAAAGATGAAATGTCGCTAAACAGGTATTCATTAGGCTGTGGTACAAGACGGGAAGTATGAGGCTCCCAGTGAGGTTGTTTGTTTGGGTTTTATGGCATATCAACCTTTGTAGGTTATTTAATGCCAAATTCATTTTTATACAAATAATCAGTTCTGTTTCAAATAATTTAGTTCAGCATGAGTATACATTTTAATTGTCAAAAACATTTCTATTTCAAGTTATTTAGTGTAGACAAACTGTTCTAATTCAAAAATTTAAGTTTAGCGTACGTTCAGTTTCAATCTTCAAAACAGTTCTATTTCAAACAATTCAATTTAGCATAAGTACTCAGATTAGTTCTATTTAACACATAGGTAGGGTCCTATCAGGGGCTATTAGACCGGGCCAGAGTGAACCTGTAATCGATGGCAATGAAGGGGTACTCCGCATTCCCCAACGCTCTAGCTCCCAGTGAGATCGAACTCAGATTAGCAGAATATTGTTCCTAACTTGTTAACTATGAGCTTTCTTTAGTTCTTGTTATTGTTACTGAATATTAGTTTAAATAAACTTCCGAGTAAATATAACATTACAGAATTGACCGATAAGTAGTATCGAATTTGTTACTTTAAGACGTTGCCAAGCAAAACTGCAGTTTTAATCACGTCCTAAGAGCTTATTCATTTGAAGAAATTTGCGATATCAGCAACAGCCATTTTGAGACTTAATCAACCAAAGTGAATAAAATGATGTGTTTTTCTTCGCTCGTTCAATTTTGTTGCTTTTCATTTAGGTTTCAAATGGAAACATCAAAATAAAAATGAACAGAAGCAATAATTTAAACACCGAGGCGCTTACTCGCTGTCTCTTTTTCTCTTTCTTGCTCTCTCACACACACGTACGCACTTATTCTCCAATTCTGATTCATACACTTATATACCATTTCACACAGCTATATCCTCTTGCTTTCTCGTACATACTCACGTACAATCTCTTAACACACATGAATAGATATTCCCTTCTACACACATGGTTTTGAAATTTGCAAATCAGCATTTAAAAATAGCTCGTATTCCATTGGCTTATTTTTAAAGTTAGACAGTTACTGCCCCTTTGAGAGTATTTAAAGTGTTTATACTGAGCGATTCTTTTTCGTTAGTCTGTCTGAGAAGGGTAGAAAGCAACGTCTAATTTTCACAGGCTCCAGAGTCAGTTTTGTGGTCAGTTGAAAGGAAGGTCTGCTTTTCCATAGACTCCTCACATCTACCAGGAACGGTGTAAAAATTTACACTCAGCTAAGTAAGAGTTAATTAGTTTCTGTGGTAGAGGAGAAACGTAGAATTGGTTTCTTTCCGAAGGAAACACAAAAATTGCTGAGTTCTCCCTACTCAATGTTAATTGATCGTAGGGACATTTCTTCACGAAGAAAGGACAATGGAAAAATTTAACGAAAAACGTTAAATTACTCAAAGTACCATCCTTCAGAATTGTTTCGACAGCCACGGAGAAAGGACAGTGGAAGAAATTTAACAAAAAAACGTTAAATTCCTCTGAGCATCATCCTTCAGAATTATCTAGATGCCAAAGGGAAAAGGATACGTATAACTGGAAGAGTGAAGAAGAAAATTATTCACAGCCTAAGACAACTACGTGCCAGAAATTTGAAAAAAAAATGAAAGAAAAAACAAAATTACAATTTAGATACCAAGATGGTATTTCTGTGAATTGTACTGAACTCTTTTTAATTGTTTCCGTCCAACGGCGAGTAAGTCTATTTACTTTTCCAAATCGGACCTTTTATTTTTTGTGTGAAATCAAAGATCTGGGTTTTTTGGCTCAAATATGCACGGCGGAATTTGTGCACTGTCAGCAGAAACATATATATCAAATTTATTTTCTTTGAAATAAATTCTTTTGTAATGGGATAAATGCGTCTGTTTTTCTCTAAAATATAGTTGATTTTGTGTATTAATGGTTGAGAATCCCTTTCCCTCCCTTACTTTTATACACATTTTTTTAAAATTAATTTTCTTTCTCTTCCCTTTCCTACAAACTTTCTTGGCTTACTACGGTTTGGAACGACATTCAAGGCTTTGTTAATTTCCATTCTCTTGTTTTTGAACCCACAGGTGACACGAAATTCGAAAAGTGGATACGAGGATCATTAAGTAACTTTCAAGACGTTTTTTTCGTATGGTTACTTTTATTGATAGTACACACATGAAATTCTAGTCCCCTTCGAGGTAATCTCATCCGGCTGTAATGCACTTGTTGTACCGGTCCAACAACTTCTGGAAGGCCCCATGGAAATCCTCTTGTGTGAGTGTGTCAATGACCTTCCTCACAGCCTTCTTCATCCCGATTTGAAGATTGCTGGCCTCCTCCGACGGAATCTCTTCCTGAACTCCCTTAAAATCTTAGCATAGTATTCCTTGTTGACTGTCTGTCCACTAGAGACCCAGTGCATGTAGATCCTGCCAGTGCTGTAAAAAAAAGGGATCGTTGAAAGTTTGTAGGTGGATTTTCTCTGTCTGGCCTTCTGGGGTCTGAGAGAGCCAGCATGCTTCTACTGGGAACTCTGTCTTTTGGTCTCTGGGTCATAGCAGTAAATCCAGCTTTCATCGCGTGGCATTTTTCCAATTCTAAAAGAGAATTTTATTGCATATCGTTCTTCTAAAGTCCAGATTGCATTTTTGAAATTCACCAGCTGTGACGATCAGGTTTTTGTAGGGTGTATTCCAATTGCTGCTGTAGGTGTTCATTTGAACCTGAAATCATAAAAATTGATCAATCATCTGGTAAGATGTATAGCAATAACATACTGAATTTTCAAGAGTCTACGACAATTTTACAATGCCTGTGCAAAAAACGTCTGGATACTTATTGAGGGCACCACGTATATACTCCATTCTACACACATATATATATTTCTCTATTAAAGAATACACATCAAAATATAGATAGTCTCTTTCTTACACAAACCATACATACTTACACACGCACAAATATTCTATAATGGCTGCGTCCCCGTGGCGTAGTAGTTAACGTGTTGAACTGTGAAACTCAGCGAGTTCAAACTTTCGTCAAGTTTATTCTTTCACTTTTGGACTTATACTCTTTGGATGAACAATCTAAACCTCCCAGCTGTGAGTAAAATAATACCACTACATTCTGTTTAAATCTATTATGTATGCACAGACACATGCACCGTTTCTCTATATATTATATATACATAAATAAGACTTAATCTCTGTCTTTCATGGGGGAGTCCTCGGGGTGTAATAGTTAAAAATCTGGACAGCAGAATCGTAGTAACGGAATTCTATCTCCAGTCACGCTATTACGTTCACATTGGGATAAATACCCTTGGGAAAGGTATGAATCCCCTTATCCTCCCAGCTATGGGTTTAAGGGCATCGTTGCTGTTCTTCCAGAAGGATGGTTTTGGCAGGGTTTAGAGTAACCCACGAAAGTTGATATACCACTAAACAAAGAAACCTAAACCTCAGCTGTTTCTTATGCAAATACACACATATATGGATAAACGCGTACGGGTAATCAAAAACAAATTTTAGTTTTATTACATAATGGCCACGTACAAGGAAACATAAGTGTTTCTTAAAATTCAACAAGCATTTTACGCTAACAATTTATCAACAACTCATTCCCCTCTTTCTTTACAGATATGCAAGTGATCGTTCTTTGTTTTTTGTATGTTAACTTCTGATGTGTGTTCTAAAACAGGATGTTGTTTTGTGGCAAAAAAGAAAAAAATGTTTAATGCTTTTGAAAATATAAATTTAAAATATAAAATGAATAAAGCTAACTTGAACATTTTTCATTTTACGAGCAGTTTTCTCTCACTCATTCTCTGTCTCTGTCTGTCTGCTTGTTTGTCTGTCTTTCTCTGTTCCAAATTGGAAAAAACACTTGAGTAATATTCAGAAGAAATTTCATTCTCGTTTTTACTTATTTAGTGCAAGGACTCTATCTACCAGGATCATTAAACAAGTTTCCAGACTTTTTTCATATGGGCACTTTTATTGATAGTATACACATGAAACTCGAGTCCCCTTCGAAGTAAACTCCTCCGGCTGCAATTCACTTGTTGTACCGGTCCAACAACTTCTGGAAGGCCCCATGGAAGTCCTCTTGTGTGAGCGTGTTCCTGACCTTCGTCATAGCCTCTTTCATCTCCTTAATTGTCTCATAACGACAGCCTCTAAGCTTAGGGAATAACCAAAAGTCACAAGGAGCAAGGTCTGGACTATAGGGAGGGTGAGGAACTGTCTTGATGCCCATCTTGGTCAAATAGTCTGTGACAAGGTTGTTGACTGGTGCATTGTCCCGGTGGAAATGCCACTGACTCGATTTGAAGAGTGCTGGCCTCTTCCCTATGAATCTCTTCTTGAACTTCCTTAAAACCTCAACATAGTAACCCTAACCCTAACCCTTTGGCCTATCAACTCTGGTGTATTGACTTCCTTACTCCCCAACACCTCTCCTCATCCCTCATAGACTCCCTCTTGAATGCCACTCAAAAACTGATGCTCGATTCATGCAAGATGGTGGCATTTTTTTCCATGTGTAAAACACAATTTTAAATCATATCGTTCTTCTAAAGTGTCCTCACGTCCAGATTGCATTTTTGAAATTCACTAACTGTGAAAAGCAGACTTTAGTAGGGTGAATTCCAATTGCTACTGTAGCTGTTCATTTGAACCTGAAATCATAAAATTTGCTCAGTCATCTCATAAGATGTATAGCAATAACATACTGAATTTTCAAGTGTCTACAATACTTTTAAATACCTGTACAAAAAAAGTCTGGAAACTTATTGAAGGCATCACCAATGAGTACTCGATAATTAACTCAAACATTCGCTTCACCTATATATATATATATATATATATATATATATATATATATATATATATATATATATAAACACGCTCTATCCCTCTCTTTCTCTCTCCCTCTCTCTCTCCCTATATATATATATATAAGCACGCGTGAAGACGAGTATTGTTTTTATGTGATATAATACTCTATATTTGAAAATAAATCAAAATATCATATTTATTATATGAATAATTCATGTGTATAAGATAATTAACCGGACCATTTGCCGAATAAGTAGAGTGTTCGCCAATGGTCCGAGAGCCCAGGGTTCAATCCCCAGGTCGAGTCATATGAAAGACTTAAGAAACTGTAGTTGATTACGCTTTGCTTAACACTCATCATTATAAGGTAATGGTAAAAGAGTTAATTGGAGTATTCCAGGGAATGGGATATTGCCCTCCCCTACACATCGGCGTAATACCTCTTGAAAATGTCGCCAACTTTACTTATATGTTTACTTACTGTACTTACTCTACTCACACACACACACACACACACACACATATATATATATATATATATATATACTGTGTGTGTATATACGGGGTGTCTTAAAATAGATGCAACCCATTAATACGATAATGATTTATTACTGAGACGAATTTCCATATCAGCTGGTCGGAGTTTATTCTTGATCTGGATTCTGTATGTGTACAGCTGAAGATACTTCTTTAAGATTCTTTGCAATGATGCATGTGAAAGACCAAGTTTTTGGGAACTTCTTCAGAGGGACTTTTTTGGACTACTTCCGAAAGAAACTGTCCTCGCATCCATATTATCAGAACAACTTGCAGTCAACTTCCTGCCACATCTCGTATTTTTTGCCTTCTTGTTGCTTGAAACTTATGTACCTTACGATAAATTTGACTTTTCTGGGGTTAATTGTTAAAGTTAAACTTTCTGCAAAATTTTCCTTGCACAGTTTTCAATGATTTTGTCTCCAAATAAGCAGTGATGCAAAATATTTTTTCTTCTCTTGTCCGAGGCATTGCGATCGTAGATTGATGGTGGTTATGGTATACTATTATAAAATATGAAACAAAAAAGAACACATCATGATTATTAGTAGAGTTATTAGCAGTCACAAGGGTCCCGTGTATATTAAGACAATCTGTATATATATATAGATGGAGAGAGAGAGAGAGAGAGAGAGAGGCAGAGAGAAAGTGTGCGTGTGTATGTATGTGTGTGTGCGTGTGTGTATACATTTGTGGTAAATGACAAACTGTGTGTGAATACATATCTCTATGTATAGTGTTCAAATCTATATATATATATATATATATATATATACAGGACGGAAATAAATTTATAATCCTAATGTGAACGGTTTTGTTTTTTTCTTAAAGAAACGTATATATATATATATATATATATATAAAGTATGTGTATACGTGTATATATATGTATTGTATGTATATACATTGTATGTGTATATTTATGCATAAACATATACTTATATATATATATATATGTGTGTGTGTGTGTATATAGTGTATATATATGCGTATGTGTAATATATATATATATTATATAATACGTGTGTATATGTGTTCATTGTAGGATCCCATGTAGGGGTCAAGTAGACCTATCTAAAGATTATTTTAATTTGATTGAACCTTGTGTAAATTAAAACTCTTATGAAATAACTATACAAAAAAAAATACATATGAACATACAATAAATGCGATTATCAAACTTCAAGCCATACGATAAGCATAGACAAGTTGACATGCCGTAAAAATCAACCGCTTGTAAGGTCAGAACTATGTACTCTTCTACCGTGATCTTCCCATTTTGTAGAGTACCAAATAAAGCTCAGTAAATATGAAGATTCTTCAGATTTTGGGATCATCCTATGAACTATGTCTGTTGCATTAACAAAATCACTTTCCTTCATTCCATATTCCATAATGAATGGACAAGAAAATAATTAGTGTGATCCTGTACTTAGTGGCCACAAGCCATTTACAGAACAATAATTGGCCTCTGACTTCCTTTAACTGACATTGCTTTCCCGCTATAAGAATTGAGTGGGCGTTTATTCTCCACACAATTCAGATACTCTAGAGAGCGTGTAATGTGTTAAAGCAGACCACAATGAGAGATTGTCGATAAAGCTCTAGGAATTGGCCTAATCTAATTTAAAACCTATCCAAGTTATCCGACTTAGGAGAAACGTCTACGTTCTTTCAGGCTGTCATCAGTTCGATTCAGAGAAGACATTAGAATCATTTCGTAGAATCAAATTTTTTTACAAAATCAAGAACACTTTTTAAAAGACTATTCTGGTTAAAAAGATTTGTGTTAAATAACAGACTCAGGGTTTATTTAATCCTTCCTTACAGTCTCTCTGTCTGTCTCACTCACTAGATTGTATATGAACAAGACATTCAGTGGATGATTTTATTTATAATTGAATTATTTGCCAACGGTTAATGTTTCGGATTTTTGTATCAAACCATCATCAGGGCAATGTTAATATGAAAAGTTATATCTTCTGAATTTGATTCAATTTTAAAATGAAATTTAAAAAAAAGAAGAAAACTTAACATTCTATTAACGTTTGTCACGTTCTGTTTTAAAATCAAGTGACGTAATAAGCGTTCGAAATTTATTTAAAAGTGTAACCCTTTTGCTATCAATAAATATCTTTCTCTTCTTTTCCCTTTCTCTATTATATTCTGTTCTTTTTCTTCTTTTCCTTTATTTTTATTATGTAGCTGTTTGTAATTTGGCAAGGATTTTGATTAGATATGTTATTAAAAAGCATTAAAAGTGAATATAAGTTTTAAAAAAATCATTATGAATACTCATTTAAAGAAGGGATCTATGAACTATTTTGTTCTAATTTCACTAAATAAGAAAATAAGCTGAAAAAACCTGGTCTATGTTTAGTTGTATGCCAATAAGAAATAATGCTTGATTCAACAATATTGCTATGGTTTTTACGTATATTAACTGACTTTTTTCAACCTTTTAAGATGCAATTAGTTTCTAGATTATGTATGAATTACGCATGTTTTAAATAGCTTTCAAACAGTTTTACTATAGAAGTAACACTTCAAAATAAACTTCAAAAAGGAATTACGTCACTTAGTTTTGGCTCTCTAACATAAAATGGCATTGTGCCACATTTTTGCATAGTGGGATTGTAAACAAATAACCCGGGATCTGTTGGATTATGCCTTCCGTTTTCAAAATCTAACAAAACTTTTGATTCGCTCTGGTGTGTGCATGTGTATATATACGAGGTGCATACGATAAGTTTCCATACTTTTTTCGTATGGGAACTTTTATTGACAGTACACACATGAAACTCTAGTTTATAATCATCGCTTCCAGGTTCACGCTGGCCCGGAGTGATAACACCTAATAAGGTCCTATGTGTCAAATAAAACTAGACTGCGTACTTATGCGGAAATAGAACTGTCTTAACATTGTAAATAAATGTCTGCTGTTTAATTGAATTTTTAGCAACACTTGGAACCATTTAACTTTATTAAGTATGTAGTTTAAATGTAGAAAAACAGTTCTTTTTCAAACGAATCAGTTCAGTAAACAAAGTTAAATGGTTCCAAGTGTTGCTAAAAATTCAAAAGATGATACTATATACTTATTCGCTTAAAACTCAGCATTATAAGGTATTATCTTTTGAGTCATTAGTATGACGACCTGCGATCGAACCTCGGTCTCACGGACCACTGTCGAACACTAGGCCAGTGGAGTGAAAAAGTGGATAAATCAAACACTTACAACGGGTATAGTAGTGCTATTTCGTTCTTTTTTCAATGAAAAAAATATTTCTTTCTTTATTTACGGATGTCTGAAGAGCTCTTCTGTGAATAAAGAACGAAATATTACTACTAATCTTCTCAGGTTAACCAAAATCAACCATAACTCTCTCTCTCTCTCTCTCTCTCTCTCTCTCTGTATATATATATATAAATATATGAATTAAAGAGTGCTCGATATCGGCGATAGATCTATATTTGCTTGAAGTTAGAATTACGTAGACATGGTCAGTAGTTCTTGTTGACTGTCAGTTTCACGCTTATACGATCAAGTTCGTCTTATCTGATATTCACGTTAGCTAGAAATACTCACTTTCAGCCCGTGTCTGATCTATCTTAACTTTATATATATGAAGAAAGGCTGAAAACCTCTCACTTCTCATATATAGTAAGAAGTAGGTACTATTTACCAACCCCTCCGCTCGGGCAGGATATGACACAAGGTCAATTTTTAAGCGGAGTTTAACAGGTTTGAATTCAGAGTTTTCCTTCTCCTAGACTAGTTGCCTAACCAAGGCTGAAGAACCTAGTCTGCCCTACTATTTACCCATAGCTGGAGGGACAATAATTGGATTCATACCTTTCCCAAGGGTATTAGTGCAATGTGAAATGCAATCGGTCTCGTCCAGGATTTGAACTCGTATCGCCGCGTTCATTTCCTACGGCGATAATGACTACACCACGGGCACCTCCATATAGTAAGAAGTAGGTCGAACGGAAGTGAAGAGGAAGAAAAAACGGTGAAGTCTTATTTACCCGAAATTTTGTGGGACTTTTAATTTTGTCTATTTAAATTAATTAACAAGAACGTTGTTTAAAATGTATTCTTCGATTTAGCAAAAATCTTAGTTATATATATATATAGTTTTCGATGCCGCCTTGCTTAACACTCAGCATTATAAGGTACGTATTAAGTGTAAAGCGGAACAATCCAGAGAAAGTGGTTGCACCCTCCCCAATACATTGGTGAAGTAGCTAATGAAAATAGAGCATTCGGGTTGCCCTTGACTACGGTCGCCAACTCTATGTTATATCCATCATAGTTCTGATTACACGGAGTTCCTTGATTCTCTTTCTCTTATCATCCGTTCCGATTGTTCATCGCTCCTGGCAGGTCCTCTAAACGGCATCCTGTACCGGTTATAAAAATTTATTAGGAAACGTCGCTAATAAACTCGTCGTTACTTTTCCAGCAGAGCCCAGCAGGGCCAAGCTGGTCTTCGACTTATTTGGATGGTTTGTGAGATAAGAGGGAAGTGGTCGCGCGCCTGCAGGATCTGTTGAAAACATTAATGTATAGTTGTCCAGTGTTCCCATATGTCGTGCGTAGGTGTTCGGTGGATTTTCAAGTCGTGGTGATTCAATTCACAATATTAATTCCTCTACTTAGAAAATAAAAACATGTTCATTAATGTATAGTTACCTTCCATATTTTCCTCCTAGCGTTTCGTTGGCGTTCAGGAGATGCAACTATACACATATGGTTATCGTCGCAGGAATTGGACACGGCGAAACGAGTTCAAATCCTGGACTGATTGCATTTCACATAGCACTAATACCCTTGGGTATGAATCCAATTATTCTCCCACCAGCTATGGGTAAATAGTAAGGCAGACTGGGTTCTTCAGCCTTGGTGAGGCAACTAGTCTAGGAGAAGGAAAACTCTGAATTCAAACCTGTTAAACTCCGCTTAAAAAATGACCTTGTGTCATATCCGGCCCGAGTGGAGGGGTTGGGTAAATATGATCTATACACATCTTTGTTTGTATGCGTTTCACAGCATATCAACCATTATAGGTTATTTAATGCCAAATCCATTTTATGCAAATAAAGTGTTCTATTTCAAACAATTCAGTTTAGCATAATTACACAGTTTAATTGTCAAAAACATTTCTATTTCAAGCTATTCAGTTTAGTGAAACAGTTCTATTTCAAATAATTCAATTTAGCATGAGTAAGTAATTTAAATGTTAAAACAGTCCTATTTCAAGTAATTCAGTTTTCTTCTATTTAACCCATAGGTAGGACCCTATCAGGTGCTATCACTCCGACCCAGAGCGGACCTGGGAGCTATGGCAATGAAGGGGCAGCCTTTTCTCATTTGAGCATGTTTGATTCAAGAGGACAGACACTTTGTTTCTGCCTATCTATCTTTGATCTGTTCAAAGCAACTAATTCATCTTGCATATATAATATAAGATAGGCAGAAACTAAGTGTCTGTCTGTAATATAATGGCGGAGGGATTTCGTTTTATATATCTTGACTTTCGGTTTAGTTAGGCAGAGAACCTTTCGCTTAGCGCATGGGTTAGTTAGGTGCAACATTAACGCTGGTGTTCACGCGCACGCGGGGAGGATGCGTCATTCACAGATGTCAAAATAAAATTTCCGGATTGGAAATGGGACTAGCGAGGTGAATGACATCATGCCCGGAAGCGTGGGCTGAGGATTTGGGGATCTGAGAAAAAGCAGTTAGTTGAGTTCCTGCCTCCGAACGAGAGAGTTGAGATTCAGACCTGGGCGAGGCCAGACGACTTTGTGCGCTGCGGGCGCTGCGGGCGCTGCGCGTTGGTTGGGTTGAGAGCTGACGATGTAAAAGCAGTCAGCAAAGAAAGATTGTGTCTTTCTATCCTCATGTCGAAAAACCTTTAAACCCAAAAAGGTGAATAAAAGTTTCGTACCTGAACCAATTTCGTGAATGTCGTGTTTTCGGATTCCCTATGTCTATTTGTAGTTTAAGAGGGGTTCCGTCTAGAGTGGAGATGTCCCCCTTTTGATTATAGCACATATATTCCGTTTTGTGTGCATTAACATAGAGGCCAATGCCTGCGGCTGCTCGTTCCAAACTATGCAGTAGTGTTTCGGCTTGGTCGGGTGTACTTGCCAGTATTGCTATGTCATCGGCGTAGTCGGCGTCGGTAATTGTTTTTGCGGGGTACCTTCTGCTTCTTTTCTTCGTCAGCTCGAAGCCATTCAGTCTGCTTTTGTCAATTCCCTTACCTAGGAAGCAGCGTCGAATCAACCGAAAAGGACATCGACACGAGGTTAACGAAAGTATGGACAGCTATCAATAGGCTCTCGATTATATGGAAATCAGACCTAACCGATAAAATGAAACGCAGTTTCTTCCAGGCAGCGAACACATCGATACTGCTATATGGGTGCACTACATGGACTCTAACAAAACGGCTGGAGAAGAAGCTAGACGGCAATTACACAAGAATGCTGCGTGCAATCTTGAACAAGTCCTGGCGACAACACCCCACAAGACACCAACTGTACGGCCACCTGCCTCCTATCACGAAAACTTATCAAGTTAGACGAACCAGACATGCAGGACACTGCTGGAGAAGCAGGGACGAACTCATAAGAGATATACTCTTATGGACCCCCACACATGGCCGTGCAAAAGCAGGACGACCAGCACGAACATACATTCAGCAGCTATGTGAGGATACGGGATGTTGTCCTGAAGACCTGCCTAGGGCGATGAACGATAGGAAGGAGTGGCGAGAGAGGGCCAGGGATATCCGTGCTACCAGCGCGACATGATGATGATGATGATGTCTATTTCACACATCCGTATATCTGGCTATGTAACATGTCCTATTTAATTAAATATATTCTAGAGAGAAAATGATGCCTATATATATATATATATATATATATAAGTGTACCACATTTGTCTGAATATACGAATAAAAGAAGTAGAACATTTAAAAGAATTAGAACATTTAAAAAAAAATCAATTCCGCGGAGATTTTACAAAAGGTAGCGCTGGGGACTTTTGCATCATATTGATATATCCTTTCTAAAATTCTTTCCTATGACATCTTGTCAGTAGATTTAAGAAACCATGATCGCATCTTTTGATGACGTTCACATTTATTGACGTAACCGGCGAAATCAACCAATAAGAATATATGTCATGAAACCAACACTAGACATCCGGTAGTGTAAGATCGTTACATTTGTAACGTCGTCAATAGACATCACTTTTCGTAGTATCTTTCAATAACACTAATCAGTTTTTGGAACGCTGATAGGAAGTGACTTGTGGGTGTCGTAAACGTATATAGTTAGGTCGATGGCTGTTTACTTACTGAGTTTTGATTAGCTCTCCGTAAGTATGTTACTTCTGCTCAATAGTTAATGCAGAGGTGACAGCTGGTGAGTATCATCATCAGTTGAGAGCGTCCAGAGTAAAAGGAAGATTGAAGTGTGGGGTCAGTGCTACAAACAGTATATGTACGTATGTGTACATGGTTCAATAGTCGGCTTCTTGTCATTAATGTGACTCTCAATAAATAACTTCAATTGAACGTGGAGACACTAAATATACTGGGCGGTACGTGTGGAGTAATGACAATCGTCGTAGAATATGGAAACAGGTATCCAAGTTCAAGTCTTGAATAAGGCTGTTGGTATTTCACATAGAGCTAATGAAATTGAGATTTATTCTCTTTCCAACAATGGATAAATAGTGGGCTGGCTGGGCTGGCTGGGCTATTTGACCAAGGTTTGGCAAGCGATCTAAAAGAAAGAAACCTCTAAATTCGGACCTGTTGAACTGCGGGGGCGGGTGTCCTCGAGGTGTAATAGTTGAAGCAATTGTTTGCGGAATCGTAGTAAGCGAGTTCGAACTCCAGTCGCACTATAACGTTCACTTCCCGACAAATACTCTTGGGAAAGGTATGAAACCCCTTCCCCCCCAGCTATGGGTTAAATTGTATCACTACTGTCCTTATACTAGGGTAGCTGCGGCATTAAATAACCTACGAAGCTTGATATGCCATTAAACCAAGAAATCGAAAACCGAAACCGAAACCTGTTGAATTGCGCTTGAAAATTGGCCTTGTGTCGTATCCTGTCATGTGGAGGGGTTGATAAGCACATACACTGAATGTACTACGTGCCTACCCTTCTTGAAAAAATATATTTGCACATGCTCAGGATGTTCAATTGGGTATTTAATTTTGCAGGGAACTGATAAGAGATATGAAGGTGTCTGTGGTATAATGGTTTTTGTCGTTGGAAATGAACACGGCGATACGAGTTCAAATCCTGGACGAGGCTGATTGCATTTCACATAGTGTTAATAACCTTGGGAAAGGTATGAATCCAATTATTCTCCCTCCAGCTATGGGTAAATAGTAGGGCAGACTAGGTTCTTAAGCCGTGGCGAGGCAACTAGTCTAGGAGAAGGAAAACTCTGAATTCAAACCTGTTAAACTCCGCTTAAAAATTGACCTTGTGTCATATCCTGCCCGAGCGGAGGGGTTGGTAAATATGGATAAGAAATATTAATCAAAACAATGTTTCTTTACCTGCGGCACATTGTGACTTCATAAAATAATTCTTCAAATATTTTCAAATTCAATATTGATACACTGAACACTGGCACGAGCGTACTACGCCTAGTAAGATTTATACAATTTGAATTCTTACAAGAAGTTCACTTAGGTTTTTATTCAGCAGTAAATATACTAACAAGACGTAAATATGTTTTTCTTTAGTGGTTAAACATTCTGGATTAAATACGAACGGAAGCTCGGATATGCAAATCGGTCGATAGTTAAGACATTTCTTGCAAACAAGCAATTAATTGGTTTCTTTGTTTAATGACATATCAATATTCGTGGGTAATTTAATGTCAAAGCCATCTTTGTAGAAGAACAATAGTGTTACCTTTTAACTCATAACGGAGGGTTAAGAGGGTTCATACCTTTCCCAAGGGTAATTAGTCCAAAAGAGATAGTAATAAGAAAGACCAAAGTTCGAACACGCTTACTTTGAGGCTATAGACCAGTGCTTTGGCCATTACGCCCAAGAGAACTCCCCAAGCAAGTAAGGTTGGTTGGTTGGCATATAAACCGATGGAGACTATCCATTTAAGATACATAATTCTATGCCTAAAAGAATTAAGGTTATTATAAAATCTAGTGGCGGAAAAACTCACAATTAATCGAAATTTTTCTGCCAATTAAATCCATTGCACTATAAGAAAATAGGACGTGTAATACACCCTGTTAAATCCCCATCTATGAGTCAAATAGATCCGTTTAAAAATTACTTGTATTAGATATGAATACTTGAGACTATATAAGTGTAAATTTTCCTTAAGAATAACTTGAAGCTGAAGTTATTTGCTAAGGACTATTTGAAAACAAACACTACGAGAGCTCCCTGTATCATTCAGGAATTAGCTGGCGACCGTATTCGAGAGCGACCAGTTGGCTCTCTTTTCAATAGCTACCACAGCGAGGTGTAGAGGAGAGCGCTACTCCTTTCCCTGAATTGCTACACTTTACCCTTGATACGTACCTTATATTGCTGAGTGTTAAACAAGGAGGTATCAAGTACCATTTTTAAAGTCTTTGGTATGACTCGACCTGGGATTGAATCCAGGTCTTCCAGGCCATTGGCGAACACTCTACCCATTAGGCGACACAAAAATGTAAATATAAGCATATAATGAAAGGGATTCCCTAACCCCTCGTTATAAGATAACCCTAGATTAGTTGACATGCCATTAAATCAATCATTTACCAGCCCATCTGTAAATGGATGGACGCCAAAATGAAAGAAGAACTCCTGTACACTTTTCAATATGGCACGGTAACCAGTCGGCGCCACATTCACTTCCGTCAATAATTCAGTAAAAACTTCCTCAGCACCATCTTAAATATCACTAGCAGAAGCCGATTACATTGCAAACTAAGAATTCATCAAAACGGCCAAAATGACATGTATCTAAGCAACATTTTCTCAAAATTCAGTGGTACCAGTCATAAAACCAGAATCGAAGTCCACCACCTCCTATCGAGTAGACTTTTCGGAGAATTGTCCAACAGTTATTGTGTCAGCGGAGCGACACCAAAGATTCGCACTCTTAAAATATCTCTTCCGATGTGTGAAAACGGCTATCAAACATAAATAACTGACAACTAACACTAGCCAGAAAAATTCCTATTTCTACATCTCTATTGCCTTGAAAGTAGCTTATATATACTAAGACTACACTTTTCAGAGAATTTCAAACCTTCCTCAATAGACATTGTCACAAGTTCTGGCCCCGTCAGTCACAAGCGTGCTCGTACCAGTATAAGAACACCTTCAGGAATCTTGATTCAGACTGTTAGCATCTTTTAGGGTACCATCTATGCGTCAAATAGATCTATTTCCTCATTAACCATACTTGAAACAATTTAATTGCGTGCAAACAAAGAATTACGATTGAATAGAATTATCAGTATTAGATAAGAAAACGTGAAAACATTTAGTGTCCTAGGTATGACATTATACTGAGTCTGATGGTCTTTGAGATGGAAAATGTAGAGTACCCCTTAATTACCATTACTCTCAGGTCCACTCTTACTCGGAGTGGTAGTAGCTGTTAAGGTTTCATCTATGGTTCAAATAGAACTGTTCACATTTTCTTTATTTTTAATGGCATATCAACTCTTTTTAGGTTATGTAATGCCAAAGCCATTCTCCTAGAAGAACAGTAGTGGTGCTATTTAACTCATAGCTGGGAGGATAAGGGGGTTCATACCTTTCCCAAGGGTATTTGCCCGAAAGTGAATGTAATAGCGCGACTGGAGTATGAACTCGCTTACTACGATTCCGAAGTCCATCGCTTTAATCATTACACCATCCCCACACATTTTATAGGATTGTAATTTATATTAAATCGAATTATGAGTGCTAAATTCAGTGTCTGAAACCATTTAACTGTATGCCGGCAAAAGATTCCTGTCTCGTTTAAAAAATGTTACTTACAAACTATTCACTTACAAATCATATATATATATATATATATATATATATATATATATATATATACGGTAGCTCTCTGAAACTAGTTGACAAGTTCACCTACCTAGGAAGCAGTGTCTTATCAACCGAGACAGACATCAATACACAACTAGCAAAGGCATGGATAGCCTACGATTGGCTATCGGCCATATGGAAGTCAGACCTGACCGATAAAATAAAACGCAGTTTCTTCCAAGCTGCGATCATATCGATGCCGCTATATGGATGCACTACATAGACGCTAACTAAACGTATGAAGAAAAGGCTCGACGGCAACTACACAAGAATGCTGCGAGCAATATTGAACAAGTCATGAAGGCAACACCCACAAAGCAGCTGTTGTACGACCACTTACCACCAATCACGAAAACTATCAAAATTACACGAACCAGACATGCGGTACACTGCTGGAGAAGTAGGAACAAGATCATGGGGGATGTAGTCCTGTGGACCCCTTCACATGGACAAGCAAAGGAAGGACGACCAGCTAGAACCAGCTTACAGCAGCTCTGTGGCGATACGGGATGTAGCCCTGAAGACCTGCCGGAGGCAATGGACGATAGGGAGGGGTGGCTAGAGAGGGTCAGGGATATCCGTGCCGATGGTGCGACATGATGATGATAAATATATAAAGGGTTGATATATCATAAATCACAACCAAAGCAGTTATAATATTGCGTAAACATACTCGAAAGTTGTATTTACTTTTTGATAAATAAATACTGATATTTATGGAAAGATAGTCTTAGCGTTATGGTTATCGCTGTATCAATATGAAATGGAAATGGTGACCCGAGTTCAAATCTTGGACAAAGCTGTCTGTGATTTACAGCATGCTAATTCACTCGGTAGAGCCACACGTCCTTCTCTTCTTCCTCCAACTATAAGTAAACAATAGGAATGAGAATCTTGCCTACGTAAGGCAACCAGTTAAGTTAAAAGGATTCTGAATTCAAACCAGCTATACTTCGCTTTCTATCAAAACCTTCTTGGTTATATAATATCCCGGACACTGACGCAAATTTTTATGGTCTCCAGCCTGCCGCTCACACGTTGCACATGGACACGCCGCCTCCTTGCACACCACCCCCGGAATTTACGGGGCATTTCCACCTGCACCCTGTTTACTTTAGGTACCAGGTACATTTCCAGTTATTTTTCACTCTCAGTGTCTGGCTTCAGCAGCTGCATCGGTAGATGTCTAAGGGATCTTCAAGTCAATATCCAACATATCTTAACATCGCTCTCTGTAGATAAGATGTTTCTACCGAGGTATGTGAAATGGTCAATTAATTTCACAGACTTGTTATCTGATATGAAAATGCGACCATCTTATTTAAAACTCATTAACTATGTTTTATCTGAGTTAACGCAATGCCTACTCCCAGCTATGTAGTAGAGATTCGGCTCACGCAGTCGTATGTACGAGAAGCGTTAGATCATCTACATAGTCTGCAGCTGTAATACCCTTTGCGGGGTATTATTTGAGTCTTCATTTTACAATGTGAAACCATTTTCTTTTATTAGATCTATTGACGTTCAAAATTCACTATATAGACAGATTTAAAACATCTGTGGTGCAAATGTATCACCTTGCAAGAATCCAGCAACAACGTCAAAGACGTCAGTGTCATCATCGTTTGAACGAACCATTACTTTCTTATATTTATAGAATATCATTATAGAAGTAAGAGTTTTAGTCCAGCTAATTATACCAGTGGGTAGAGTATTCGCCAATGATCCGGGAGACCTGGGTTCAATCCCAGGTCGAATCATACCAGAGACTTTTAAAATGGTACTTGATACGTCCTTGCTTAACACTCAGCAATATAAGCTACGTATCAACGGTAAACTGGAGTAATCCAGGGAGAGGAGTAGCGCCCTCCCATACACCTAGGTGTAGTAGCTATTGAAAAGGGAGCCTTCTTGTCGCTCTTGACTAAAGGGAGACAACTTTACTTACTTATATGCAAGAAGTATTTTCTCCGTCTTCCCTGTGTTTGGAACCAAGGAGAAATCAACGAACAATTGTGTTGCCTCGATATTATTTAACGTACTCCTTCGATAATTCGATGAATAAAAAGTATTTAAGAAGTTGTGGATCCATTTTTCTGTAAACTGTTCTCATTTTCCAAAAAAATGTTCTCAACTTCAAATCGGATGCGATTTAGAAACAGGGCATTATAAATCTTAACAATGAAAGTGAAGCCCTTGTAAATCTTAGTCATACCGAGGTTGCCTTTTTTGGGGAACGGCAGGAAGTAGGGTTTTTTTATTCATTTCTCTTTCGTCATTTGCTTATATCTAGCGTTGTATAACCGAAGACGTATGTCATCACACACATAAATAGACAGAGACAGAGAAAAAGCTTTTGAAATTTGGCCATTTTTTATAAAAAGGAATAAAATTATAAAATGTGCATATCTGCCATGAGTCCAGTTACCTAATTCCCAAAATTTTTAAAGATTAAATCAATGATATAAACATTGAATTCAAAAAAATGGATTTCGAATGCTGAATTTCAAGGCTGGCCTTCCATACTTGAAAATTCACACTATTTATTCATGTTTTACCTTGTGCCTGACTAAATTGATTTTAGCAAATAGTTATGTTTCAAATATATGTCTACTTGACTGCCTCCATGGACGTGTGATTGCACTGTGCGTATTTGCATGCATTAGTACAAGAGAAAAATCCATATCCAGCAGGAAGGTTGGGTGATGATTCAATGAGTGCGTTTTTGCTAAAGTTAACCACACGGACGACTGAGCAGACATTGCTCCAGAATTTCGCTTTTTTTGTACCAAAGTGGATTAGAGACATTATTTAAAACTCTTTGCTTAAAAACCTGCCTCTGCTTCGTTCTCTTCCATTCACTGACCTCTTGTACCGTGTCTGAAGAATTTATAAGAACAGTACATTTCGATTTATTTGGTGGTTTTTATTTTACTATTTTATTTATTAACAAAGCTGTCAATTGAGTTTTAAGTGCCAATTCGTGGTTTTCTAACTCCGAATTCTTCTATGTGCACGATTCTGCGAAGAATTTTCTCTCTTACAAAATTCAAATAGGTGAATACGAAGACTTTGATGGATAATGAACACCTCTACATTAAAAAAAAAAAAACTATGATGGATATAGACAGCTATAAAAGCATTATAAATAAAAATAGACGTAATATAGATATGAACGGCTATGAAAAACATGAATATAGACGGGTTTTAATAGTGTTCAATAAAGCATGATAGATATGAACTGCTATGAAATAGACATGGATAATATAGATGTGTATAAAATAGATATAAAATATTAATGAATAAAGTTTGATAGATATGAAACATTTAATAAACTGGTATAGACTGAATAGATATGGACATATATGATAACAGATATATTAAGGAAATATAACGGGTCATGAATAAAGAGAGAAATGAGATACGAGGGTCATTCAATAAATAAGGTGAATTTTGCCAACGGAGTCGCCAATAGGAAACATTGTTTACAGTTGCACCTTTTTCAAGGGAGTCAATAGTGGTGGCTTCATTCATGTCTCAAAGGACTATCAGCATAACCTTCTTTACTGACCACTGAACCCGGTTTTGGTTTCTCAGTTTAATGGCATATCAACCTTTGTTTGTTATTGAATGCCAAATCTATCATTCTAGAAGAACAGTACAGGTATAATTTAATCCATAGCTGGGAGAACAAGAGGTTTCATACTTTTCTCGAGGATATTGAGAGAGTGAACATAATGGCACGACTGGAGTTCGAACTCACTTATTCCGTTATCTTAATCATTACACCTCGAGGACCCCCCAACTGTATTCTAAACTTTTTTTTCTAAAGAGACAATGTGTTTTCACTCTGTGGACTGTTTTAGGACTCAGGATAAGGCTCATAGCATTAAATATATGTTTAGCCCATGTGTAAACAAATATTTTGACTAAAACATGATTTTTAGCATACGAAGTGCATTCAATAAGCTTCCAGACTTTTTTGTACTGGCATTTAAAATTGGTGTAGACTCTTGAAAATCCAATATCTTATTGCTACACATCTTATGAGATGACTGACAAATTTTTATGATTTCAGGTTCAAATCAACAGCTACAGCAGCAATTAGAATACACTCTACTAAAGCCTGATTGTCACAGCTGGTGAACTGCAAAAATGCAATGTGACACTTTAGAAAAACGATATGCAATAAAATTCTGTTTTAAACTTGGAAAAGATGCCACAGAAACGTATGGAATGCTTCAGAGTGCTTTTCGATCATCTTGCATGAATCAAGCCTCAGTTTTTGAGTGGCATAAGAGAATCAAGGAAGGCAGGGAGTCAGTGAGGGATGATGATAGGTGTGGAGGAGTAAGGAAGTCAATACTCCAGAGTTGATTGGCCAAAGGGTTAGGGTTAGGGTTACTATGTTGAGGTTTTAAGCGAGTTCAGGGAGAGATTCCTAGGGAAGAGGCCAGCACTCTTCAAATCGGCTCAGTGGCATTTCCACCAGGACAATGCACCAGTCCACAACTCCATCCTTGTCACAGACAATTTGATCAAGATGGGCATCAAGACAATTCCTCAGCCTCCCTATAGTCCAAACCTTGGTCCCTGTGATTTTTGGTTATTCCCTAAGCTTAGAGGCTGTCGTTATGAGACAATTGAGATGAAAGAGGCTGTGACGAAGATCATTGACACGCTCACACAAGAGGACTTCCATGGGGCCTTCTAGAAGTTGTTGGAACAGTTCAACAAATGAATTACAACCAGAGGAGATTACTTCGAAGGGGACTAGAGTATCATGTGTGTACTATCAATCAAAGTGCCCATACGAAAAAAGTCTGGAAACTTATCGTATGCACCTCGTACATCATACATTATTCAGCAAATTGCACATGGTTTGCACTTCTCACCAATTAAAAACTTGATAACAGTTCTTTTCAAGTCGGGACCACTCGGTTTGATTTGCCTTCATATTGAATAGCCTCAAAACAAATATTTTTCAGAGATCGAAATTATTTGTGCTATAAACCAATTCCTAACAATACAGTTTGCATTTATTGAAAAAAATGTTGTTTCTTTTTTTTTAATTCCCTTATATTTATTGAATACCCACTTATACATAAAATATATGGTTCTAGCAAAGATGACTTACCAATAATGACTTACCAATATTAAGTAGATATGAAATCAGATAAATAAATATTAGATATCTTTAATACAACATATATATATATATATATATATATATATATATATATATATATATATATATATATATATATAATCGATAGATTAATATAAAGTAATATTACATGAAGCATAATAGATTTGAACAGCTATAAAAGAGTTATGAATATATTTCGATATAGAATATAGATATTGGATGCATAAAAATAGTATTAGATAAAGCATGGTATATCGATGAGAACAGCAATAAACGGTAATATATAACGCATGATAGATAAATAGATAGATCTATATATTAAGACGGAACTGTTTTGTTCGGTAAATATAGGTATCGGTGTATATCATTGGGTGCATTTGATATTTAGTTTTAATGAAAACTAAAACTGGAATACAACAGAGGTGTATTTAAAAAAAAAACAAAGAAAATAATTCTGATTTATAAAATTTAGGTATGGCATACATTTTTTCACACGGGTAAATAAAATATTAGTCAATATAGAATTGAGACATATTTCTAAATGCGTGCCTCTAAGGAAAATGTTGACATTCAAAATCTGATTTTATCAGTTTTTCGACACCGACGAAATTTCCAACGACTTAGTTCTTTGCATCTCTATGATAATATCTCAATATATATATATATATATATATATATATATATATATATATATATATATATATATATATATATATATATATATATATATATATATATATATATATATATATATATATATATATATATATATATATATATATATATATATATATATATATATATATATATGTGTGGAAGTGTTCGTAGTATAATGGCTATCTTCGTTGAAAATGGACTCGGCAAAACGAGTTCAAATCCTAGACGAGACTGTTTGCATTTCACCTAGCGCTAATACCTTTATGAAAGGTGGGACTCTTTAGCATTGTTATGGCAACCGTCTGGGAGAAGGAAATGTCTAAATTAAAACCTGTCAAACTCCACTCAAAAATCGACCTTGTGTCATATTCTGGTGGTGCGGAGGGTTATATATATATATATAGATAGATATATGCCCCTCGTATGGAATGTGATAAGGTATACAAAGATTGAATCATATTTTTTATTTACTGTTCAAATTTAAACTTTGAAGATGTGTACACACTTGATCAAGTGTAAGTTGCATGCTAACGTGATGGACTGCAACATTACAGTAAGCAAGTTCGAATTCCAGTCGAGCCATTACGTTCAATTTCGGATTAATATCCTCGAGAAAGTCTTGAACCTCTATACTCTTTCCAAGCTAAATTATATCACTACTATTTTCTCTAAGGATAGAGTTGTTAAATAACTTTCGAAGGTTGAAATGCCTTTAAACAAAAGAAACTAAACGGCGAGGCAACTTACAAAACAAACTAGTGTCTCATACAACGTATCAATTTTTGCAATAGTTCTTAGGGAAACACTGGATTGCACAAGTGCAACTCCCTTTATGTTTTGAGGGACTTGTTCTAGTTTCCTAAACTCAAAATTCATTCAAATGGTACAAATTGACGAGGAAGACAAATTTAAAAAATACAACGGTGCATTCTCACACCATAACCAATAAAAGGGACTGCCTTATCGACTGGAAGGTTGTAGAATACGCTAACTGTATCTCTGCAGAGGGGTAAGACACCCATGTTTGCGCAGAGGCGATACCACACTCATGACTTCGGTCCGGAGCGTGACGCTGCAAACGGAACCTATGTATGGCACTAGACCTTGGGGTCTAGTTCAAGCCATAACCCGGCATACGTGCCCGGACCCACATTTGGGTTAGTGAAACTGCTTGCCTCATCAGGCTCACATTGCACCAAGTGAGCTGATGAGCTGCATAGACCAGCAGGGTTCCGACCTTCCCCTCCCCTTTATCCCCACTTTAATCGGCCTTCGGGCTTTTGACCTTGTGTCAAGTCGTGTCTGGTGGGAGGCAGCGACAAATAAACAGAGGGGTAAGACACCCTCCGGACTTGTGTCCGGGATATGACACGAAATTATCTGATGAAAAGGAATTGGGGGGTGTAGAGTACCCCCTCATTACCATTACTCCCATGTCCTCTCTGATCCGGAGTGGCCGTACCTGCTAGGGTCCCATCTATATGGTCAAACAGAACTGTTCAATCATTTCCAAAGGATTATTAATAATTCTAAACCATGCCGCTGTGTACGAATTGTTTATATCAGATATGAATACTTGATAAATACTTGTTAAATTACAATACATGAAACCATTTAACTGTGACCAAACAAAGGTTTAATATCAAATAGAATTATATTGTATTGTATTGTATTAATTTAGAGGTCTATTGTAATGCAGAATAATCAATCAGGTAATACAATGAAATAAAATGAAATTATTTGCGCAATGCTTCAAGCAAATTAAAAAATGTTTTTATCAAATAGAATTTGTTAAATATCAATACTTGAAACCATTTATCGATGTGCAAACAAATGAGCTCTAACTAATTTAAACATTCTTGTGTACAAGTTATTTGCTTAAAAATTATATATATATATATATATATATGACAGGATTTGGCACAAAATAACCCATAAGGGTTGGTAAGCCCTAAAACTCTAACCGCAAGGTTGCTATGGGTCCGTTTAGTATTACTGGTTTTTATCCAATATTGCCATTTAGGTAGAGAGCAAGACTTTTTAAGATAGCTTGTTATTCTCAGCTTAATCGTTGGGATGAGCCTCTTGTGTGCATATATATATATATATATATATATATATATACACACACACACACACACACACATATATATATATATATATGTGTGTGTCTTGCTGGTAGCACAGAGACTCTCACGCCATCTGTCCCAATCGTCCATAACTCTAGCCAAGTCTAGTATACTGCATCCGGTGTCTGCACAGGCCTAGTGCATGAAGTTTCTTGCTAGTCGGCTAACACTTGCACGCCCATGTGTAGGGATCCGTAAGAGAACATCGCCAATGAGTTCGTCTTTATTTCTCCAGCAGGTTCATTGTGTTATGTTTGCCTTACTTTGACCGTTTGTGAGATGGGAGGTAAGTGGCCATACACCTGTTGTTTGGCGTTACGTTGCTTTCAAGATTTATTCAAAACAGCATGTATCCTGCTGGTGTAGTTATCTTTTTCAACACATTTCATTAGCGTCGAGGTGGTGCATCCATACAGTAGTACTGCCACCTGAAATGAATGCAGTTCACATATCTTGGCGGTAACATCTCATCTACTGAAATTAATGTCAACGTAGGCATAGTGAAGGCGACGACTGCTATTGACAGTTTATCAATCATATGGAAATCTGTTCTCTGTGATAAAATAAAACGGGATTTCTTCCAAGCTACTGCTGTGTCACTATTATTGATTATATATATATATATATATATATATATATATGTCATCATGCCGTACCACTAGCACTGATTTCCTTGACTCTCTCTCTCGCCTCTCGTCTCTATCGTCCATCATATTCGACATGTCCTCCAGACTACATCACGTGTCTGTACTGAGACGTTGTTGATAAGTTCCAGCTGGACATCCAACACCTGCTCGTCCTTGTGAAGGGGTCCACAAGAGAACGTCGCTTATGAGCTCGCCCTACTTCTCCAACAATGTCCCGCATGTCCGTCTGATTTGAATGTTTTTAGACATGGAAGCTAGGTGGTCGTACAGCTGATGTTTTGTGAAATGTTCTTTAATATCGCTCTTAGCATTCATGCGCAGTTGCCATTCAGCTTTTTCTCTATGAGCTGAGTTAATGTCCATGTGGTGCATCCATATAGCTGTATGGAAACGACCGCTGCATTGAAAAAAATGTTTTATTTATCGGATAGGTCTGACTTCCGTATAACTAACAGCCTATCGATTATTGACCATGCCTTCGCTAGCTGTGATTTGATATCATTTTCCATAGACGAGACGCTGGTTCCGAGGTAGGTGAATTTGTCTACTAGTTTCAAGGAGATATCTCTTGTTTGATTTTAATCAAAATTCATGTACTTTGTTTTGTTAGCATTGACATGGAGGCTTATGCCACCTGCAGATCATTTCAGGCTATGTAGCAGGAATTCAGCCTGGGCAGGTGTATTCGCTAGAAGCGCTATGTCATCAGCGTAGTCCGCGTCCGTAATAGTTAGTGCAGAGTATCATCTGTCTCTTGCCTTTTCCAGTGAAAAGCCATTTTCTTTTATTAAACCTATCGACGTTCGAAGCACGTAGTCTAGGCAGATTATGAACAGGTATGGGGCCTAACGTACCCTCTTGCAGAACACCTGTGACAATCTGTATATATGTGAGTGTGTGTGTGAGAGAGAGAGAGAGAGAGAGAGAGAGAGAGAGAGAGGTTTAGTTTCTTTGTTTGAGACAATGAGTTCGAACTCACTTATTGCGATGTCACAATGAAGCATATAAGCTACTGCACCACAGGGACTCCGCTGGGTGTGCATAGCGTCTTATTTAAAATAAAATACGCAAGTTTGGGTTATACCAACATTTGTATATGGCGGTGAATTTACAAGTAGAAAATTAAGCGAATAGATGAATTTCCCATCGGAAAATCTCTGACATAAAATGAAAGAATACAAACAGCAAGGTATTATGATGTCTCAGAATCATAGAGAACCGCTCAGAGAAGACGAATTGATCGTGTTATTCGATTGAACCTCTCAAGAATACTTAAACTATGGCTTTATCGTCCAACGAATCAAGTCATACGCCTATTGGTCGAACAACATTCCGTGACATGAACGAATCCGGTATAGTCTTAAAGTTGTTGGTTTTAATACTCATATTTAAAAAAAAAAACCTTCTATTTTCGAGTGTTTCAAAAGATTCAATTATGAAAATCTACAATATCATGATAAAAGTTGGCAACTGAAAAGGAAAAACGTGAGCTTCTGCGGTTCAGTCATGTCTCAGGGAGATTCAAAGTGGGAGTTGATAGGAACACTTGAAAGCGTGTTTCCTTAAATCTTAATTTAAAGCTTGGATTTTATCACAAATATTAAAACATCTGTATACTTCATCTGTGTGTGTGACTCAAAGAGAAAATGTTCATTGGCTTAAACAGGTATGTATTTCATAACACTGGTGGCGATTGACAGTCGAACCCGAGTAAAATCTACATATTCAGATGCTAAACAGGCTCATATTCCAAAGAAATATATATATATGAAAGGAGAGAGAGAAAGAGAGAGAGAGAGAGAGGAGGGACAAACATATCTAGAGAAACAAGTTTTTCGTGTCTGGGCAATATGTATATTTATAGGTGCGCTTGCGTGGGTGTGCATGTGCGTTCAATTGACACTTGTCTTCCGGAAACTAAATTGTTTGTCCAACTGACGAAACCATATTTCTAATCTTGTATCAAACTGTTAAAAATCGAAATTAGTACCTTTTATTTTTGTCTATCTTCAATGTACTCGATAGTTCACTCGGTCTTGGTAAAAAAAAAGAATTACAAATAAATCAAAACGAGTAGAATACACACACACACACACACACACATATATATATATATATATATAATTGGCAACCATAGGCTCGCATTTCAATAGCTATTACACTAAAGTGTCGGGAAGGGGGCTACTCCTTTCCGTAGATTCCTCTACTTTACCCTTGATCCATACCTTATAATGCTGAGTGTTTAGCAAATAGGTATCAAGTACCATTTTTGAGTCTTTGGTATGATTCGATCTGAGATTGAACCCCGTTTTTCCGGGTTATTGGCAAACATTCTACCCACTAGACCAATTGGTCAAGTCAACCCCTAATATTTTACCACCTACTTATATGTCAATCAAAACATACTATTATCGGAAAACGAAAGAATATAAGAATAATATAAGAATAATTCCTTCTCTCTTTTTTAGCAGTGGTTGCAAGTAAACCTGAAGTACCATTAGCAAAACATTATCTTTACTAAGTTTTGAGGGTTTGGAGGAAATAAAAACAAGCACAATATCGCAGCCACACACTATATGGAAAAAGAAGAAAGAAAACGAGGTTGAAAGGTGATTCGTCAAGAGGAAAAACTCCCTGGAATAAAGCTTAAATCTCGATACCTTTAGGACAAAACTCGTTGGCGGTTATTCTTTATGTCATCCAATGTCGCCTAAATCATTTCACAAAGAAATGTTTTTATTTTTACCAGCACAATAGAGAAATGGACAAAAGGTTTCATCCTCAGAAACAACAAACCTACCGAAGCAAAGTGTTACTGCTTGAGTTGCAAAAGTTTATAAAGCTCTGCTTTTCAATCGTATCCAAGACGAAATCGAGAAAAATCTTAGGAAAAATGAGAATGGTTTTTGAATAAATCGCTCCACAACCTCAAAGACACTGTCAATTTGTTGTATCATCACAGGAGTACGAACAAAGAATCTCAAAGAAACACAACTGTTCGTAAATTTCTCCAAGGTTTTTTGATTCTATACTCAGAGGAAAGATCTTGCATAAATTATTTGCATATGAGTTTCCCAAAGAAACTGTTATCACTTTCATTACAAAAATAATGGCCCACTCTTCTGATAGAGAGACTGACTTCTTCGACATTGTCACAGTTTGAGAATTAATTTTTATTTATTGCGGACTTTTCGTCCTCATCTTGGTAGTTTTTGTGTTGTTTCTTCTTTCTCTAAGTTTCGGCCAAATTTCACCTCTGGCCTTCTTCAGGTGATTTTACCGCGACCTCGGATAGGAATGCTGAGTCTTGTAACGGCATCCCCAGTAATTACTGCCTTCCATAGTTGTTGTCTATCGCGCCAAGTTTTTGAACAAGTAAACCTCTGACCGGCTTGGGTAGGATTTGAAACCGCTATCTTCTGACAATGCTCACCGAAGGGAGATCAAGGATGGATGTTTTTGGTCTTATAAATCCAATTATTTCTTCTCCTTATCTGGTCTTCCATAGTCGGGTCCGTACCGAATTTTTGTAATTGTCTTTAAGCCGGCCAGAGGTTTACTTGGTCCAAAACGTGGTGCGATAGACACCACCTATGGAAGGCAGTAATTACTGGGGATACGGTTACAAGACTCAGCATTCCTATCCGAGGTCGCGGTAAAATCACCTGAAGAAGGCCAGAGGTGAAATTTGGCCGAAACTTAGAGAAAGAAGAAACAACACAAAAACTACCAAGATGAGGACGAAAAGTCCGCAATAAATAAAATATTAATTCTCAGATTAAGAAGCCTCATCTCAAAAGGATTCCATTTAAAAGACAATTGTCACAGTTGTCTTGCAAAAGGGAGACATAAGCATCATATATGTTTATACTCAGCCAAGACAGCTTATTTTGAACAAGCCGTTTCACATTTTAAAAAATGAATGAGTTAGGCAATATTCCACAGAAATGCAGTAAATCACCTGAAAAAGGCCAGAGGTGAAATTTGGCCGAAACGTAGAGAAAGAAGAAACAACACAAAAACTACCAAGATGAGGACGAAAAGTCCGCAATAAATAAAATATTAATTCTCAGATTAAGAAGCCTCATCTCAAAAGGATTCCATTTAAAAGACAATTGTCACAGTTGTCTTGCAAAAGGGAGACATAAGCATCATATATGTTTATACTCAGCCAAGACAGCTTATTTTGAACAAGCCGTTTCACATTTGAAAAAGTGAATGAGTTAGGCAATATTCCACAGAAATGCAGATTATGCAGATTAACTTACATCTCTTGCAAATACACCATACCTGGCAGAACCCCACTTACATAGTCTGGAGCAAGCAGTTAGAGGCATTGGCCGCTATGAGAATGCAATTAAAACAGTGTAGATGAATTTTAAACAAAAAGGAGACATCTCCGCTCTTAGTAGCGAGCTTCTAAAATCATTAGACTATTTCTTTAAAAACATCCCTATAACAAGCTCTTTTAGTACAGCCCATTTTAAAAGAAATGAAGCTGTACCGTACTAATGCTAGAAGAGAAGAAACCACTCTTGTCCCGCAACGCATTGGACATATTAGATTAACTCACTCCTTTATTCTAAAAGATGAGCCTCCCTCTAAATGTCCATGTGGAAACCAGTATGCAATAAAACACATCTTGATCGAATGCACAAAACTAACCAACACTCGACGAAGGTTTTATAATGTTGACAGAATGAACAAACTACTTAGAATAATAGACCTTAAGCAGATATTGAACTTTCTGAAAAGAATCGGCTTCCTAACAAAGATGTAGGCTGATATATTTGTAATACTCGCGATCACTTAACTGGGAGGAAGCAAATTACTAACATTAGATAGAAGGACAAGTGTTAGACAGTAATACTTGGAACTATTTTGGCTTGTGCAAAGCGGTGAGCTCTGGCTTGTTTAAAAAATGTTAAACTACTAAATAGGCGCTTACAATTCCTATATATTTGATATATATATATATATATAAACAAGATTTGGCATGAAATAACCCATAAGAGATTGATTGACCATAAAACCCAACAACCAACCAACACTATTTCACTTACCTTGGCAGCAAGATCTTAGCGACTGAAAGTGAAAGTGAAAATGATACAATTAAAAAGCGTGGAATGTTACTGACAAATTATCATTTATATGTAAGTCTGATCAATCCAATAGAATAAAAAGATATATCTTCTAAGTTTGAGATGTGTCCATTCTACTCCATGGTTGCACCATCTGGGCGCTAATAAAATGCATTGAGAGAAATTTCGATGGGAAGTGCACAAGAATGCTACGTACTGTCTTGCAAGCAACACCCCTCAAAACAGCAGTTGTAAGGCTACTTACCTCCCGTCTGACAAACAATTCAAGTGCAATCTCAAACTCTTGCGTGACGCTCTCTGATGGAATCTTGCGCATGAACGGGCTACTATGGAACGACCTGCAAAGATTTACATCAGCTATGTGCGGACACAATGTGCAGCTTAAAAGACCTTCAAGGAGCGATGGATGCTTGGGTTTGATGGTGAGATAGATAGATAGATAGAGAGAGAGAGAGAGATCTGTCTTGTTAGCGCGATTTGATGGTGATATACGAATAGGATTTGGTTTTAAATAACCCACAAGCCATTTATAGCAAGCTGACCCCTGACATTCATATACTCGCCTGACCTAGCTTTCTCTCCAACCCACTCATCGTTGAACTTCGTTGTTTGCTTGCAATCCACTACAGAATACTTTGATTCGAAACTAGTTATTTCCTATTTTCAAGTAAATTTTCATTTTGCTTAAACAAGGAGTGTACTGACATGTATACGGTAGGTAAAGAGTGAATTGATATGTAGAAGTAAGGTGAGGTTTGAATGTGTCAGTTCGGGTGGAGAAATGGGGTAGAATATACGTACCTATCAGTGTACATTAAGATATCTTCTTCGGGAATAAACATCTACTTACCCTTTTTAACTACATTTTTCTACTTAACTTTTTTTCTTTTTTTTTCTTTTTTTTTGGGGGGCGGGATGGAACATTTTCACGAGAATTATTTTATTTCTAATTTTACTTCCTCTTATATGGTTACTTTTTATTACGTTAAATTGCTTCGATATCAGAGGGAAATAAAAAAAAAAAAAAAGATGGGATAACAGAATTCAAGAGTCTGACATTCGTGGTAAACGGAGTTCATATGCTGATTATCAAAGCAGTATGCTATCTTTCTAGTTTTGTCCGTCTTTCTTTTTGTGTCAGCTCATATCTCCATATCTAGTGAGAGAGAAAAGCACTTAACCGAATCGATATATTTCATATACTAATACCTTTCTTTCTTTTAAAGCACGTCTATATGTATCAATCGGTCAATCGTCGACTTTTCCCCCTCCTTCTCACTCCCCTCTATCTCTCTCTCTCTCTCTCTCTCCCCTATAATGAGGAGTCCCTGTGGCGTAATGGCTAAATTGCTGGACTGCAGCTTAGAAAAAAGCGAGTTCGAACTCTGGTCGTCCCATCATATTTACTTTTGGCTTAATAACGTTGGGAAAATTATGAACCTCCTTACTTCCCCGACTTCCCTGACATTGCTTTCAGTAGATGAGACGTTGATGCCGAGGTATATGAACAGCTCTATTTATTTCTGGTGACAGTACAACTGTATGGATGCACCACCTCGACGCTTATTCATCGAAAAAGATGAGAACTACTCAAGAGAGTTAAATGCTGTTTTAAACAAATTCTCAATTACCTCTCATCTCACAAACCATCAAAGTAAAATGAACACGTTTATCTCTCTTGCTATGGTGTAAATAGCATCCATGCTGTTCTTCTACACATATGGATATGGTATTAACTAATCCATGTTGGTTGATATGCCATTAAACAAAGAAACCCAATCACGCCCACCCGATAAGTGCTTATGTCTTTTTCCACCTGTTCGTTGCCTCTATTCCCTGGTTCATTCTGGTCAGAGTGAAAGTAAAGTTTAGAATCCTTGATTGGACAAATAAATCTGTTTCAGTTAGTATTTGATTTTGAACGACGTGGTCTCTTAAAACTCTGATATTGCGACTAAGCATGAAGTATTTAACTGTTTAGAATGATTGCCAAGATGTAACATATTGACCTTCGATCGAGCCGTCAATCAAGAGATGCACCTGTGTAAATAAGCGGAAGAACAGCGGAAGCAGGTGGGAGTGAGACAATTATATAACCAGGTGCCCGAGGCGGTTCGAGCCTGTTGGAGCCAGTTGGGGACAAGATGCCGAATTGAGAGCCAGCGACAGAGGGTTTTAGCCCCTCAGTGACCCACAGTTGAGCAGCCCAGCCAGGACGCGAAAGAAGTGCTGCGATGGTCAAAAGAACTTTGGGTCAATATAGCAGTCTGTTCCCGTCTCCAGCTCATCTCTCACACACAACCAACATCACTCTTTCGAGAATAAAGTGTGAGAGATTATATTTTTATAAAGAAGCGTGTTCGTTTGTTCATTGAAGTTCGTCAGTATTGTTGACTATGTTTCCGCTTATATTTGTATTATGTATATGTATTATGTATTATGTATATGTATTATGTATTATGTATATGTATGTGGCTATGCAACAAAGATACATTTTTGTATTATGCATGACTGGAGATTACAATGGTTAAACTGACTTCGGCTTAAAATAACCCATCACGGGTTGAAAAATATAAAACCAACAAAACATATAATTTCTTGCAAATTATAATTATTAAATCGGAACATGTGAAACCATTTAACTGAGAAAATTATTTATGTTAGAATAGTTGCTGTATATCAATAATAATTCAATTTGATATTAATTGTCTTATTGCAGACCGTGAAATGGTTACAAGTATTGCTATGTATTACTGACAATGTTATTAAACATCAGCCTTATGTGAGAATTAATTTCGTTCTTTTTTGTTGTTTCCTCTCACTACGTTTTGTCAAATTTCCCCTCTGGCCTTCTTCAGGTGATTAACCTCGGATAGGAATACTGAGCCTTATATTAATAATTATTATTATATAATAATTATTAAATTGGAATATGTGAAACCATTTAACTGAGAAAATTATCTATGTTAGAATAGTTACTTGACGCTGTATATTATTATTTTTACTATAATTTACTCGTAATTGTCTTTAATTGGAATCATTTTGAGATGAGGCTTCTTAATCTGAGAATTAATTTTTTATTTATTGCGGATTTTTTTTTCCTCATCTTAGTTGTTTTTGTGTTGTTTCTTCTTCACTACGTTGGCCTTCTTCAGGTGATTAACCGCGACCTCGGATAGGAATGCTGAGTCTTGTAACCGTATCCCCAGTAATTACTGCCTTCCATAATTGTTGTCTATCGCACCACGTTTTTGACCAAGTAAACCTCTGGCCGGCTTGGGTAGGATTTGAAACCGCTATCTTCTGACAATGCTCACCTGGAACCGTAGAGACTCAACGCCTCTATCTGCTGCGCCACGGGCCCCGAAGGTCGATCAAGGTTGGATTTTTTGGGTCTTATAAATCCAATTATTTGTTCTCTTCATCTGGTCTTCCATAGTCGGGTCCATACCGAATTTGTAAAAAAAATAGTCCGCAATAAATAAAAAATTCCTATAATTTACTCATTGCGAATTTTTCACTCCAGTTTTAACTGATGGTCTTTCACAGGAGTTTGAATGACAGCAAGTCTCCTCAGGGTTATAGAACTCTTCTGAGTTTTCCGGCCAATTTCAGCTATGCTGTAGTCTAGATTGTCTCGATTCTTCTACTTATTTCCAATTCCTCCATTACCTTCTCTAATCCCACGGGGACTATACCAAGTACACCAACTACTATTGGTATTACCTTTATTCTAATATTAAACAGCTTTCTTATATCTCCAGCATGGTCCAAGTATTTGTATATCTTTTCTTTCTTCTATTTTTACTCCTTGGTTCACCGAAATAGCAAAATCTATAAAACGGTAAATTATTTTTCTTTTTTTAAAAATTTAACACTTGCACCGGTTTTCTAGCTGGGATTAAGTGATCTGTTCCTATCTTAAAATCTCAGAGAATTTTATGGACGGATTTTGGTGAGATAATATAGTCTAATTTAATCTCTTGCACAATTCCAAGTGAATCACCTTTCCATCCTGTCGTGCCTGCTCTTGTAATTGTTTTATTCATTTTTATTATTTTTGTAGTTTGCTGCATTCGCTTATATATATATATATATATATATATATATATGTGTGTGTGTGGGTGTGGGTGTGTGTGTGTCCTAAAAAGATGGATTTAGTATTAGATAACCCACAAAGGTTGATATGACATTAAGAAAAACAACGAGCGAACATTATTATGTGCCAAATCGTTTCATTTCTCCGTTTTACCCACACCTGCTATTCTGTTCAATATCATTCATTTTCTCTTTAATATAATTTAGTCCTTGTGGTGTTATTTGAGCTGCTGTTAGAAGAGCTTCATTTCCCCTACTAAGGTTTCCCTTTCCTAACCATCGCCATGTCTTCTTGTGCGCAATCTCGCCAGTTTGTCTCTTGAAATATCTGTATAGTTTTTCTTGTTTTTCTGACTGTTCTTATGTTGCCAATGCTGTTACTGGTAACTGGATCTTCTATTTCTTTGCTTGAATCCTTACATAGGTGCATACATGCAATCCTCAGGGCTGGACGGTTCTCTTCCTTCTTCTTTTCTTTTCACAGTTTTTCAATATCATCTCTTGAATGTAAGGAATTGTGCATAGCCTGTTTGTTCTTTAATAGAATATAAAACTTTATATTTAATGCCAAATCCATCCTTTTAGAAGGACGCATGGTACTATTTAACCCATAGCTGGGAGGATAAGGGGGTTCATACCTTTCCCTTGGGTAACTGTCCAAAAGTGAACGTAATAGCACGACTGGAGTTCGAACTCACTTACTACAATTCCACAGTCCAGCGCTTTAACCATTACACCACCTTGTGCATAATCATCAGCTTTCTTATTATTAAGTAAGTGCAGTTACTTGATAACGTAATCGCCTGAAAAAAATGTCTAACTTCAGTATTGAATAACCGAACTGGGGTTGACATGCCGTAAAACCAACGAACCAACTATAATCATTTCTATTCTATATTTGCGTTTAAGTCACTGAGTCGTTATGATTGGCAAGTTTTAATTGTAAATTCGATAACGGGTCGATATGCGCATGCGTGCGCATTAAGTCTTTCTCCGTTGTATTTTTATTCGTAAAACACTTATCGTGTCGAGGTATACAAAATTATAAGGTTTCAAGTAACTATTCCTATTTAAGAATAATGATAATTGATTGTCTGTAGGTAGATGTGTGGTTTCAAGTATTGCTATCTAATACTAATAATTTGCTCATATAGTTTCATGTATTTCAAAAAAAATTTTCAAATAATAATAATAATAATCCTTAGTAAACTCCGAGTAACTATTTTTAAAACAAAAATTTACAGTTACGTGGTTTCAAGTATTCCTATCTAATGCAAATAATTTTCAAACAGATTAATTTGATTAATAAATGAGACCCTGACAGGTACTACTACACTCCAACTGAGAGTGGGAATGAATGTAATGGCAATGAAATAGTGACTCCATACTCCCTAAAACTCCGGAACAGGAAACTCACCTCCAGATCCAGTTCAGATAATCTTTTTTTATTAGTGTTTGTTTGTTTGTTTGTGTTTTATGGCATATCAACCTTTGTTGGTAATTTTATGTCAAATCCATTTTTATACAAATAAACAGTTCTAATTCAAACAATTCAGTTTAGCAATTGTCAAAAACATTTCTATTTAGAACAATTCAATTTAGTCAAACAGTTCTAATTCAACCAATTCAGTTTAGTATACGTGTAGTTTTTGTTTACATATAATTAAATGTTAAAACAGTTCTATTTCAATCAATTCAATTTGGCTTGTGGAGAGATGTTTTTTTTCTTTTTCAAAGTCGGGTAGGAGATAAAACGGATGCCATTGTGATTACCTATATAATGTCAAAGCGATTTATTGTTCATTTTGTTGTCGTGTTGAACTCGTAACAGATAACGAAATAATATTTTTTTACTAATTAAATCAAATTATAATCTATCGATGGGCAGCGTATATCTAACTCACTACGATTGTGATCACCCTGCTCGTATACCAATCCACCCTCTTCATTTCTTGTGTCTTGGAGAGGACACAAAACTGCATGTGATGGTAAAGATTCCTTCCAGAAGATTTTTGAAATTTATAGTACCTTTTCATTGCCATTAATCCCAAGTCCACCCTTACCTGGACTGGCAGTACCTGTTAGGGTCTCACATGTCAAATAGAACTGCTCAATCATTTAAAAAGGATTATTATTAATTATTTGAAACCATTCAACAATTTACATAGTGTTTGTATTAGACAGAAATACGTAATATATAGAATCGTTTGTGCTTGTTAGGAATACTTGAAACCATTCAAACTTTAAACAAAAATTGTTAGTATTTGATTGAATTGATCACAGCCCTCGAAATCGTTTATCTGTATGACAATGAATGATCTCTTTATAGTTTTGCAATTGTTACCTACAAACAATTTTATGACAGATCAAATATATAATATATATAAAAAGATGTATATATATGTAAAGATTGAATTATTGCTATTTCATAGTGATACTTGGAACAATTTTACTGTGTGGAAATGAAGGAATAGTATTGAATAGGATTATTACAGCTATTATTTTATATAAAATCATTTCAATAAAAACAAAAGGATTAATAATAAATATAATTATTAGTGTTTCGTTGCAATACATAAAACCATTTAATTATGTTCGAACAAATGACCTATATCAAAATGTTAGTGTTACATAGCAATAATTGAAACCATTTAATTATAAACAAACAATTGCAATACTTAATTGTTTGCAAACAAATTAGCTTTCATTCATTTAAAAGTAAGATTACCTACGAACTATTCACTAACAAATAAGGGTAATCATTTAATTGTGTTCAAACGAATGACCGATATCAAATTGTTAGTGTTACATAGCAATACTTAAAACCATTTAACACGGCGCTAACAAATGAGCTCTGACTGATTTAGACTGTTATCGGCAAACAATGCATTTACAAATCATATATTTAATTCATGTATAAACATGATTCGGCTTTAAATAGTCTATATCGTTTGGCATGCCATAAAGCAGTACAATCAACCAATCGAATGAAAACGTGTACGCAGTTGAGCAACATGAAGTTCTGATATCTAGATATCCAGATAGCAATCAAGTTTTATCAGGCACCATATATGTCCAAATTGACTGTCTCCTCACATTCTAAATGATTGTAAAAATACAACACTCTAAATGCTCAGCAGGGGCCCACATGTTATCATCGTAGAAAATGGATTGGACAAACAGAGCTCAAATCATGGACAAGGCTGTAGGCGTTTTATATCGCAATAATGCGATGGCCTTTGGGAAGACAGGAATCCGTTTCTTCTTCTCCCAGTGAGTAAAAATATTGCAGACATTTACTAAACTCCTTTTCGTGTGAACACAATGACAATATTGGAGCACCTAGTGAGAAGTGAACTCTCCATAATTCTAATGGTTTGCGAAACAAACTTGATAACCTTTGCTCCACATATTTTTATCTGGCATTCTGGTTGCGTAGGTGAAACATTTATCAGCTTAGTTCCAGGAGGCATTCTTCCCAATCTTAGGCATATGCCTGCCTCCTCACCTAAAAGGGATAAGGACTGGGGTTTTTTGCCTAACACCTGAGGCCACTCTGAAGGGGAATACCAAGAGAACATAAACAGTTTTTGCACCAGGCCCTCAGGAGATTTTCCTTAAAACGCATTAAACCAACCTTGTGTCACGTTATAACTTCATGGTGGTGGGTGGTGCAAATAAATTCCACCTTTACTTAAGAGAAATATATCCCTTTTGGTCGAAGTGTATTTAGATGTCTTTAGTTTCTTTGCTTAACGACATAGCAACTCCTTACGGGTTATTTAATGTCAATATTGGATTCAGTTGTAAATGTTTAATTGAAATAACTTTGTTTTCAATGTTCGATTATTTTGGAGGTTTTAATTGCACTATCATCAAATCTTTGCACGAATTTGTACGGTTTCAAGTATTCCTATCAAATATGAATAATACATTCAACAACTATAATTTGCAATATATTTTGAAGAGGCCCATATCAATGAAAAACCTTACCAAACATTTACCAAATATATATATATATATATATATATATATATTATTCAGGAACTATTTTTCATATCAAATATATATACGCTCGCCCATTTCGGTTGAGCACTCTGGTGAAGGAATTTACGGCTGCCGCTCGCATAATGCAAACCTCTTCAAACGAATTGAGCACCCTGGTATCGGGTAAGGTATAAAGTGTAAACAAACGAACACTGCTGCTGCTACTAAATACCTTATAATTCTCTTGCTGATGTGATACGCTTGTTGGCTGGGTGGTCTGATACTAAGTCTGACGTAAAGTATATATATATATATATATATATATATATATTCAGAAACTCACAACTGCATAGTCTGGAACGAGCCGCCGCAGGCATTGCCCTCCATGTCAATGCACACAAAACGGAATACACGTGCTTTAATCAAACAGGCAACATTTCCACGCTAGAAAGAGGTTCCCTGAAACTAGTAGACAAGTTCACCTACCTAGGAAGCAGTGTCTCACCAACCGAAAAAGACATCGATACGCGACTAACAAAGGCATGAACAGCTATCGAGAGCCTATCGGTCATATGGAAGTCAGACCTGACCGATATAATGAAACGCAGTTTCTTCCAAGCGCCGGTCGTGTCGATACTGCTATATGGATGCACTACATGGACGCTAACTAAACGTATAGAGAAAAAGCTTGGACGGCAACTACACAAGAATGCTGCGAGCAATTTTGAACAAGTCCTGGAGGCAACATCCCACAAAGTACCAGCTGTACGGCCGCCTACTTCCGATCAGGAAAACTATCAAAGTTAGACGAACAAGACATGCAGGAGACTGCTGGAGAAGCAGGGACGAGCTCATAAGTGATGTTTTCCTACGGAACCCCTAATATGGCTGAGCAAAAGCAGGACGACCAGCTCGAACCTACATACAGCAGCTTTGTGAGGATACGGGATATAGCCATAAGGACCTACCAAAAGTGATAAACGATATGGAGGAGTGGCGAGACAGTGTCAAGAATATATGTGCTGGCGGCACGACATGATAATGATGATGATGATTCTTCATATCATATATATATATATATATATATAATTTAGAAACCATTCTTCATTGCCCAGTCAGCTTGGGCTGTAGAATACACTGACTGCACCTCTGCAGAGGGGTAAGACACCCCCTCCCTAACGAGTGTCCTGGTTATGACACTAAACAATATGATGGTGAGGTTCCAGCAATCCCGGAGCTTTGGGGAATGCGGAGTACCTCTTTATTGCCATTGCTCCCAGGTCCACTCTGGCCCAGAGTGGTAGCACCTGATAGGGCCCTATCTATGGGTTAAATAGAACTAACAGCATACTAATGCTAAACTGAATTGTTTGAAATAGAAATGTTTTTGACAATTAAATCGTACTTACATTTAAACTGTGTGCTTATGCTTAACTGAATTATTTCAAATAGAACTGTTTTTCGACATTTTAACTGCATTTACACATAACTGATTATTACATATAACTGCTTGAATAGTTTGAAATAGAAATGTTTTTGGCCATTAAACTGTGTACTTATGCTAAACTGAATTGTTTTCAAAAGAACTGATTATTTACATAAAAATGGATTTGGCGTTAAATAACCTACAAAGGTTGATATGCTATAAAACCCAAGAAACCAACCAACCAACCATTCTTCATATCAAATATATTTATATTTGTACACAATCATATGGTTTTAAAGTAACAATTTCTATTTAATGATATTTGTTAGCACAGTTAAATGGTTTCAAATATCCCAATCTAACGCCAATAATTTGCAAACACTTATATGGCTTCAAGTAACTTATAATATAGAGTAAACGTTTAGAGATTCTAGCAAATATATACAGATAACATTGTTATATGGTTTCAAGTATTTTAACATTAACGGAATTGAGGTGGGGTCACCGTGGTGACAGTGGCCAAAGTGCTGTACTGCGGGCTTGAAATACTCGATTTCAAAATTTGCCCAGTCAGCTGGGGCTGTAGAATACACTGACTGCACCTCTGCAGAGGGGTAAGACCCCCCCAACGAGTGTCCTGGATATGACACTAGACAATCTGATGGTGAGGCTCCAGCAATGTTGGAGCTTTGGGGAATGCGGAGTACCCCTTCATTGCCATTGCTCCCAGGTCCACTCTGGTCCGGAGTGGTAGCACCTGATAAGGGTCCTATCTATGGGTTAAATAGAACTAACAGCATACTTATGCTAAAATGAATTGTTTGAGTAAAACTGAATAGCTTGAAATAGAAATGACTTTTACAATTAAACCGTACTTACATTTAAACTGCGTGCTTATGCTTAACTGAATTATTTCAAATAGAACTGTTTTTCGACATTAAAACTGTATTTACACTTAACCGAATTGTTACATACAACTGCTGGAGTAGTTAGAAATAGAAATGTTTTTGACCATTAAACTGTGTACTTATGCTAAACTGAATTGTTTTAAATAGAACAGATTATTTACATAAAAATGGATTTGGCGTTAAATAACCTACAAAGGTTGATATGCCATAAAACCCAACAAACCAAACCAAACCAATCGATTTCAAAATCCAGTCAAGCTTTTATGTTCAATTTCCGACATACACTCTTGGAAAAGGCATGAACCACTTTGTCCACCCTCTTATGGGTTAAATAGTATCACTACTGTTATTCCTTAGGATAATTTTGGAATTAAATAACCCACACTGGTTTGTATGACATAAAATAAAGAAACAAAACTATCTAACATTAATAATTTTATTCAATGATAATTATTTCTTTGCACACATTTATATGATATCACATATTCATATATAATAGTAAAAAGTTTCAAACAGATACGTTTGGACTATAGATATGATCATAACAGGTACTACCACTCTGGTTCAGGAAGGACCTGGGAGTAATGGTAATGAAAGGCTGATTCAAAAATCCCCAAAGCCCAGTCAGCGTTGAATGTGCAGAGGATTAAACCCTCCCCACCAACGAGTGTCCTAAACCGTCTGATGTTAATGTTCTAATCCTTGATCTTTGGGAAATATACGTGGGGCATTCAATAAGTTTCCAGACTTTTTTGTAATGGCATTTAAGATTGTCGTAGACTCTTGAAAATTCAATATCTTATTGCTATACATCTTATGAGATGACTGACCAATTTTTATGATTTCAGGTTCAAATGAACAGCTACAGCAGCAATTGGAATACACCCTACTAAAGCCTGATTGTCACTGGTGAATTTCAATGAATTTCAAAAATGCAATGAGGACACTTAGAAGAATGATATGCAATAAAATTCTGTTTTAAACTTGCAAAAAGTGCCACAGAAACGAATGGATTGCTTTTGGAGCATCTTGCATGAATCGAGCATCAGTTTTTGAGTGGCATAAGAGATTCAAGGAAGGCAGGGAGTCTGTGAGGGGTGATGAGAGGTGTGGGAGGAGTAAGGAAGTCAATAGACCAGAGTTGATTGGCCAAAGGTTTAGGGTTATGGTTACTATGTTTAGGTTTTTGGGAGTTCAGGAAGAGATTCTGTCGGAAGAGGCCATCACTCTTCAAATCGGGTTAGTGGCATTTCCACCAGGACAATGAACCAGTCCACAACTCCATCCTTGTCACAGACTATTTGAGCAAGATGGGCATCAAGACAGTTCCTCACCCTCCCAATAGTCCAGACCTTGGTCCCTGTGACTTTTGGTGATTCCCTAAGCTCAGAGGCTGTCGTTATAAGACAATTGAGGAGATGAAAGAGGCTATTACGAAGGTCATTGACACGCTCACACAAGAGGACTTCCATGGGGCCTTCCAGAAGTTATTGGAATGGTACAACGAGTGCATTGCAGCCGGGGGAGACTACTTCGAAAGGGACATGAGTTTCATGAGTGTACTATCAATAAAAGTACCCATACGAAAAAAGTCTGGAAACTTATTTAATGATTCTCATAGAATACCTTTTCATTGTCATTACTCCCAGGTCCACACTGGCTCAGAGAGGTAGCATCTGATAGTTTCACATCAATGCGTCGAAAAGAACTGTTTGACATTTAAACTGTGTGCAAACTTACGTTTAATCAAATTGTAAGAAATAGAACTGTATAACTATATAACTGTGTGTAGACAAAAACAGGTGTTTAATTGAATTTTTAGATACATAGTAATACCTGGAATCATTTAACTACATGCAAATAGAATTATTAGAGTGGAATACTTGAAACCATTTAACTGGGTGCAAACAAATGAGTAATGCTGAATTATTAGTGTTAGATAACAATACTTGAAACTATTTAATTGTGTCTAAATTAAATAATTTGTATTACGAAGTAATACTTGGAACCATTTTACTGTGTACAAACGAATGAATAGTGCTGAATAGAATAATTAATGTTTAATAGCAATACTTGTAAACACTTCACTGTGTGCAAACAAATGATTAATATTGAATAGAATTATTTGTGTTTGATAGCAGTGATTGAAACCGTTTGATTGTGGAAGCAAAGGCAATACTAGTGCGCAAACAAATTAATTCTAACTCGTTTAAAAATGAGATTCCTTTGCAAATTGGATGTATATCTACTTAGATGTGTGCAGGCGAGTGACTAATGTTAAACTGTTACTGTTACTTGGAGACATTTAGCTGTGGGTAGAGAAGAAGGACAACAGTGAAGACGGTTCCGTTAATAGACGAACATCAATCTTCAGCGAGTCATATTGCGTCAGTCCCGTACTGGTAGTTGGACTTTTACTCAAGTCAGTACCCTCCCCCAAACAATCGTGTTTTGGTGGACATTTTTTGCATAGTAATCTCGCTTTATTTCAAGGATTCTTTTCTTTAGTACTCTTTTTCATACGGGTAACAACAGACCAACTTTATATACAAGCCAACATCTCAGAAGGAATTTTCTTCATCTCGTTGAATCAGGACCACTACACACTTCAGCTCATCTCCTTTTGATCATAACACCCTTACTCCTTCCAGGTTGTTTCTGCAGCTACGGAGGGGAGGAAAAAAATTCAAATACCACTAAAATGGTGCCTGCTTTGGACCAAACCAAACCCAAAAAACCGACCGAAGACACAGCTGACCTAGAACCGGCAACGGCTGAACCGCAGGAAAAAAATGACGCCTCTACTGCATCTGTAGAAAGCCTTTTTGGGGTCCAACTGGTCCTTATTGCCAGGCTCACCATCACAGGACAATGCCAGCACGCCAACCGATAGCCCAAATGAATCATCGCAAAAGCCAGCAAAAATCCCTAGAAACCATGGAAGCACAAGCAGAGAGATCCAGATGATTATGAACGGGGTCCGTTGGGTAGATATGCCCTGTATTTTCGAGGAAACACAATCTTGCCGATACCGGAAATGTACAAATCCTGAGAGCCACAGATCCTTTAGCTTATAGTCTCCGATTTAAGAACACAAAGCCTGACTGGAAATAATAATGACAACTTTGAGGAGTTACTGAAATCAGCAGGTATCCCATGCTGTTGTTTCTGTTGAAGAAGTTTTGTTAGATAGGGCATCCTCCTGCCCACCCAAGCGCAAACTGTGAAGCGGATTAAAAGAAACATAATCACAAAGCTCTTCCGGCAGCGCCCACAGAACATGGGAACCAGATGCATTCTAGTAACCGTTTGTAACATTCGCTTAAAACTCAACGGAGACGTGCTAGCATCTTTCTTAAGTAAACAAGGCCGAGTGGAAGAGGTAACACAATTCACTTGCAGCTAAGGAACCGCTCACGGGGATTATGTACTCAAAATGTGCCAGAACTGTGAGGGGTTCCAAGCAATCCTCGACTCCCTTACTTATAAAGAAAGACAGATGATGGTGGTAGTGGAGGGCAGGAAGCCACATTGCAGGCACTGTAAACAAGTCGGCCATTTGGCCAAAGCCTGCGCTCCTAAACAACCAAAGAGGATTCAGCAACAAAGACAACCGTACCAGCATCTGAACCTAGCCGCCACCTGGATCAAAAATAGACCAAGGTGGTGCGAAAGGGCAAAAAGGAGCAACTTGGAAAAATGCAACGAAACCAAAGCCCTGAACAACCAGCTAACTATTCGCTTCTCGTAAAGCATTGGGAGGGAAAAAACTCAAGCGGAAGAAACGAGGGAACAACCTGTTACAGGATCTCCATCCTCGAGGAAAACACAAAAAGCCAAGAAGGCAGTTCCGACGAAACATCATCCAGAGGAAATGTAAGTGACCATCGACTTGAAAAGACGCCGAGACATCAGCGAAAGAACGACAAAGAAACAGTGTAAAGACCCCAGCAGCAACCACAATTACAAATACAATACCAACAATTAGCAACCCCGACCCCAACAACGGCACCCCCCAAAAAATGTAACAATCACGCTCTTCAAGTACTCATTCCCCCCTCCCTCATCATTCCCTCTCTTTCTCCCCCTACCTTTCACCGATCCCGGTCAGAATTCAGCACTCCTATTTCAAAGAACAAAATGCGCCCAAAGGCCAAGTCGGCTTCAGTGGAAGAAAGCATGAATGATGGACACGTGTCCATTATTCCTGCTTTAGACTCAAAGCTAGAGTTTCAGCGTAAAACGTTGAAGCCCCAAATAAGTTAGTTAGCGACCATAGTCGAGGGTGACCCGAAGGCTCCCTTTTCGATAGCTACTACACCAAGGTGTAGGGGAGGGCGCTACTCCATTCCCTGGATTGCTCCACTTTACCCTTGAACCGTACCTTATAATGCTGAGTGTTAAGCAAGGTGGTATCAAGTTCCATTTTTAAAGTCTTTGGTATGACTCGAACTGGGATTGAACCCAGGTCTCCCGGGCCATTGGCGAACACTCTAACCGCTGGGCCAATGTCCCGGGGGCTTTTAAAAAGGTGGGAAATAAAACAGTAGAACATCCATATAACTTAAGAGGCGCATCCATGGTGAACATCTTTATCCGTGCAGTTGGCAGCCACCCACTTGTTGTGTGGCGTTTGCTAGAAAGTGTTAGAACAGCTGACACGATTATGAGGCTGGCGGAGTTGGAGTACCTCTCTCTCAAGAAAATTGTCTTTTTGTTCGGGCAGGGTCCCGGTTTATGTTCACCCTTGTTTTTATAGGGCCTTAAAGTTGCGGTTCCTTTTGGACGTCGGTGGACTATTCAGAGATGGCCGATTAACAACTGAGCTCGGCACCTGCTCCCAGCGACATGCCGTCGGTACCCTCACCCCCGATGATTTCTGGCCCATAGTCGACTCTGAGTAAGGTAAGTAGTCTTGATGACTCTAAACCTTGCTTCTTTGAATGCGAGAGGACTGAGAGATCTAAGCAAGTGTTTGTGCTTGCTTGAACTCTAGAATGTAGATGTCAATCTTGTTTTTGCCGATGACGGCGGCCGGCTGGTTGTAACCAATGTTGCCGTTAAAAGTTTCGAATTCCGAGCGGCTGTGGTTTATGTGCCCAATATCTTTGCAGAGAGGGTTTCTTTTTTCAACCGTTATAGTGGGTGACTAGAATGCGATCCCTGATCCTAAGATAGACAGGATCGGGCAGGGAGCAAGAAAGTCGGGAAGGTGTGAAAACAGCTGGATCGACTTGCCGGCCCGGCGTAACTTGGTCAACAAGTTTCGTCTGGATCACCCTGGGAGTGAAATGTGGATGTGGATGTGGCTAGATAGTTCGCTAGATTATTCGCTCTCTGTCCGTGTCAAATCTTTGAACAGAGTGTTAGAATAGCTGACATATTTTGTTACGTGTCCCACGTTCTAGTTTATAGGCAGACTGACTGTAGACTTGTTAGGGTCAGTCTGTGGCGAGCTAATAGGCCTAGTCTTGCCGGCTATTGAAAATTCAATATCTACTTACTGGTGATACGGGACTTCCAGGACCGGCTGGAATCCCTGATTCAACGGGCGTTAGTTGGGGCGGTTACTGTGAATAGGTAGTGGGGACCTCTTAAACATGGGATTAGATATTTCGCCATCAAGTCCGATCGCCAGCTCAACTTAGATAGGACCAAGTGGGCAAAATCTTGAGAAGATAAGCTTTCCCGAGCGGTAGAGGGGGGTTTCCCTAGCCACAGACTTTGCTAGGTGGGACCTTGTGTGCGAGGCGAGCGAACGTTACGAGGGTTACGTAGTTAGATCTAGGCTAAAAAGAGTACCGACAAAGCAGTGAAATGCAACGCATTTGTGTGTGAGGAAGAAGCCCGAAGGTATATCGATTCAGTCCAGTCCCCGGATAAGAACGTGCTACGAACGTTGCTGCTGCTACTAAATACCTTATAATTCTCTAGCTGATGTGTTACGCTTGTTGGCTGGGTGGTCTGATACTAAGTCTGACGTAAAGTATATATGTATATATATATATTATTCAGAAACTCACAACTGCATAGTTCGAATCGTGAAATGCGTGATGCCTTTAAATCGCACTTCCGTGATTGCTTTGCTCGCTATCCAGACCCATCAGTTCAGGAGATTCGCAGCTATTCAGCGAATTTCCCATGTCTTCAGGAGGCAAAAGCGGGTAGCTGCGAGGGTTGGGCTACTGAATGTGAAGTCCGTGATGCTTTTGGGTCGACCGCAACACATCACCAGAACTAAAGACCGCCGGATTCAAACCGGAGTTCCGTGAATGGATTAACATGATGTACCATACAGTGGTGCAGGTGCATGGTAAGCGTTCGGAGGCTTTCGCGGTCGAGCGGTCGGACTGGTATGGTTGCCCCCTGAGGATTTCCACTGATACCACACATTACGTGGATTAAGGGTAGATTCCAAAGAATCCCCTCAGAACCACTAACATCTCTGTAAATTGAGGTGTCTTTGATACCAGAATTCCAGGCTAACTTTGGGTGAACCCTTGGTAACAGAGCCTATTACAGGACACACCATATCCATGCCATCGAGGACACTGGTGCACAAACATGTTTGAGTGGATTGGAAATATTGGAAATATTAGGGTGTACCCGAAACATAATGATCCCAACCAGCCATAGCATACGTAGAATCACGGATGACCTACTACGTACTAAAGGAATAGTCTTCATGCGTATCAGGGTTGGTCTTAAAGAAACCAGGCAAGCCATTTATGTGTCGAAGATCCCATCTGGATTTTACTTCTCTGAATCGGCGCTGAAAGAATTAGGACTGATCCCTTATAGTTTTCACAGTCACAATCAAAAGCTGTCATGTTGACCACGGATGACGGGAAAGTACCGTGTGGATGTCCTCAACGAATGACAGTCCCTGATAAACCAGCCGGGATCCCAACTACCGGCAATAGGGACCGTCTGAAACGATGGTTACGGGAACGCTTCAAGTCAAGAGCGTTTAATACCTGTCCCCATCAACATTACAAGTAATGCTAGGAAGACCACAGGACATAACGTTCGCTCGGGAAGTAAAACCATCATCTATGCACACACCCATTCCTGTCCCACATCACTGGAAAAAGAAAGTGAAAGAAGAACTTGACTGTGATGTTGCATTAGGCATCATGGAATCGGTACCAGCAGGAACACCTACAGTTTGGTGTTCAAGGATAGTGATCGCGCCAAATAAGAATGGATCCCATAGGAAAACAGTGAACCTGCAAAAATTGTATGCTGCAACGATGAGGGGGACCCATCACACTCGGTCACAATTTAACCAAGTATCCATTGTACCCACCCGAACGAAAAAAACAATTCTAGACACATGGTATCTGTATCATATTTTACCGCTCTCTCCAAAACGCAACAGCGTTCATTACGGAATGGGGTCGTTACCGATACCTAAGTGCACCTCAAGGTTTTCACGCGTCTGGAGACAGATACACCCACCGATTCGACGACCCCTCGATGGATATGTCCCGAAAGACTCGTTGCATCAACGATACTCTTCTCTGGGACGAAACCATTGAATCTGCTTTCTGGCCCACAATGGACTGCATCACCTACTGTTCCAGGAATGGAATTGTCTTCAACCCTGATAAGTTCCTGTTTACAAGAGATGAAGTTAAAATCGCCGGTTTCTTGATAACGGCAGATGGCGTAAAACCAACTAAAAAATGACACAATCATTCTCAACTTCCCAACTCCCTCAAACATTGGTAGGTCAACCAGGTGTCGTACGCCTTCTCACAGGCCGATGTTATGGCCCTTTTTTGCAAATTGTTACGTACAAAGGATCGCAAGTTTTACTGAGACGCTATCCTGGACAGTATTTTTGAAGAGACAAAGAAAAACATCGTTCAAAATATCGAAGAATGGGTAAAAACATTCGAGATTAACTGGGTGACATGCCTTTAGACAGACTATAATAAAACTGGCATCGGGTACTTTTTCTTTCAGATCCCAGCCGATGTCCAACGGAATCGGCCCCAAACTATGAAGAGAACCACAAGAAAATAATACAGAGTCTTGCTATTATCCTGTAGAAGGAGAAACTTTAGCACTGATATTCGAGTTAGAATCCTGCAGGGTTATATTTATATTGGGATAAAAAAAAACTCGCCTATTTGCTTTCAAGGGAAGGTTGTTGATGTACTGGTTCTGGATGAAACACGTTTCAGAAAAACTTAACGCCGCACCAGATTGCTTCTCCTGATACCCGACATTATCGTAGCCCAGCGGAGCAACGACTATCGATACTATCCAGCAGATAGATTGGAATATGCAGGCATCGATCATAGCCGCGTACGGTCACGGCCCTACACTACGAGCCATAATCCGGGATAGAATCGTGGCAGCCGCAGCTGCCAACGAGGAGGGTCGAACGCTCGCAATGTACGTACTGGACGGATTCCTAAAGTCACACCACGAACTAAGGCCGAAAATCCAAAAATTCTAGCCGATGCTAAACCCATTGTATTGTCGGAGGGCGTACCCATAAAAGGGGACAACATTCTGATACCAAAGTAGGCTTAGAGCCGAGGTACTGGAAGCGCTACACTTTACGCACCAACACGTGAATGGAATGATGGCCAACGTAAGATAGTGGTTATTTTGGTCTGGTCTAGACGCCAGCATCTGACAGACAAGGGCACAGTGCCAGAGATGCAAATCTATTGCTCCGTCTCAGTCCAGAGAACCCCTAATGCCACCTTCACACCCGGACTACCCATTTCTATCTGACCAGCCGGGGAAAAATTACATAGTGTACGCAGATCAGTACACTGGCAGGATTGAAGTTGCTCCGCAACAATCAGAGAAGGCTGTAGCAATATACAACGCATTAAGGAACTGGTTCGGTATATATGGTGCACTGAAGGGGATATTGTCAAATAGAAGGGCTACCATTTGATTCATTGAAGTGCAATTCATTCCTGGAAGACTGGGGCGTAAAGAAACGCATATCATCCGCACACTACCCACTGAGCAATGGCGAAGCCGAACTGGCCGAAAAGAGAGCCAAATGAACACTGATAGACTGCAACGATCATAATGGTCACCTACGTTACGATCGGGTGGCATGAGCCATGATGATGCATAGAAATACTCCCCATTAGGACCCAGACTTGTCATCAGCGGAAATGTTATACAGTCGAACAATAAAAGATCACCTCCCTATACTTTGCGAGAAGCACCAAATCCATAAACGTTGAAGGGAGACGAAGCAGCTGAGGAAAGGTCGATGGCGAAAAGACACTAGTTGAACCAGAAGCAGTACAACACTCACAGGCGCCCACTCTAAGAGCTTTAGGTTGGTAAATCGGTACAGGTGCAAAATCAGGAGGTACTATATCCTCAGCGGTGGACGAAAACAGGGGGAGTTGTCGAAACTATTAACAACAGGCAATGCTGTATACGGTTGGACGGCAGCAGCAGAGTTATACAACGTAACCGTCGATTCCTCCGTAAGATCTTACCGGTTGTAGACCACTACACAAAAGATATGTTGGTGGCAGAAAACCAACAACCGATCATCCACCCACCATCAAGTCCGATTTTACGGCACAGCACAAGGGAAGCACAGCCACCAAGACCACTATCACCACAAATGCCAGGATTGACTCATGACTACTCGGTGTCATCCCGACAAGTTACCACAAAATGATTGGGGGACATGGAGAGAGGAAGGACAACTGTTAAGACAGTTCCGTTAATTGACGAACACCAGTCTTCACCGGGTCATATAAAATAATGCGTCAGTCCCGTACTGGCAGTTGAACTTTAACTCAAGTTAACTTTGCACTCTGTGCAGGCAAGTAATTGATAGTGAATGGAATTATTTGTGTTGAAAAGAGGTACTTGAAACCATTTAGTTGTGTACAAAAAATGAGCTTAGGATCGTTTAAAAATATTATCCACAAAATGTGTTTACAAATCATATATATTCAATAGATATGTTTAATCTGTATTTGGCTTTAAATAACCTAAAATTGTTGATATGCCATAAAACCCAATTAAACCAAACTAAAACTCCCCAGATCTTCAGGATTGGAACCTCACTATAAAATACCGTTTACTGTCATATTGACGATAACATTGGGATCCTCTGCAGGGGTACAGACAGCGTATTCTAAGCCCCACCTACATGGTCAGTTCCCAGTAAGAATTGAACGTATACCTCTAGCAGGAAGTGAAAAAGCTTCACCTACATGGTCAATTCCAAGTAAGAATTGACTGTATACCTCTAGCAGTGCTGTGATACTCTAATTTGGTCAACACCATTCTACAGCAGGCGCCTAATGTGTTGAAATGTTTATAGATTGTTACAAAGCTGTGTTACATATGATCTCTCAGTAAGACTTGAACTCGGTACACTACTTATTCACCATCACATTGCTACGATATGTAAACGTGGGTACGTACGTACGTGTATGTGTGTGTGTGTGTGTGGAAGAATCTGAAGAAAAAAGAAAGTCGACGTCTAAGACTAATAATCCAACCCCAATCCTGCTGACATCACTCGCTTCTCTTCAACCGATGCTATTGATACTACTACAACCAAGATTATTGCTATGACAACGTTCTAATATTTGCATTTTATCACGACTCGCTGCTTCCTCCCCGGTACTCAGAACGAAGTGAAAAGTAACGTCACAGTGCAGAAAGGGCACCTACGTCCGTATAAAAGATATTTAACTAGTGATGTGAAAGGAAGGATCAGTGGCACAGACGAGTGGGAGTCTCAAAGACTCTGCAAGCAGAGAATGATTCAAGAGAAGCGGAGGGAAAAGCCACCTTCACAAAGTGTTCTTACTTTTTAGAGTTACGTCCAGTCACCAAACAATATGGAAGACGTAATTAAATGAATGAAATGAAGGTGACAGGTGTGTTTTTTGTGTGTATACGAGCATTTCTTAGTGGGATGAATGGGTGTGTTTTGTTTAACATATGAATTAAAAACTGCAAAGCCTTTATGCTCGTTAGATATCTGTCTCAAAAATAATTAAATAGATTTATTTTTTCAGGTTAGCAACCCTGGTGGAAAATCTATTGATCAATATTGACTTTGAAAACACTTGAAAACATTATGTTGCGATATGTCATTCAGAATTTCTGTTCATGGTAGATTGGTTTTTACAGAATGTCAATTCGTCTAGGGTTATGTTATGCCTTTAGGTTAGGGAATTGCGTTCATTGTACATTTATATTTACATTTTTATGTGTAGTTGTTTCTTAAGAGGTTTTTGATAGTTTCTACACATGGTTTCAAGTACTTTACTCTAGTCGGACCATTGGCCTAATGATTAGAGCGTTCACCAATGGTCCAGGAGACTGGGGTTCAATGCCAGGTCAAGTCATACCAAAGAGTGTTTAACTCTCAGTATCATAATTTAAGGGTCAAGGATAAAGTGGAGCAATCCAGGGAATGGAGTAGCGCCCTCACCCTACACCTCGGTGTCGTGGCTATTAAAAAGCGAGCTTTCGGTTAACCCTCGACTAAGGTTGCCAACTTTACTTAATGATTTAAAGTAACTATTTCTATTTAAAAATACAACCTAGTCGGCTGGGGTTTGGCCTAGTTGGCTAGGGCTGCAGAATACACCGACTGTATCTCCCCCAACGAGTGTCTTGGATAGGATACTACACAACTGATGTTGAAGTTCCAGTATAGTTTTGGAGAATGCAGAGTAGCCCTTTATAGCCATCGCTCCTAGGTCCACTCTGCCCGTTGTGGTTGCACCTAATAGAGTCCATTCTATAATGGACTCTATTAGGTGCAACCACAACGGGTCAAATAGAAGCGTTTGACATTTAAACTGTATTTATGCTAAACCGAATTATTTGAAATAGAACTGTTTAGATGTACAAACCTACCATAGTTGATATGCAATAAAAACCAAATAAAACCAACCGAACTATCGGCTGCCGACTGCATCTCTGCACTAAGACTGCTCGAACGAGTGTCTTGGATATGACACTAAACTGCATTTGATGTTAAAGTTCCACTTCAAGAGAGAGGAGAATACCCCTTCATTGCAATTACTCTCTGGTCCACTCTGACCCAGATTACTACTACCTGTTAGGCTCTCATCTATAGGTCACACAGACCTCTTTAAAAACTATTCGTATTCGATAGGACTATGAGCAAAAACCTCAGGGGGTATCCTCGTTATGTAATGGTTAAAGCGATGGACTTTGGAATCGTAGTAAGCGAGTTCGAACTCCAGTCGCACTATTACGTTCACTTTCAGACAAATATCTTTGGGAAAGGTATGAACCCCCTTACCCTTCCAGCTATGGGTTAAATAATACGACTACTGCTCTTCTAGAAGTATGGCTTTGGCATTAAATAATCTACTAAGGTTGATATGCCATGAAACAACCAAACCAAAAACCTCGGAAGATACAATTACACAAAAATATGAATATGAACACTACACCCTGTTCTCTTGGCATAAAATAACCCCAATCAGGTTGACATGCCACAAAAATCTATGAAAAGAAAATAAAGTAAAATTTAGATGTTTTTATCCGATCTGATCGAAGTTTCACGATGACAATGAGAAGTGATTAATTAATATTGACCACTGTGATTTTTAATCAGAATCATCAATCTAAAACAATAAAATAAAATACAATAAAACTTCATTACTTTTTAAACCGATTCTCATAAAACAAGTTTTTGAACAAAAAGAATATTCCTACCATACTCTATTTACCTTACGTCGCTAATCTAAGTCTTTTTGACAATTTCCAGTTCCCCAAAATCAAAACCAAACTCCGTGGTCATCATTTTGGAACTGTGAAGAACATACAACGGATTTCAATGAAGCAAATGAAGACAGAATCAGCTGAACACTTATACCTCTGTTTCCAAGTCTCAAGTTCAATCTCCTCCCAACGTAACTATTTCGAAGGAAATAAAGTAATTGATAGTCTTTTTTAATTACCTATTAGACCGACCAAGTTAAGTATTTTATATCGGCATGTTAATGTCGCCTAGATATTTAAGCACAGGGAGGCATCTGTTGTTGGAATTGGACGCGGCGACCCGAGTTCAAATCCATCATCAGTCTGTTTGCATTTCCCATAGTGCTAATACCCTTAAGAAAGGTATGATTCAAGCTATTTTCCCTCTAGGTATGCGTTATATAGTAGGGCATACTGGGCTCTTTTGCCTTAGTATGGCCACCGGTCTAGGAGAAAGAAATCTCAGCACTCAAACCTGTCAAACTCCGCTTAAAAATTGACCTTGTGTCGCATCCTGCTCGTGCAGGGGTTGGTCATTGCATTAATATATAAGCGCACCTATAAGACTGGGTTATCATTTATTTTACGCCATAGCGGAATCTCCGTCCATATTTCTCCGCTTAACCCATCTCTTATCTCTTAATCACATAGATAAAGAATTATATATTGTTTGTTTGTTTGTTTGTTTGCTCGGGATTAATGGCATATCAGCCTTTGTTTGTTATTTAATGCCAAATATATTTTTTATATAAATAAACAGTTCTATTTCAGACAATTCACTTTACAATGAGTACACTGTTTGTCAAAAACTTTTCTATTTCAAGCTATTCAGTTTAGTCAAACAGTTCTAATTTAAATCATTCAGTTTAGTATGAGTATAGTTTTTATTTACACACAGTTATATGTCAATACAGTTCTATTTCAAACAATTCAGTTTAGCATAAGTACGTAGTTTAAAAGTCAAAACAGTTCTATTTTGAACTATTTAGTTTTGCGTAAGTACACACTTTAGTTCTGTTTGACCCATACATAGGACCCTATCAGGTGCTACTACTCTAGGCCAGGTTGGACCTGGGAGCGATGACAAAGAAGGGGTACTCCTCATTCCCCAAAGCTCGAGCAATACTGGAGCCTCACCATCAAATTGTTTAGTGTCATATCCAGTACTTTCGTTTGGTGGGGAGAGCTCGTACCTCTCTGCAGAGATACAGTCGGTGTATTCCACAGCCCCAGCCGACTTGGCAAAAAAAATTATATTGTGAAAAAAATACATATAAAAAAATAGTTCGTAAGAAGTCACTATAGGTGATAAATATTCCTTTGTATAGAGGGGAAGTGCCCGTGGTGTAATGGTTATCGTGGTAGGAAATGGACACGACGACACGAGTTCAAATCCTGGACAAGACTGATGACATTTCACATAGCACTAATACCCTTGGGAAAGGTGTGAATCCAATTATTCTCTCTCCAGCTATGGGTAAATAGTAGGACAGACTAGGTTCTTCAGCCTTGGTGAGACAACTAGTCTAGGAGAAGGAAAACTCTGAATTCAAACCTGTTAAACTCTGCTTAAAAACTGACCTTGCGTCATATCCTGCCCGAGTGGAGGGGTTGGTAAATATATGTATAGATAGGCTGTAGAGGTTTATTATAAAAAACATACTGAGGTACGCAAATTCCAATAGAGGAATCCCTCGTGGCTTAGTGGCTAATGTGCATGACTGTGACATTGTTGTAACCGAGTTCGAATTCCAGTTGTTCTATAATGTTCACTTTTGGACTAATACCCTGGGGAAAGTTATGAATTCTGTAATCCCCCCCACCAGTTATTGAATAGTACAGTCCTTCTATAAAGATGGCTTTGGCATTATATAACCCACGAAGTTATATAGGCCATTAAACAAAGAAGCCAAACTGAAACTAATACAACTTATGATCTTGCAGGTGCAATTAAAGATAATTATTTGTAAGTAGAGATTAAATTAAACGTATCTAATTAACTCTGAAATATCAGTTGATCTTTTTTTATTTGGGTGTTTACAATAATTAATTTTCGTAAATAACATTCAAAACAAAATTTTAAAAATTCTAAGACGTTGATGTCACAGAATTATAATAATTTCTATTTGTATTATTGAATTATTTAAGCTTATATTTTCCTTCAAGAAATATTAGGATAAGTAATAATTCAGTTGAGAGTTAAAAATCAAATGTCTACAATGAAGAAAAAAAAATCAAAAACGCTATGGGTATTGCCTGACATCTTTTTCACTAAATGGAAATCAGTTGAACTCTCTACTTGCTTCCTGATTAAAGTCTTCGCCCATATTACTCAATATTTTGTCGGGAAGTGTCATTACATTTTAACGAAATATAGCCCTGTCGACAGGGGCTGTAGAATACACTGATTACATCACTGTAGAGGGGTAAAAAACATACTTATGAGTGTCCTGGATATGACATTAAACAATCTGATGGTGAGGCTCAAGTAATACTGGAGCTTTGGAGAATGCAGAGTATCCATTCATTGCCATCGCTCCCAGATACACTCTGGTCGGGAGTGGTAACACCAAAAAGCGACCCATCTATTGGGCTGTTTAACATTTAAACAGAGTGCGAACAAATGTTAACTTGAATGGCTTGAAATAGAACTGTTTTATTATTTAACTGTGTGTAAACAAATGCCTAATGTTTAATTGAATTCTTAGTGATACATAACAATACCTGGAACTATTTAACTTTTTTTTCTTATATTTACAAATAATATATATTTAATATATATGTATAAAGAGGATTTGGCATTGAATAATCTGGAATGGATGATATGCCATAAAAGCCAACCAAACCAAGTCCTATATATCTAATATATATGTATAAACAAGATTTGGCATTAAATAACCAACAATGGTTGATATGTCATAAAGCCAAAACAAAACAAATCACTGCTAATTTTAATTGTTACAAATTTTCGAAGGGGAATATCTATCAACTAATATAAGTGTTCAATGCAATTGTTATATCACTTTGTCAGTGTCGTTCAGAATGTGTTGACTGTATTCCCTCCTAAATTAAGGGGTTTCCTTGGTATTTTACCAAAGTGCACCCGGTTGTGAGACTTCATTTCTCAAGCGCTGGGTTGCTTGGTTGCTTGGTTGGATTTTATAGCATATCAACGTTTGTAGGTTATTTAACACCAAATCCATTTTTATGCAAATAATCAGTTCTATTTCCAACAATTCAGTTTAGCATAAGTACACAGTTCAACTGTCAAAAACATTTCTACTTCAAGCCACTCAGCTAATTCAGGTTAGTATAATTACAGGCTTTGTCCACACACAGTTAATTGTCAAAACTGTTCTACATCAAACAAATCAGTCTAGTGTAAATACAGTTTCAATGTCAGAAAAAGTTACACTTCAAACAATTCAATTCAGTACAAGCACGCAGTTTAAATGTAAATAGAATTTAATTGTCAAAAACATTTTTATTTCAAGCTATTCAGTTTAGTCAAACAGTTCTAATTCAAACAATTCAGTTTAGCATAAGTATGCTGTTTAGTTCTATTTAAACTATACATAGAACTTTATCAGGTTCTACCATTCCGGGCCAGAGTGAACCTGGGAGGGATGGTAATGAAGGGATATTCCGCATTCCCCAAAACTCTAGCATCACTGGAACCTCACCATCAGATTGTTTTGTATCATATCCTGAACACTCATTGGAGGTGGGGGGGGTCTCACCCTCCTGCAGAGGCGCAGTCGGTGTATTCTACAGCCCCAACCGACTGAGCAACAGGCGCCGGGAGTATAAAATACTTTTTCATTGCCATTATTCCCAAATCGTCTATGATACTTAATAGTTGTAGTAGTACCTACTGGAGTCTTTTAGATCAAATGGTTTTTGGTCTTACGTCTCTATAGGTTATAAAGTCAGCGTATTTTAAACCTCTTTGACAGGAAGCATTATTAAAGATTCCAACCACTGGTGTTACAGTAGCTGTTCCCTCTTGGGATCGATAAGTCTTGCCCGCCGAATATTTTTGATGACATTTTCCTCCTCAGACCACTTCCGATGGGCACTCACTCAAACAAAACGAGAGCAACCCACACATCAAGCTGTTTTATGCTGACCATAAAAAAAATAGGTTTATATCAAAATATACACTAGTGGTGTAATGGTCACCGTTATTAGAAATGGTCACGATGACCCGAATTCAAATCCTGGAAAAGGCTGTTTAAATTTCATATAGACCGATTACTCTCGGGAAAGATATGCATCCAATTATTCTCTCGTCATCTATGGGCAAAATGGCTCTTTTACCTTGGTATGGCAGCTGCTTAAGGATAAAGAAAATTCTGAATTCAAAGCAGTTAAACTTTGCTTAAAAAACAACTAACCATGTGTTGCATCCTGTTCGTGCGGGGGAATTAGTAAATATCAAAATCACCCAAACTTTGCCCGTCAACACATCGAATTAAAGTCTCTTTAACTGCTTATATACCTCTAGAATTGAACATGCGCTATTATGGAACAGTAGCTACCATTCTTGGCGCATGTCGCTGGTCATTGTTTAACTCGTCTGTCATTTTCCAAAATAAGCAAATACTTTCTTATTCCTTTATGAATAGAATATTGATGCATGACAACGAATTTCAACGAACATAATTTCCCAGGCAATACACACAAATGGTAACTCAACGTGACTTTGTAAAAAGCTTACATATAAATCGAATTTACACCTGTTTGTTTGGCTGAAACAGTATGTTTATAATTATGACAGTGTTCTTATTGTTACATGATGATTAATGAGTTTGCCTAGTCAACTAATTTGCTAATATTGAGAGTTCCATTCTCAGTTTCCTTTTACTGTGGCCTTTCGCCAGACTATGATAATATTATTGATTTAATTGACTTTCTCAGTTGTACAACAATAGCTGCCATTCTTGGCACATGTCACTGCTAATTTTTTGACTCATAAATGTATATCTGTAATAAGTTAATAATTTCTATGCTAGAGGAGCGTTTAGCACAACGGTTATCGTTGTTGGAAATAGAATCGGAGATCCGAGTTCAAATCGTTCTGTGGGAAAGTAAGAATATTTCGTTTAGCGCAAATAGCGGGATTGACCGATTTCTTTTGTATTGATATAACCTTTCACGTCAAAGGAAAACTCTGAATTTAAACCGTCAGCGCTCTGCTTAAAAATTGACCTTGTGTTGCACCCTGCTTGTGACGGAAGTGTTGCCTTAACATAAACATCAATATGAAATCATGCTCACAAGTCTGTTCCGTATGAAAGATAATTGTGCATTTTCTGCTGCCGCTATAAATTCTTCCGATGTCATATCTCGACTAGTGCTTTACGAAATTAATGTTATTAAATATCAAGAAAAATTTCCTCTATAACGAGTATAAGGCCCCATGAGCACCGATTACTGGGCTTGGCTTGTAGTTGGCGACCGTAGTCAAGGGCGACCTGAAGGCTCCCGTTACAATACCTATTATACCGAGGTGTAGTGGGGTGTCCTCGTGGTGTAATGGTTAGAACGCTGGACTGCAGAATCGTAGTAAGCGAGTTCGAATTCGTGCTATTATGTTCACTTGACAAAGTTATACCCCTCCTTATCCACCCAGCTATGAGTTTAACAGCAACACTACTGTTCTTCTAGAAGGATATATTTGGCATTAAATAACCTACAAAGGTTGATATGCCATTAAACACCGAAACCGAGGTGGGGGGAAGGGCGCTACTCCTTTCCCTGGATTGCTCCACTTTACCCTTGATACGTACCTTATATTGCTGAGTGTTAAGCAAGGAGGTATCAAGTACCATTTTTAAAGTCTTTGGTATGACACGACCTGGGATTGAACCCAGATCTCCCAGAACACTCTACCCACTAGGCTTGACTTGTAGAACACTTTAATTTCTTAAATTTAACATTCATATAGACAGCCTAGTCAACTGGGGCTGTAGAATACACCGAATGTCCTAGATCTGTCAATTTACCATCTGATGGTGAGGGTCCAATAATGCTGGAGCCTTGGGGAATGCCGAGTACCCCTTCATTTCTATTGTTCCCAGGTTCACCCGACAGGGTCCTATCTATGGATCAAATAGAAATGTTTGACATTTAAAATGAGTGCAAATAAATGACTTTTACTCAATTGAATTGTTTGAAATAGAACTGTTTGCTCATTAAATTGTTTATAAACAAATGACTGGTGTTTAATTGAATTGTTAGTTATACATTGTAATACTTAGAACCATTTAAGTTTGTTGACTTATGCAAAATTGAATTGTTAGAAATAAGACTGTTGGATAAGATACTGTGTGTATCTGCAAAGTGTGTTTACAAATCATGTATTTAATATGTATGTAGGAACAGGGTGTGGCATTAACTAACCAACAATGGTTGATATGGCATAAAATCTAAGCCAACCAAACCATTCATATAGGAGAGATCAAGGAGGAGGAGTGGATGAGAAGCTCTTTAATTAGTTTAACGAGAAGAGTGTCCCTTTATTTTGAATCCTCTTAGATTTGTTGCCATTTCAGAGTAAAAGAGCCCAGTCTGTCTAACGAGTTAGCTGTAGCTGTATAAAGAATAATGGAATGCATAACTTTCTGAGAGTCTTCTGCGTGCGACATTAAACTGTGACTTATATTGAAATTCCAATCCTACAGTTTTGTGGGTGTCCTCGTGGTGTAATGGTTAAAGCGGTGGACTGCGGAATCGTAGTACGCGAGTTCGTACTCCAGTCGCGCTATTACGTTCACTTTCGGGCAAATACCCTTGGGAAAGGTATGAACCCCCTTATCTTCCCAGCTATGGGTTAAATATTACCACTACTGTTCTAGGAGAATGTCTTTGGCATTAAATAACCGACAAAGGTTGATATGCCATTAAACAACCAAACCAAACCTACAGTTTGGGGAATGTGAAGTATCTCTTCATTTACATTACTTTCAAATCCACTGTTAGGGTCCAAATTATGGGTCAAATAGAACTGTTAAATGATTATCTCAGGATTATTATAATTTCATTCCTTGCCATTTTTTTAACATCCGCGTAACCTGGTGGTCTTTCAAGAGAGTCTACGTGACTGCAAGTACCGTCAAGTCCCCAGTTGGTGTCCTCGTGGGGTAACGGTTACGAAGCTGGACTGCGCAATCGTTGTAAGCGAGTTCGAATTCCAGTCGCGCTATTACAGTCACTTTCAGACAAATACTCTTGGGAAGGTATGAACCCTCTTATCCTTCCAGCTATGGGTTCAATAGTACCACTACCGTTTTTCTACAAGGATGGATTTGGCGTTAAATACCCCAAGAAAGTTGACATGCCATTAAAAACAACAAAGAGTGTACTAATTAGACGTGGTATCATCTTCACTTTCACGTTCCTTTTTTATTATTATTAACTTGAAACTATATAGCTGTGAGCAAATTGTTCGTATTAGATAGGAATACTTGATAAATAGTATTTTTACTATTAGATAAGAATACTTGAAACCATTTAACTGTATGCGGACAAATTAGTTTTGACTCGTTAAAAAATGTTACTTACAAACTATCTGCACACAAATTAATCACACACACACACAAACGCACCTCCATATATATATATATATATATATATATATATATATATAGCCGGGTGCCACATAGCTTTTCGAATGAATTGGGCACTCCAGATACCCGATAACGTATATGTAGAAAGCTATACGTAAAAAATTCCTTCACTTTTGTTATTTGGGTGACATTATAGATATAACAGAGAAGCCAGATTATGCCTGAATAAAGCCATTTATATTTCCCTAGTCTGGTGATCCATCTGAACATCAATCGCCGATCTTTCTGTTGATCTCTCCCGGTTAGGTGTCCCTATATTCATACTCTTATCCAGAGAGTAGCACTTTCTGGAGTTTTACGCACGGTGGAATATATCCATCAGACTATGGAAGTGTGTGTTTGTGTATGAATTAATCAATGAATGAAGAAATGAACAAATGAAGAAATGAAGGAATGGATTATGAATGAAGAAATGAAGAAATAACTGAGAGAATAAATTCAGAAATGAAGAGGAATGAATGAAGGAAATGAAGAAATGATTGAAGGAATGAAAAAAATAATGAATGAAGAAAGGAATGAGTAAATGAAATGAAGAAATGATTGAAGGAATGAAGAAAATAATGAATGAATGAAGAAAGGAATGAATGAATGAAATGAAGAAATGATTGAAGGGGTGAAGAAAATAATGAAAGAATAAAGAAAGGAATGAATGAATGAAATGAAGAAATGATTGAAGGGGTGAAGAAAATAATGAATGAACGAAGAAAGGAATGAGTGAATGAAATAAAGAAATGATTGAAGGGATGAAGAAAATAATGAATGAATGAAGAAAGGAATGAGTGAATGAAATGAAGAAATAATTGAAGGGATGAAGAAAATAATGAAGGAATGAAGAAAGGAATGAGTGAATGAATGAAATGAAGAAATGATTGAAGGAATGAAGAAAATAATGAATGAATGAAGAAAGGAATGAGTGAATGAAATGAAGAAATGATTGAAGGTGTGAAGAAAATAAAGAATGAATGAAGAAAGGAATTAATGAATGAAATGAAGAAATGATTGAAGGGGGGAAGAAAATAATGAATGAATGAAGGAAATGAAGAAATGATTGAAGGGGTGAAGAAAATAAAGAATGTATGAAGAAAGGAATGAGTGAATGAAGGAAATGAAGAAATGATTGAAGGGGTGAAGAAAATAGTGAATGAATGACGAAAGGAATGAATGAAGGAAGGAAATGAAGAAATGATTGAAGCGGTGAAGAAAATAATGAAAGAATAAAGAGAGGAATGAATGCAGAAATGAAGAAATGATTGATGGGATGAAGAAAATAATGAATGAATGAAGAAAGGAATGAGTGAATTAATTAATTAATTAATTAATTAATGAAGAAATGATTGAAGGAATAATGAAAGGCAGGAAAGAATTATTATAATTGAAGAAAGGAAGGAAGAAAGGAAAGAAGGATGGAAGAAAAGAAGGAAGGAAAAGAAATGGGATATGCATAGTATATGTAGAAGTTTGGCGTTCAGAGTTCAATACCAGATAGAAACTAGTATTAAAAATGCAAACACTAATCGTTTTTTCGTTTTTCAGATTAAAAGATTTAAAGATTAGTGCGATGCAGTCGCAACTTCTTTGATTTTGTACTCCACTAAGTTTAGTGAATCAAGAAGAAAGTCAGATACTTATGTAAATATTATCTCCAGAGGAAGAAGAAGTGGGAGGAAAAATTAGGAGAAAGACGAAAAGAAAGAAAAATAGGAAAACGGAAAGAAAAAAGTTCAAAGGAATGAGAAAGAAAAAAAAGAAAAAAGAAATGAAAGAAAAGAAAAAAATAGAAAAAAAATGGCAAGTAAGAAGGAATGAAAGAAAATAATTAAAACCAAATGGCAAAAGAAAAAAGACAAAAGCAGATAGAAAAGGTAGAAAATAAGGAATGAAAGAAAGAAAAAGGAACGAAAGAAAAATAACAATAACAAAAAAGAAAGAAAAAGAAAAGTTGAAAGAAAAGGAAACGAAAGATATTGGAAATTAAAGAAAAGGGAAAACAAAAAATGTAGAAAGAAAGACGGTATGGAAGAAAACAAAAAACAAAAGAGAAAAGAAAAAGAAGCGATGAAAGAAAAAGAAAAGAAGAAAAATTAAATGAAACAGAAAAAAGAAAACAAGCACGAGGGAATAAAAGTAAAAAGACAAAAAACAAAAGAAAAAATTGAAAGAAAGTGACAAAAGATGATAGAAAAGAAGAAAGAAATAAAATTTTTAAAAAAATACCAAAGCAAGCAAATATGAATAATAAAAAGAAATTAATAAATAAATAAAAAGAGTCGAACAGAAAAGAAGAAAGAAAACAGAAAAGAAAGAAGGAAAAAAAGAAAGACAAATAACAAAGAAAAGTAGGAAGAAAGAAAAAGAAACAATTAATAACGGAGAAAAGAAAGAAAAAAGAAAGAAAGAAATAATGAAAGAAAGAAGAAGAATTAATTGTAGAGGGTAAAAAAGAGTTCTTTCAGAAAAAAAATCCGTTGAGGGCGTTTATGAGATGTTTTGTTAATGGGAATAAAAGAGAAAGCTGTAAACCTCGACTGTTGCAGTTGAAGTAATTGGTCATAAAGTTCAACTTCGACTTGAGGAAGGAGTGCAGCATATTCACACTCCCGCACACACACCCACACATTTCACATCGCAGCCAACGGGTAACCATTACAACAAAATCTATGACAACGAACACAGCTGATAAGTGCAAGCACAACAGCAGCAGGTGTCTGTCTATAAGAAAAGAGCGAATTTTCAAGATTTCAGACACCGGTTGAAAAATATAATTTACACGAAAAAAAAAAAAAAAAAATGACTTACAAGGAAAGGAATATTTAAGAATGTTATACAATGAACTTTAAGCAAAAAAGAAAACATCATTACATTTTTTCTTAAATCATTGCTTGATAATTCACAAGACGGCTTCTTCGGATTAAAGATATTTAGGTTTGGTTTGTTTGGTTTTATGGCATATTAACCTTTGAAGGTTATTTAACGCCAAATCCATTTTTATGTAAATAATCTCTTCTATTGAAAACAGTTAAGTTCAGCATAAGTACACAGTTTAATTGTCAAAAACATTTCCATTTCAAACTATTCAAGCAGTTATATGTAACAATTTAGTTAAGTGTAATGTCGAAAAACAGTTCTATTTGAAATAATTCAGTTAAGCATAAGCACGCAGTTTAAGTGTAAGTACGGTTTAATTGTCAAAAACGTTTCTATTTCAAGCTATTCAGTTTACTCAATTCACTTTAGCATAAGTATGCTGTTAGTTCTATTTAACCCATAGATAGGGCCCTATCAGGTGCTACTACTCCGGGCCAGAGTGGACCTGGGAGCGATGGCAATGAAGGGGTACTCCGCATTCCCCAACCTCACCATCATATTGTTTAGTATCATATCCAGGACACTCGTTGTGGGGGGGATGTCTTACCCCTCTACAGAGAAGCAGTCGGTGTATTCTACAGCCCCAGCCGACTGGGCAATAAATATATTTAAGATATGGAAATATAAGCTTGCTTTTCATGTATTCACCTCACTAGCCGTGATCAAAAGCTATATAGCCCCATCTGGTACTGTAGAATACGTTGACTGCATCTATAAAAAGGGTTAAACCCCCTCACCAAATATGATATTAAACAATCTGATAGTGAGGCTCCAATAGTGAGGAATGCGGAGTACCCCTTCCGAGCCATCGCTCCTCGGTCCACTCTGGCCCGGAATAGTAACATCTGATAAGGTCCTATCAATGAGTCAAACAGAAATGTTTGACATTTAAACTGTGTGTAAACAAATGATTGATGTATAATTGAATTATTTGTGTTACATAACAATATTTGGAACCATTTTACTGTGTGCAAACAAATGAGTAATAATTAGTCTTAAATAGCAATACTCGTATTGTCCAGTCGGCTGGGGCTGTAGAATGCACTGACTGCTTCTCTGCAGAGGCATAAGACCCCACCAACGAACGTCCTGATATGACACTTAAAAATCTGACGGTGAAACTACGGTAAGGCTGGAGCTTTGGAGAATGTGGAGTATCCCTTCATTGCCATCGCTTTCAGGTCCACTCTGACCCGGAGTGGTAGCACCTGATAGGGTCAAATAGAATTAAACCGTGTACTTATGCTAAACTGAATTGTTTGAAATATAACTGTTTTTATGAAACACTGAATTGTTTAAAATAGAACTGTTTTTGATATTGAACCTGTGCACTTGTGTTAAACTGAATTGTTAGAAATCGAACTGTTTTTGTATGCAAAATGAATTGTTTGAAATAGAACTGTTTATGTATAAAACTAGATTTAGCATTAATAACCGTCAATGTTTGATGTGCCATAAAACCAAACCGATACTTGTAACAACTTCACTGTCTACAAAATTATATATATTTTATATATAAAAACAATTTTGCTGTATATTTGATATATATGTATAAAGAGGTTTTGGCATTAAATAACCTCCAAGTGTTGATACGCCATAAACCCAAACCAAACCAAAATGTAAACAGCCCAGACCTCAGGTGCTTATAGATATGCCGACTGCATCTCTGCAGAAGGGTAAGACCCCATTCTCAATGGGTGGCCTGGATATGACACAAGAATTATCTAATGGTGATGATTCAGTCCTGAAGATCCAGGGAATGTGGAATAACCCACATTGCCAGTTTTCCCTGCTCCACTCCAATCCTGAGTGTTCGTACTTGTTAGGATCCAATTTATTGGTCAAATAGACCTGTTTAATAATTTAACTCTTTGTAAACAAAGACTTGTTAAATTGAATTGGCAGTATTGTATAGCAATATTTGAAACCATTTAACTATGTCCTAAATTTGAATTTTTGGTAATACATTGCATTAGGTGGAACCATTTAACGGTGAGTACACGAATGAGTAATGTTGAATTGAATTATAAGTGTTAAATCTATAACAATACTGGAAACATTTTGACTTCGTAGAATTAAAATCAAAGAATTGTTACTGTTACATAGGAATACTTGCAACTATTTAACTGTGTCCAAACATATGAATCCTAGCTTGTTTAAAATGTTACCTACAAATTATTCCTTTACAAATCATATAGAGTGGTGTAATAGATATCGTCGTTGGAAATGGTCACGGCAACACGAGTTCAAATCCTGAACGAGGCTGTTTGCATTTCACATAATGCAAATACCCTTGGGGAAGGTATGAAACACACTATTCACTCTCAAGCTATGTGTGACCTAGTAGGGCAGACTCAGCTCTGTAACCTTGGTATGGCAATCGATTTAGATGGATGAAAACTCGGAATTCAAACCTGTTAAACTCCGCTATAGAAAGTGACATTGTGTCGCATCTTGCTTGTGTAGGTATATATATATATATATATATAAACAGGATTTGGTATTAAATAACCTGCAAAGGTTGATTTGCCATAAAACCCAACCAAAAGCTATCTGACCTATTTATATGCTAAAATGAATCTAATACAGACTAGTGCCATGTTGAAAGTTTGCCTTGTCATCAAGCCTTAGATTATGCTGACAGTATCCTCTGTAGAGCAGGCAGGATATCCTCTCTTCAAAAAGGCTGACCTGGATATGCCAATAAAACTAATCTAGCATCTGATAATAAAGTTCCAGTTCTGAAGAGTGTGCAGTAGCCTTCCATTACTACTACTCTTTGGTCCACTCTGACCGGGAGTGGTGATACCTGTTGCGGTTCCATCTATGGGTAAAATTAATCTGTTTATGGTGTTGGTTTGGTTTCTCAGTTTAAAGGCATATCAATCTTTCTGGGTTATTTTTGTCAATACCATCCTTTTAGAAATACAGTATTGGTGCTATTTACCCCATATCTGGGAGTATTAGTGTTTTATTTATTTCACAGAATTGGATAGGAATATAGTAGTTATACTATTAAACCCATATCTGGAGGTATTAATATTATATAGGAATGCTTAAAACTACATGCCATTTTTTTGTATTAGGAATAATCACTCGAAGTCATAAATATTTTCTAAAGATTATTATTTTCACACCAAAATTAGCTGATGGTTTCTCATTGGAGTTTGAGTGATAGTAAGTCTCTTCAAGTCTCCAGGACTTTTCTCAGTATTCTGGCTGATCTTGATAATGCTGGAGTCTGGATGGTCTCCACTTGTTCTCTTATTTCCAAGTCTTCCAGTCTCTGTACCAATCCTTTGGGATTTCTTCCAAGTGCTCTAAATACAATTGGTATAACCGTCACCTAGAAGAAGGAAAACTCTGAAATCAAACCTGTTAAACTCCGCTTAAAAATTGACCTTGTGTCATATCCTGCCCGAGCGGAGGGATTGAGTAAATAGGATAACCGTCACCTTCATGATCCATTTACGTATTTATTTCTCTTTTCGCTTTCTTTTAATTTTACTCTGTGGTCTGGCGGTACGCTAAAATCAACTGTCTGACAGGTTCTCTTTTTTTTTTTTCTTTTTCGTTGTTGTTGACTATCACTAGGTCCAGTCGTCTTGCCGAGATAAGGTGATCTGTTTGAATCTCAAAAGTCCAGAGAAGTTTTTGCGTTTCATTTTCCAGGACGGATTCTGGGTAGTGCATTCGTCTGGTATTATCACCAACTTTTTCATTTAATCTTTTTAAAAATATTTTCCTTTGTACACAACACTGCTTAATTTCTTTATTATTAACTCATTAACGCTGATGGTTTTTCACTGGAGTTTGAGTGACAGCACGTCTCCTCAAGTCTCCAGGACTCTTCTCAGTATTCAGGCCATTCTCAATAGTGCAGTAGTTTGGATGGTCTCCACTCGTCCGCCAACTTCCAAGTCCTCCAGTCTCTTTAATAATCCTTTAGTTACTGTTCCAAACGCACCAATTACAATTGGTATAATTGTCACCTTCATATTCCACATTTTTTTCAATTCCCTTGCAAGATCGAGGTACTTATCCTTTTTTTCACATTCTTTCAGTTTTATTCTGTGGTCAGCCGGGACAGCAAAATCGACAATTTTGCAAGTTCTATTCTTTTTGTTGATTATTATTAGGTCTGGTTTTCTGGCCGAGATTAGGTGATCCGTGTGTATGTCAAAGTCCCATTGGGAATTTATGTGTGTTCTTTTCTAGGACAGGTGCTGGATTGTGCATTTTACTGATGCTTTCTCACTGGAGTTTGAGTGTCAGCCAGCCTCTTTAAATCTTTAGGCCTCTTCTTAGTATTCTGGCCGATCTTAATAATGTTGTGGTTTAGATGGTCTCCACTCGTCCTCTGATTTCCAACTACCCCATACCTATATCTATCGTTCCGTGACTCTACCGAACGCACTGATTACAATTGGTGTCACCGTCACTTTCACGCTCCATTGGTTTTTCAGCCCTCTTGCAAGGTCGAGGTACTCATCTTTCTTTTCGCCTTTTTTTTTTCAGTTTAACCTTGTTGTCATCCGGGATAGCAAAGTCCATTATTTGGCAAGTTCTCTTTTTTTTTAAGTGTGGTCGTTTCCGCCGAAATTAGATGATCCGTTTGAATCTCAAAATCTCAGAGAGGTTTGTGCATCTTATTCAATCGATACAAATGACTGGCGTCAGATAGAAATATTTTAAACCCTATAACAGCGCAAACAAATATCAATCTATTGACTTCCTAGACTGTTTTGGTGTTTGTGCCAAAAGCTGAATAATTGGTTTCATGTAGTAATACGGTGTTCAAATGAATTAATTGTGTTGAAATAGAATTGTTTTGGTCTGGTTTGGTTTTATGACATATGTGCAATTGTAGGTTATTTAATGCCAAATCCTGTTTATATATATATATATATATATATATATATATATATATATATATATATATATATATATCTGATATATATGATTTGTAACCATTTTGTTTATAACTCTATTCATTCTTTTGCTTACAGATAAATGTCTCCAAGTATTGCTATATATCACTTACAATTCAATGAAACATCAGTCATTTGTTTACTTAGTGTATCAAGATCAAAATCGTTATCATCCTTCAAGGGGTTGTAGTTTCATTTTCCGTGTATAAACTGCGAATCATATAAGCGACGCGAGGGAATGTAAAATGCGTGCACTGAATAACCTTAGTTATGTTACACAAAAAGCGGTCATCACAGGTTCCTGTCAAACTGGTCTGTTAAAATCTTTCCCGTGTGCAGAAATCAATTTCTTAGCAAGGAGTGATGAAATGACTGTCGGTAAAATGGTGTTTAATGACATTGAATAGTTTTAGAATCATGATTGGCTGGCTGGTTAGAAATGTTGTTTTAAAGATACATAAACCCCTAATAAGACTTCATAGAAAATATTGTACTCAGTCCTGGGCTCTAGTGTCGAGACAGAAATTGGCGTGTAATATTGATGTTGGGGAGTATAAAAAGCAGAATGACAAAAATAAGAAAAAAGCTTTTAAAATTACAGTTTTATGGTGAGATTACAAAAATTAGTATTATTAACAAAGAATGTGAGGTGATCTAATTGAAATCATCATCATCATCATCATCATGTCGTGCTGGTAGCACGGATATCCCTGACCCTCTCTCGCCAATTTTCCCAATCGTTCATCGCCTCTGGCAGGTCTTCTGGACTACATCCCGTATCCTCACATAGTTGCTGAATGTATGTTCGTGCTGGTCGTCCTGCTTTTGCTCGGCCATATGTAGGGGTCCATTAGAGTGCATCACTTATGAGTTCGTCCCTGCTTCTCCAGCAGTGTCCTGGATGTCTGGTTTGTCTAACTTGAATAGTTTTCGTGATAGGAGGCAGGTGGCCGTACAGTTGGTGTCTTGTGGGGTGTTGCCGCCAGGACATGTTCAAGATTGCTCGCAGCATTCTTGTGTAATTGCCGTCTAGCTTCTTCTCCAGTCGTTTTGTAAGAGTCCATGTAGTGCATCCATATAGCAGTATCGATGCAACCGCTGCCTGGAAGAAACTGCGTTTCATTTTATCGGTTAGGTCTGATTTCCATATAATCGATAGCCTATTGATAGCTGTCCATGCCTTCGTTAACCTCGTTTCGATGTCCTTTTCGGTTGATGAGACGCTGCTTCCTAGGTAAGTGAATTTATCTACTAGTTTAAGAGGGGTTCCGTCTAGAGTGGAGATGTCACCCTTTTGATTATAGCACATATATTCCGTTTTGTGTGCATTGACATAGAGGCCTATGCCTGCGGCTGCTCGTTCCAAACTCTGCAGAAGTGTTTCGGCTTGGTTGGGTGTATTTGCCAGTATCGCTATGTCATCGGCGTAGTCGTCGTCGGTATTTGTTTTTGCGGGGTACCTTCTGTTTCTTTTCTTTGTCAGCTCGAAGGATTCCAGATTATGGTAGACATTTTTCAGTATTCCTCCTCAAACTAGAAATTCACTGTCAAGATAGATTTCAAAAACCAAGTCTACTAACCAATTGAATTTTTTTTTCTTTTTGCAAATAGAGTAATGAATTTTTAGATAAATTACCTAACCAGTTTAAAAACAGCAACAGAATTTTAAAAAATTAAGATTAAATCGAATGGTTTCAGAAGAAATGGTAAGAAAGATAAGGGCATTTTGGGGAAATATCAGATGAATTACGAAACAGAATTTCATCTGTGTATAGATATTGTATAAATTGTGTATACGTTTTGTGTAAAGTTTCTGTTTTTAAGTTGATGACCACCTTGTCAGCTGGGGTTGTAGAATACGCCGACTGCACCGCTGTACAGGAGAAGACAACGAGGCTACCTGTGGACCGTGGGTGGCGACCCATAATGCTTGACAACAGGATCCTGGTAGCTCAGCAGTCTGTGAACCGACAACGGTAGTGGTCACCTGAGCAGAAATTCTCCACTTTAGAGCTTACTGAGCAAGGCAGCCGGTTGGCGAGGCCCAATCCGATCTGTCGGCTGGTCTTGACAAGCCCTGATTTGTCTTCAAAGCGCTCTCGAGGCAAAAAGTGTCCGACTCTATTTTATATTAAAGGTCCTAGAAGGCGATAGCTGTTGGTCAGTTGGTCTGCGATAGCAATACTTGAAACTATTTAACTGTGTGCAAACAATTGATTAATATCAAATAGAATTATTTGTATTAGATAGCAATACTTAAAACTATTTAACTGTTTGACAGGAAATGATTAATCCTATTTACCTAACCCCTCCGCTCGGGCAGGATATGACACAAGGTCAATTTTTAAGCGGAGTTTAACAGGTTTGAATTCAGAGTTTTCCTTCTCCTAGACTAGTTGCCTAACCTAGGCCGAAGAATTATTTACCCATAGCTGGAAGGAGAATAATTGGATTTATACCTTTCCCAAGGGTATTAGTGCTATGTGAAATGCAATCAGCCTCGTCCAGGATTTGAACTCGTGTTGCCGTGTCCATTTCCTACGACGATAACCATTACACCACGGGCACCTCCATAACAGGAGATGATTAATACAGGATGGAATTATTGATATTGTAGTGCAGAACATTTAACTGTGCGCAAACAAATGAGCGCCAACTCGTTTAAATATAATGTTATCTTCAAACAATTATCTTACAAATCCCCCATACACACATATGAGAAATAAGATTTAGAATTAACCCTAAAAGAGTTGACATGACATTAAACAAAAAAACTTAACCTTAGGTTGATGAGCAAATAGTAAAAAGCGAAGATCCCCAATGAGGCATGATATACAAACAACAACAATAATAATTGTCCCAACTTTCATTTTCTTCTTTTTTCTTTTTTAGTGAGTGTAATTAAGAAATATCCTTAAAAGATACAAGTAAGAAATCTGTTTCTGCCGTGATATTACATCATATAGTCTTTCTATACTATCAAATATGTAGCATTAATCATCTTGAATTAACCCTGCCCTGTCGGCAAGGCGTAGAGTATTCTGACTGTATCTTCTACAGAGGAGTAATACCCCACCACTAAATAAGGGGTTCTTGGTATGATATCAAACTCTATCTAATAGCACCAGTTCTGAGACGTGTGGAGTACACCGTTATTGCCATTACTCCCAGGTCCACTCTTACCTGGTGTAGTAGCACCTATTACGGTCCCATCTATCGGTCAACTAGATAGACTCTTGAAAATTCAGTATGTTATTGCTATATATCTTACGAGATGACAGACCAATCTTTATGATTTTAGCTTCAAATCAACTGCTACAGCAGCAATTGGAATACACCCTACTAAAGCTTGATTGTCACAGCTGGGGAATTTCAAAAATGCAACCAGGACGTGAGGACACTTTAGAAGAACGATATGCAATATAATTCTGTTTTAAACTTGGAAAAAATGCTGCCACAGAAACGTATGGAATGCTTCAGACTGCTTTTGGAGCATCTTGCATGAATCAAGCATCAGTTTTTGAGTGGCGTAAGAGATTCAAAGAAGGCAGGGAGTCTGTGAGGGATGTAGATAGGTGTGGGAGGAGTAAGGAAGTCAATACACCAGAGTTGATTGACCAAAGGGTTAGGGTTAATATGTTGAGGTTTTAAGGGAGTTCAGGAAGAGATTCCTTGGGAAGACGCCAGCACTCTTCAAATCGGGTTAGTGGCATTTCCACCAGGACAATACACCTGTCCATAACTCCATCCTTGTCACATACTTTTTGACCAAGATGGGCATCAAGAAAGTTCCTCAGCGTCCCTATAGTCCAGACCTTGCTCCCTGGGACTTTTGGTTAATCCCTAAGCTCAGAGGCGGTCGTTATGAGATAATTAATGAGATGAAAGAGGCTGTGAAGAAGGTCATTGACACGCTCACTCAAGAGGACTTCTATGGTGCCTTCCAGAAGGTGTTGTAACGGTACAACAAGTACACTGCAGCTGAAGAAGATTACTTCGGAGAGGACTAGAGTTTCATGTGTGTAGTATCAAAAAAGTGCCCATACGAAAAAGTCTGGAAACTTATATAATGATCCTCGTATATATATTAGATGGTGGTGATGAAAGCTTATTTGCTAGGACTGTAATTCGTTCTTAGAATAAACAGGGTCTTGGCTTAAGTAGATTGGGGGAGGCTATAATCATTGTAAAGTAAAGTTGGCGACCATAGTCGAGGTTGACCCGAAGGGTCCCTTTTCAATAGCTACTACACCAGGGTGTATGGAACGGCGCTACTCCTTATATATATATATATATATATATATATATATATATATATATATATATATATAACTGGATTTGTTATTAAATAGTTCGAAAGGGTTGTTATGCCATAAAACATAGCCAACCAACCATCAAAGAAATGAAGTCACGCTTGCTGAAACTGTTATCGTTGTAGGTAATGATTTGACGAGCCAAGTTCGAGCCTTACATTTTATTTTGCGTTAATACTCTTGTAAAAAGCGGAAATCACTTTTTCTCCCTTCTAGTTGAAAAAGTTGGGCCTTTTAGCGTTAGCACGGCAAATAGTATAAGAGAAAGTAAACTCTGAATTTGAACCAACTGTGTTCCGCTGAAAATAATTGACCTTATGTCATATTCTGTTTTAGGTGGAAGCGATGGGTTAGAACAAACTAGACTCTTTCACCTTGGCATGACAAGCAGTCAAGAAGGTAAATGAGATCCAAACCAGTTGCACTCTGCTTAAAAATTGACCTTGTGTCACATTCCGCCTGTAACGGATAGCTTGCGTAAATAATGTTCATTAAAGAATTAAGAAGGCCTATCGTTACTTAACTTCAATGATCAGATGGGAACCTGTGTTTTAATCACAATTTCATTGTATGTCTGGGGACCTGTCATTGTTAATTCATTAGACAAAATAAAATTCGGCTCAAGATCATATTCATGACAAATTATCTAAATTATATTTGAATCAATAAAAAAAATAGAAGACATCTGAAATGTGTTTAAAATTTCATATGATTATTTACATTATAAAATCATATATAACTTGCATTATCAAATGAGTATATTCAGTGAGATATAATTTTATTTTGATATTTTAATTATGATATATTCTATATATAAAATATACTGTGTACCTTTAAAATTTAACTTAAATATTTTGAATAGTTTCATTAAATGCCTGGAATAAATTAATCACTGTTTGCTAATTTTATGAACACTGTCTAATATTAAAGAGTTTGCCGGTGATTACCAGTTGAGAGTCGTTTGAATGGAATTGAAAAAATCTAACTCGTTGACGATTCACGTGATCTGTTATTTTAAAATACAGTCAATGCTATTTTTAAAGTTATAAGATTCTTGGACTTTAGAATGAAAGTCTGTCATAAGTCAGATTGTTGGTTTTTTTTTACGTGATTAAAAGAGTTATAGGGCCAGCAACAGTTTGTTTCGTTAGGCACAAAGCCAGAAGTATGTGGCATTCAGTCAAAATCAAACTTACTGGCAATGGTCTAGTAAGTTAGCTCGTTAACCACTGCACTGCGTGAGATGCCAAAAGAACAGTGTAGATCCCCCCACCAAACAACGTGCAATTATGAGAGATCCGTAAGAAAAACCAGTAAGGAGAAACTGAAACCAGTCCGTGGATCGTTTAAAAGCAGAATCAAGTTTGAACCTTCGGGCACTGACCATCACAAAGAGGCGATCCGATAAACAATTATGACGTCATGATTCAGACTCTGAAGATAAAAAAAATTGCATCGCTACAACTGATTTCCAAACAATGCAATCGAATTCACAAGACTTCAGCAAACGTGGGATGAAGAGGAGAAAAAGAATTTCAACCTGGACGATCTAGATGGCTTCCAGTAGAAATGTCATGAACAACAGTTACCAAAAGGAAACCTTTTCAAAACGTGCTAATCGCAATGATACCTCATCAGTTGTGTAATCCAGAAAAATGTGGAGAAGTGGCAGACCTTAGATGTCGAATCGTAAAAAGAAAGTATTTATTGCCATTCTACAGCAAAACGCCGATTCCTATGGCATATTGAAGACAGAAACCCTATTCAAATCTATGAAGTATCATCAAATGAACAATTAAAAAGCCAAAAGACAGTTTTTTTTCCATCAGCACAACATTTCTATTCGTGCTTTAAGTGTCACATCGCCATAATTTCTTCAAAGGAAAGATATAAACATTTTAAGCTTGCCAACAATGATTTCAATGTCATTGAAAAGGTATGAGGATGGTTGGCTAGTAAGATTTTTAAATGAAGGAAAGGAAAATACATTTGGGGAACTCAAGATTACCATTTATGAACGTGGAATAAAGTGACTGATAAATTCTTCAGCTGTTTAGACACTAAACAGGTGAGGCTTTAGTTCTTGAGTGTATGGCGAATCCACTTCCTTGCCATTACCCGCTGGTCCACTCTGATTGGGTTTCTTCGTTTAATGGCATAGCAAACTTCGAAGGTTATTCAATGTCAAAACCATTATGGTCGTTGAAAAGTTCTTGTGCTATTGAACCAATAGCTGAGGGTGGTAAAGAGGATCATTTTTCCCGAGGATATTAGCTTGAGTGAACGTGATAACTTGACAGTAGTTCGAACTTGCTCGCTACGATGTTGCAGTTCAGCACGTTAGCCACTGCGCTATGAAGATTCCCAATTGGTGGTACTAGTAATTTATTATATGTGAGCCAAAAAGATCTTTTTCAAAATTATTTGTATTAGAAAGGTATACTTGATAAAATTTAACTGTGAGTAAATTGTTTGGATTAAAAATTGTTACTTGAAATTATAGGTGGTGCATTCAATGGGTTTCCAGACATTTTTTGTACAGGCATCTAAAATTGTTGTAGACTCTTGAAAATTCAGTATGCTATTGCTATACATCTTATAAGATGACTGACCAACTTTTATGATTTCAGGTTCAAATGAACAGCTACAGCAACAATTGGAATACACCCTACTAAAGCCTGATTGTCACAGCCGGGGAATTTCAAAAATGCAATCTGGACGTGAGAAAGAACGATATGCAATAAAATTCTGTTTTAAACTTGGAATAAATGCCACAAAAACGTATGGAATACTTCAGACTGCTTTTCGACCATCTTACATGAATCGAGCATCAATTTTGAGTAGCATAAGAGATTCAAGGAAGGCAGGGAGTCTGTGAGGGATGATGAGAGGTGTGGGACGAGTAAGGAAGTCAGTACACCAGAGTTGATTGACCAAAGGGTTAGGGTTAGGGTACTACGTATGTTGAGGTTTTAAGGGAGTTCAGGAAGAGATTCCTTGGGAAGAGGCCAGCACTCTTCAAATCGGGTCAGTGGCATTTTCACCAGGACAATGCACCAGTCCACAACTCCATCCTTGTCACAGACTCTTTGACCAAGATGGACATCAACACAATTCCTTACCCTCCCTATAGTCGAGACCTTGCTCCCTGTGACTTTTGGTTATTCCCTAAGCTCAGAGGCTGTCGTTATAAGGCAATTAAGGATATGAAAGAGGCTGTGACGAAGGTCATTGACACGCTCACAATATAGGACTTCCATGGGGCCTTTCAGAGGTTGTTGTAACGGTACAACAAGTACATTGTAGCCGGAGGAGATTACTTCGAAGGGGACTAGAGTTTAATGTGTGTACTATCAATAAAAGTGCCCCTACGAAAAATGTCTGCTAACTTATTTCATGATCCTCGTAATTGTTAACAAAGAATTATTAGTTTCTTGAAACCATATAATTGTGTGCAAACAAATTATTATTAAATAGAAGTAGTTACTTGAAAACATATCCTTTTTATAGTGCTGATAGCACGGATTTCATTAACCTTCTCTCTCTCTCTCTCTCTCTTTTACTTTCTTTCTTTTCCATTCCTTCTAGGCAGGTCTTCTAGACGGCATCCAGGGTCTGAACAGAGTTGATAAATAAATTTCTACTGATGAGCCAACACTGATATGTCTTTGTATAGAAGTCAATTGTAGAACGTCACTTATGAGTTCGTCCCTGTTTCTCCAGCTGTGGTTATGATGTCTTGTTTGTCTTACTTTGATCGTTTGTGAGATGGGAGGTAAGTGGTCCTATAAATACTGTTTTGTGGGATATAAACTCTTAGAGTTTAGTTCATGTCCAAGTGGTACACCTATACAGTAGTACTGACACGACTAAAACTTAGAAGAAGCAATATTTGATAAAAGTCGCAAATTATTTGTATAAGATAGGAATACTTGACGCCATATAATTGTGGGCCAAAATGCTTAAACTACACAGAAAATGTATACACGAATTATCAATGTATCCTAATCAGGCTTTATATAATCCCTGTTGGGTTGGCATTCCGTTAAATTAAGCAAGTCAATAAATAACCGTTTTTCATTTTTTTTCTTTCTTTTTTATTACCTCTTAATAAATTTGACATTCAGAAATTGATGGATCCTGTTTTCTCTATTTTCAATTTTCCTGTTAGTATACTTGCCCAATTCTCATTCAATATTCTCATATTTGTTACTGACAACGAACAAAGCTAATTTTAAATGAATTTATTTCCAACGTCACCAGTGGTGTGCGATGATTTCTCCTTCATAATGGTGTTCTTGGCCCACTGATTCATATTTTAGTAGCCGTGATACAAACAGCCATCAAACTCAAACGGGATCCGAACGATTACATTCTATAAATATTATGATCATTTAATTACCGTCAAGCCTCGTTACAACCACTTTGAACTACCAGCTGTTAGTATTAAAGAAATGAAATTTGTGACGCTGTTTTGTCATTGATACTTAATGGACATTTGAACAATGATTACGTGAACTATATCACGAGTTAAATTTAGGACTCAATATAGTTTAATATCTGAACAGAGTGAGATAGAGGAATTCTCAGCACTTACGCCTATATTTAAGAGAGAGAGTATAGAACTAAAGAAAGAGAGATTTAAGAGCTAATACTAGACTGTGTGTAATGGTTACAGTCGTAAGAAAATGGATACGGTGTCTAGAGTTCAAATCCTTGACGAAGTTGTTTGGATTTCACATAGGGCTAGTACCCATGGGAAAAATGGATCAAGCTATTCTCCCTCCAGCTAAGAGTAAATAGTTGTGCAGATTGGGCTTTCTTTAAGCTTGGTATGGCAACCGGTCTAGGAAAAGGAAACCTTTGAACTAAAACCTATTAAACTTCGCTGAGAAATTAACCTTCAGTCGTATCCTGTTCATGCGGAATGGTTAAGTAAATATCTATATTTGGCAGAGCCTCTTTTTCTCTCTATACACAAATACTGAAAAGATCTCGGCCCAACCAAGTAGGAAGTTACTTTTTTATTGATTTTTTTTGGAAATAGGAAAGAAATTCAAGAAACGGTTCGAAAAGTGTGCGGAAATGCAAATAGGATGTCTGTAATAGATTGTTAGCAGTTTGTAACATTGTAAGCTCAAGTAGCATAATGGTTATTGTCAAATGAAATGGACTCTGTGATCCGATTTCAAACCCTGGACAAGGCTGTTTGCATTTCACATAGCGCTAATAACCTTGGAAAAGGTATGAATCCAGCTATTCTTATTCCTGCAATTGCTAGATAGTAGGATAGACTAGACTCTTTAACATTGGTATCGCAACAGATCCTCGAAAAAAATTCTGAATTCAAGCCAGTTGTAGACCTGAAGAGGGATGGGCTCCGCTAGGCTATTCTTGCCTGAGATAAGCAACTTGAATAACACCCCAATGACCAAAATTAATTTACTGGGATGCAAATTGATAAGTTATCAAAGAGCCGTCAGAAACACGAGTTGGCAGATTTCAACATCTCTCAGAGGGGTCTTGATGTAAAATGACTGGGTTTTGCCGAGGTCACCAGTGATCTGGCATGTGAGAGCTAACGAGAGTTAGCCAATCGATCTCACCCAGCCGTGAACCTCAGTATAAAAAAGCAGATTTCTAAATTCTTTCGTGTTTTTTTGTTTTTGTTTTTGCTTTTTTGTTTTGTTTTATAAATTTTTTTTTGAAGTTGGTTGGTTGGTTGGTTGGGTTTTATGGCATATCAACCTTTGTAGGTTATTTAACGCCAAAGGGATATGAAGATATAACCGTTTGTGTTAACGTCGAATTAGGAACGAATAAAAGATACGGAAATGGTCCTGTTCCAAAATAAACGAAGCTAGCCTGTCCATTGTCTGTGGTCCACTTCTTGCTTCCACGGCCTCAAAGACAGAACGATGAGAAGAAAATAAAGAACTTTTAACGCTTAAAGTCTGTTGTATTTTTCCTGCTCCATCCGATAAGCTTTAACGAATGATTATTATTATTAGTTACGTGAAACCGTATAATTGTATTCCAAAAACTGTAAAATAATTAGCGATAGTAGTTAATTATTTTAGTTATAATTTGTTTTCTAACTAAACTTTTATGGAATTCAATGTTGGGGGGTTAGATTTGTAAAGGTCAAGGCAAATAAACCTTGTTTTGCGTAGAGGCGTCACTAAAGATTTTTAGGATAACGTGTAATAAAATATTGGTTAAGGAATGGTTGGAAGAACAGATATAAGAAAGGGGTTCGATGCAGTAGGGACAGTCAGAGAAAGAGCAGCTGAAGAAGCAGAGAAGCGACAGACGAGAAACAAAGACCCGATGGAGGTGTCAGCAGACAAGAAATGATTAAGTCTGTGGCAGTCCCTTTCGCCTAGCACAGCTTATAGTCTCTGTCTATCAAATCAGTTAACACATTTCCTATACTCTATCTCTCTCTTTTTGCCCTCTACTGTGAAAAAGTAGTAACAATAAACTTTCGTATCAACCGGACCAACGGCCAGTGTTTTGTGTTTGTCACTTCTTAATACGATGAAGGTTACTAAGGGATCCAACTGAAACCTAAGGGATAATGCTACACACATAATCTACTTAAGGCCGTGGTGTTACAAAGAGATAATTACCATACAGAAGTATACTTGAACCATATAATTGTCGGTTTTAGATAGGAATACTTGGAACCAAATACAAATGATTTGCATTAGATAGGATTATTTGATATCTTATAACTATTTGCGAAAGTCTCCAAAACAGCTTCACAAAAATGTTAACAAAAATGTACGATGCACACAGTTATCTATCGTCTAGGCATAGAATTACCCTAGATGCGTTGATATACAGTTAAAATCAAACAATCTGTCGGCCCAATCGGCTGAAGCTGTAGAATGCGCCAACTGCGTCTCTGCATAAGATAAGACTCCGCCAAATGTGTGTACCCAATACTAAACTATATGATTGTAAGTAACCAGTTCTGGAGCTTTGGGGAATGTGGAGTACCTTTTCATTGACATTACTCCCAGGACCACTCTTACCCTGATTGGTAGTATCTGTTAAGGTCCTATCTATGATGCGTTATAGAAATATTTAATCATTTTCTATACTTGGAACAATTTAACTATGTGCAAAAGAATAAAGAATTATGAATAGAATTATTAATGTTAAATATGTAATATAATTGCGGAGGGATTTTGTTTTGTATATCTTGCCTTTCGGTTTAGTTAGGATGAGAACCTTTCGGCTCAGTGAATGGGTTAGTTAGGTGCAAACATGAGCGCAGGTGTTCATGCGCGCGCGGGGAGCATGCATCATTCAAAGATGTCAAAATAAAACCCCGGATAGGAAATGATACCAGGGGGTGTGAATGACGTCATGTACCGGAAGCGTGGGCTGAGGATTTTGGCGATTTGAGAAAAAGCAGAGAGTTGAGTTCCTGCCTCCGAACGAGAGAGTCGAGATTCAGAGCTGGGCGAGGCCAGACGAATTGGTGCGCTACGTGCGCCGCGCGTTGGTTGGGTTGAGAGCTGACGATGTAAAAGCAGTCAGCATAGAAAGATTGTGTCTCTTTCTCCTCATGTCGAAAAACCTTTAAACTCAAAAAAGTGAATAAAAGTTTCGTACTGAACTAATTTCGTGTTTTCGGATTCCTATATATGTTTATGAACATTTTATGAACATTATGTCAATTTCACATACCCGTATTATGGGTATGTTACAAATAGCCATACTTGGAACCACTTAAAAGGCGGCAAATAAAACTATTAGTGTCAGGTTGTTATACTTGAAAACATTTAACGTGCTAACGTTCATTTATAATATATATTTAATATATAAGTATAAACAGGATTAGGCAATAAATGATCTATAAGGGTTGATATGCCATAGATATGTGAGTATGTGTGTAATTTTGTCATTGCTTTTAAGTCCTAGATTTTTAATTATATCTATGAATAGTTCTAGGTTTTCATCGTAGATTGCGACGTATTCTGAGAGTTTTTTTTAGAGTGGGGTCGCAGTTCCTTTAGGCTATTTTTCCTGCTAATTTGAATCCCTTATTTATTAGCGTTGTTGTGTATCCTCTCTGGTGGATGGTTATGTGTAGCTCTTTAAAGCGAGTTTTTTTCTGAGGTTTCTATTAGTGATTATAGAGCATATTCCACCTGCTAGAGTGTAAGAGATGGATTTTATGCAGTTTCAGGGCTGGTGACTATTGAAGTGGCGGTATTGTCGTGTGTCTGTGAGTTTGAGGTAGTTATCTGTGATGATTTAGCCATTTTCGTTCCTAATGAGGATGTCTAAAAATTAACCTTTCATATTTAGAAGAAATTCTATACGAAATCATTGGTAAAATTTATGATTTCGTAGAGATTTTCTTCTAAATATACTAAGGTTAAGCATAGGTAAAAGAAAATAAGTTGGCGACCATAGTCGAGGGTGACCAGAAGGCTGCCTTTTCGATAGCTATCACACCAAGGTGTAGGATAGGACGCTACTCCTTTCCCTGGATTGCTTTACTTTACCCTTGATCCGTACCTTATAATACTGAGTGTTAAACAAGGAGGCATCAAGTACCATTTTTTGAGTCTTTGGTATGACTCGACCTGGGATTGAACCCAGGTCTCCCGGGCCATTCTGGAAATGCCTATGAGGAAACATTAACGAATTAAACAACTTCATCCAAAACCTACACGCCAAAATAAAATTCACAATGATACACAACTTTAAAGAACAACCATTTTTTAAATATCCCCATTAAAAACGAAAATAGCCAAATCATTGCAGATATCTACCACAAACTCAGACACCCAACAATACTCTCACTTCAAAAGTCACAACTCCTAAAACTGTATAAAATTTATTCATTACACTCTAGCAGGTAGAACATGAACCATCATTACTAATACCCCACCCCCAAAAAAATAAACTCTCCTCAACGAGCTACGAACAACCCTCTACCAGAGACGATGCTGAAAAACAGAAATAAATGAAGGATTCAAATTAGCAGAAAAAATATTATAAAAAGAACTACAAACCCCCCAAAAACATAACGGAAAAAAACTTTGCATACATCGCAACCTACAATAAAAACAACCTAGAACTATCCACAGAAATAATCTAAAAAATTGAGATCTTCAAAACAAAGCCAAAATAGAAGAAATACTAGACACTATGAAAGTTATTAAAAGTCAGAAACGACCCAAAAATCTTTTTTTAAATATTAACCTCTTCTACATTCGGGAAAAACGCAACACATGGAGTCACAAAATACACGAATAAAAGATGTAGAGTTTGTAGCATAATTATTGGAGTTAAAAACAAAATTCGTAATAAACAGAAATTTCAGCTGCAATTAAAAAAATGTAGTGTACATAATTGAAGGTAAAAAAAGAAAGTATACAGAGGATCTACACAAGCTCTTAGTACCAGAATATCACTTCATAAAAGCAATATTAAATTACCAGAAAATGGAGAACTAAATGTGTCGAAATACCTATATGAATTTAGCTATGAATCATTCAAAACAATTCAAATATACCAGACTGACGACTACACATTAGTTCAAATAAAAGAAAATACATCATCGAAAAATCAAGCCTACACTGAATAGAACTTAAACAAAAGATACAGAAAGACTGAAGCCCGCGTGCACACACACACACGTGCACACATAGAAACACACACACTCAGCGAGAAAAAATAAAAAGAAGTTGTCAGTCAAATTTTATACAAAATTAACAATCACAGATCATTTCCCCAACACACACTGGACATGCGCGCTCATAGATACAATGGCCCAGAGAAAACGCCTAATGAACTGTAGAGCATATCAACTATACACACACAAAGACAAAAAATACACACACACTAGGACACACACACACACACAAAGAGAAAAAAATAAAAGGCTAATAAATTTCAAAACTCCACAATATCAAACAGAACTAATCTATGCACATACAGAAAAAAAATCCCCAATACACATACACAGACACAAACACATACGCACACAATTACCTGGAGTAAAATAACCCATAAACCTAATGGCATATCAAGGATTAATAAGGAGAAAAGAAACATACCCGCAAAAACGCACAGAACACACGTTTGAAAAAGGATAAAGAAAAAAGAGAAAGTGAAAACAAACACCTGCAGAAAATCTATCACAGAACTGAAAAGGACCGGCAGTTCCATCAGCACAGTTACCACTATATAAACTATAAACGATACTAACCAAAATCTTGCCAAGTCGACTGAGGCTGTTAAATACACCGACTGCTTCTCTGCAGAGGGGTAAGACCCGCTCCTAACCAGAGTCCTGGGTATGACACTAAATAATCTGATGGTGAGGTTCCAGTGATGCTGGGCTTCGGGGAATGCGGAGCACCCTTTTTGATTGCCATTGTTCCGAGGTCAGCTCTGGCCGCGAATGGTAGCACCTGATAGGGCCCTATCTACGAGTTAAATAGAATTAAACTGCATGCTAAACTGAATTGTTTGAATTAAAACTATTTGACTAAGCTTAATAGCTTGAAATAAAAATGTTTTTGACAATTAAACTGTGTACATACATTTAAACTGGATTGTTGGAAAAGGAACTGTTTTTGACATTGAATTTTTACTTACGCTATATTTAATTTAGAAATGTTTTGACATTTAACTGTGAGTAAACAAAATCTATTCTGATACTAAACTGACTTGTTTGAATTAGAACTGTTTGACAAAACAGAATAGTTTGAAATAGAAATAATTTTGACAATTAAACTGTGTACTGATGCTAAACTAAATAGCTTGAAATAGAACTGTTTTTAACTTTGAAACTGTACTTATGCTAAACTGAACTGTTTAATATAGAATTGTTTTAACATTTAACTGTTTGTGGCGAAAATCTAAGCTTGCACAAAACTGAATTGTTTGAATTAGAATTGTTTGATTAAACTGAATAGCTTGAACCAGAAATGCTTTTGACAAAATGTATACTCATGCTAAACTGGATTGTTTGAAATAGAACAGACTAGTTGTATGAAAATGGATTTGGCGTTAGATAACATACTAAGGTTGATATGCCAAAAAAATACAACCAACCAACCAACCACCCAAAATCATTAAAGTCTTTCTGTGGACAGCAAAAAGCTAGAAACATATGGAAGAGCAAGATAAATAATCTTAAAAAACATAGATCTCTTTATGGACCTATTCATTTTAAAATATCTACTTTTTCTTCCTTTGGACCAACAAAAAAACTAAAATTCTATATATATATATATATGTGTGTGTGTGTGTGTGTGTGTGTGTGTGTGTGTGTGTGTGTGTTTGTGTGTAAAGATCGTGTGGCATATAATTTAAATTTTGGCTTGGAAAGCGTGTACATAATAAAATATTTTCAAAACGATTTTGAAATATTTTAATCGTTTTCGAATATCTTATCAAGCATGCGTTTTGAAAAACAATATATATATATATATATATATACATTGTTTATATATATATATACATGTTATTTACATATATATATATATATATATATATATTGTTTTCATAGCCTAACATCTAAAGAAACATTCATGTCCGACAACTGAATTTCGGAAAATTGTTACCGAAAATACAAAATAAGAGCTAAATATTACAACCCAAACTAAAAAGAATTAATTTTGAATTCAGTGCTTATGTAATTAACTCTTTTTTGCTACTGATGCTATTTATAGAAACAAATTTTGAAAAATAAACGCTACACAATACACCAGTATAAACGCTCATTCTTAGAAAATAGTAATATCCATGCAAAAGTTGCATCCCTTTAGCACACAATAATCTCTGATGATGGCCTAAGTACTAGAGAAATTAATAATTAATTATGGAAGGCTTATTAAGCAATTACCGCCGGATATCATGAAATCGATTTGGCAACTCGAAGGGAATAACAAAAAAGATATGTAGACAAAAAATGTCTATATTGTTCAATCAAATATGTATTCATGAAGAAATGCTGCCTATATATCTATATATATATATATATATATATATATACTCCCTCAAACTGGAAATTTATTGTCTAATGATATATTTTTGGAACAAATTGCTTAATCAGATCAAGAGCAGCATTAACGTAAAATATTTAATCTTAGATTGAATGAATTCAGAAATAATGGTAAAAAATTTTGAAGGTAATTTGGTGAATTTTAAAATATTTAACAGTATTTGATCTGCATATGTATGTAGGGAATTAATTCTGCATATATATGTTCTGTGTAAATATTTTGATCCTTTTAAAAGTTTGATTTGAAAATATCGTAAAAAAGGGGAGATGCACAAGGAAGTACGGCAAACGAATAACTAATATACAAGTTTTATCAACATAGGGTTTTTCACACTAAGCACGTAAGCTTCAGCATTTAACAGTCCTGTACGATTTAAGGAGGCAATTACGAAGCATTTTCATTGAAATTAAAAGATCCTAATTAGTTTTCCGAACGATATCTTTAAGAAAGACACACAAATCAAATGTACAAATAGATACGGTGTTAATTGCGCTGAATGATAGATATTTAGCTTTTTTAGGGCTGCGTGACATAGTATCGTAACATATCATTTATCAGAACCGAGAAAAAAGATATTCGTGTTAGTAAAAAAAAAAAAAAAAAAAAAAAAATTCTCCTTTTATTTGTAAAGTAGACACAAAGAGAATACATTAAGTTTGAATATCTGAACTTAAAATTTTATGATTCCAAAATTTCCTGCTTAAAATTTAAAAAACAAACAATATTACAATGAACGCTTCTAAATCAAAGCTTTCTTTTTTTTATTTCCAGGGAAACTACATCAGATAGTTACAACATAATAAGATTGTTTCAGAGAGCAAGGTTTTACTTACAAATAACACGATCTTTTTTTTTTTTTTTACCATTGTCACAATACTGGCTGTGCATTTTGACAGGAGTCTCTAAGGAAATACACGTGGAGTAAAGCTTAATGAGTTAGTCTGTGACATTGTATCTTTCTTTTCTGTACTATATTTGTTTTTATGTCATATCAACCTTCATGGGTAATTTAATGTACTATACTTGTTTTTATGGCATATCAACCTTCATGGATAATTTAATGCTAAAGCTATCCTTGTTGAAGAACGGCAATAATACTATTTAAGGCATAGCAGGGGAGAAAAAGGGTTTCATACCTTTCCAAAGCGTATTAATCCAAAAGTGAACCTAGTACTGCGACAGGAGTTCGAACTCGCTTACTTCAAGCCCTTATTGTGGGAATTTTGATTACAGACCTGTGTGCGGACCGTCGGTTTTCCAACTCACCACGGCAACGTGACGAAGGGTTGTCGCAGCACCCACCGATGGCTCAGAGGTAGAACAGACAACCGGTAAAGGATCAAGGGGAAGATGTACGTGGCGCACACCTCCGCCTTGCACTTTAAGTACAACCACCTTCGAAGCCAGGAACGCACTAGCGCTTTTACCTTTCCCTGGACTTCCGACCAATTTCGCTCCAGTTGGAGGCCGGGCCCAAATCATACCCGATGGATGCGGATGGGTCCATCGCTGCTGCTGAAGAGTCTAGGTAGGGGAACGCCATTCCTCTAGGCACCAACAGCCGTCCTTCGCTCTTGTCAGAGTTTATCTTGTATCCCGCCCTCAGTTCATATCTCACGATCACCTTCTTCTTCACAGTGTGTATGTTTGAGAGGTGGTGCATAAAAACTGTGGTACTATCAGCGTACACTGATGGTCGCCGACAAAGGGAACTCAGGCGCCATCCTAGAAAGTCAGTTCGAACTCCAGTCACGTTATTTTGTTCACTTACGGATTAATACCAAAAGAAAAGGTATTAATCCCTTCATCTGTCAGCTAAAGTTTAAATAGTACCATTACTGTTAATCCACAGGAATGGCATTAGCATCATATAATCACGCAGGTGGATATTCAATTAACCAAAGAAATTAACCAACTACAAATCATATTCAAAAGGAATTGCTCCGAAATTAATGGCACTCATTTTATTATGTATTTTCACAACGTCAGAAAACGGATGTTGGTGGTATGGTACTAGAGGTTGAACATTTCTTGCAAAAGCCAGTAATATTTTCTGATTTGTTACTCATAGCAGCTGAACAGTAATCAATTAAAATGGCAGCTAATGTTTCTTCAAAGTCACTGCTTTGATAAATTGGGGCGCCTCCGATGGTGCAGATATTTATGAGCGCGGCATTCAAGGCTCTTTTTCATCGCTGGTGATAATACATTAAAAAAAGTAGTGATTTTAGAGGTAAAATCTTGGCGAGAGAAGTTTTTTAGATTTTTTTTGTTTATTAAATGTGTCACTTTGCGTCATGTGCACTGCTCTAAATGCATTAAATAATAGGGGGGGTGTATTTGTATGCACTCAGCTCTACTAGTTAGGCTTCATAACTTTTACATCTCGTAAGGTGTCCATGTGTATGTTTGTACGTATATATATATATATATATATCCATATATATATATATATATATGTATATATTATCGTTATTTATCATATAAGTTATGGATATACGTAGATGAGTAATTACGATTATATATAGTTCTTCGAATGAATTGAGCACTCTAGTATCCGGTAAGGCAAAATATAAACAAACGAACGTCACTACAAAATGCCTTATAATTCCCGAGCTGACGCATGTCGACTAATGGCTGAGCAGTATGATACAAAGTCTAATGTAAAGTTGGGCGGGTTTTAATCCAAGCTTGAAGCATCCTTTGTGTCTAGCCACCCTGAAAGAGCTATGATTCAACGACTGTCTGTGGATATATATATATATATATAATCTCGTAAATAATCGTATATATATATATATATATGTGTGTGTGTGTGTGTGTGTGTGTCTATGTCTGGGTCCATATGAATGTATATGATGTACGAATTCATATATATCATCGGAATTTGTCATATGTATATATATAAATATATATATATATATATATATATATAATCGTAACTCATCGAGTATATATATGTATATAATCCGAATTCATCCTATATAAGTAATTTATTTATATGCGTATATGAGGAATTACAATATGCGTGCACATAGTTGTAATTTGTCATATATATATATATATATATATACATGAGTAATTACGATTGCATGAAATTATCCCTTTCTCATCTTGGATATGAAATACTGAATGCCTTTATGCTCTTCCTGCCTGCTTGCCTGATAAGAAACACCAATATTCCTATGTACCTGGTCAATAACCTGATTGACTGGTTGGGACCGTAGTCAATTATGGCCGGAATCTTACCAACAAATTCTGGAGTTCTTTTATTATCAGAACGTTCATATTGAGGGATTCTAAGTTGCCGTATCTTTATAATCAACATTGAACTCATCCAACTCTTTTCGAATTCTCTGTACTATTCTTAAATTTGTAAAATCTTTGGATTGTTACTTCCTGCCTGAATGCCAAGCAATGGAGTATGCCGTTTCCAAGTTTCTGCAGGATTGAATTGCACATTTGTGACTCCGGTTTGCTGCACAGTAGACAAAACGTGATAAAAACAAACTACATACGCGAAATTGATCATTTGAAATTGTGATAATTTACCCATTGTACCCTTTATATAATCGGTATTTATCATATATATATATATATATAGATAGATAGATATGTATACCCACAAATTCAAACTTCACGCACACACTCACTAGAACAAATATATACATCTCAGATGGTTCAATGGTTGCAAGCTAGACTAGTAAAGCTACACAAGTGAGTTAGAGTCTCACTGGGTGCCTCATTCATTCGGCCTTGTGCCACATCTAAGCAAAAAGTTTATTAAATTACTACACACAGACTATCTTAAGATATATCTATAGCACATTCAACTCAGAGAGAAAGAGCGAGAAAAAATATACATAAATTTATCATATATATAATTCTTGACAGTACATTGTACTAGCTGACCATCAGATTGCACAGTGTGTCTGTGATTGTGGCTATAATACTGTATGAAACTTGATTTCAAAGCTTTAAATTCTTTCGAAATTCTAACCTTTAACCCTTATAGCGGTTGTTTCAGTTTTTGTCAAGTTTTCTTTTTAACATTTGAACTTATATAGTTTTAACCAACATATATTATTGCCGTCCAAATGTATGAAAACTTACTTAAGATTATTATTTATTTTATAAATTCTGGACAACAATTTTTTTAAGTTGAAATGTCTTAATTTCTTTTATTGTCATAATCTATTTTATCTTATTTTATTTTTACTACAAATAATTGTAGAGGACTAAAATGCATCAAAATCGTTATCTTTTTTAATCTTCACAAAATAAGTTTGTGTGGTGAAGTGAATTTTTCTAATAGTTTACAAGAGATTAAAAAAAAAAGAATTAACAAAAATCTCTGTGGTCGTAAATGTTGAAAATCCCTTTAGGTTTATGACAGATATTTTGAAAATTGATAATTAACAAACATTCACAATTCAAATCTGAAGAATAAAATTGCACGTGAACATTTGATTATGTGAAACGTTTAGGCCTTATTAAATAGACATTTCTACATTTGATTTTATCATGGTAAAAATGACAGTAATTGATTTTTAATCTTTACAATTACATCCTTACAGCAATGCTCGTAAACTCAACTGTCACAGGGAAACAAATGATTTTTTTAAATGAGTCAAATGTGTATCCAAAGAGCCAAACCGTTAGAACTACGAAAATTGAAATCGACGAACCGAGTTCAAATTCCAGCTGATACAGTTTGTGTTTATTTGGCACTAAGGCTCTTGGGAAAATGGTTGATGGATTTTAACGGCATTTCAGACCCTGTCGCTTGGTGATGGAGAATAAGCCGCCTGCATCTCTGCAGATGGGTTAGACCTCTCTCGTAACGAGTCTACCTATTGGCCGAGGGTGATGGCATGTAATGCTCGAGTAAGAGACCCTGGAGGCTGAGCAGTCCATGACCTAACAACTAAGGTGGATATGTGACCTGCAACACTCCACTTTGGTCCTTATAAGGCTATACAGTCGGAGAAGCCCAATCCGATGAATCAGTTGCTCATGTCAAGCTCAAGCAAATATTTGCTTGCCTCAAACGTATTCTTCAAATTTTTCTTGGGGCAAACAAAAACTGCATTTATCCGTTCTGGATATCTGGGAAGTGTATACTACCTCTTCATCGGTAGTATTTCAAGGTCTACTCTGACCTCGAGTGGTCACATTACGTGGCATAACGGTTAGCAAGTTAAACTACCAAACTCCTACTAGTGAGTTCAAGTCTCACTGACTGCCCCATAAGTCAGGCTTCTTGCCACAACTTAGTAAATTGCTACTCTGACCGGGTGTGGTAGGACCTGTTAGGTTTCCATTTATGGTTCTATTTATTATAATTATTCATATTCAATTAAACAGTGTGCAAAAAAATACAAAAACAACGCAAAAATATAAATATGAACATAGAATAAACGTGATTTCCTAGCATCTGGGAATTAAATAACCTTACACGTGTTGACCTTCCGTTAAAATCAATCAATCATTTTCTGGGAAGACAATTTTAGTATGAAGATCTGGTACAGTCTGCAGTAAAAATCCACTGACTTTACTTCTTGAAAAGTTTGTAGCAAATGAACGAAACCGTGCTTGGCTTTTGATAACGATCGGAATTTTCCGGGAAACCTTTTAATTGTCTATCAATCGAAACGATCAAAGATTACCAACTAGACAAGAAAGGATCTCTTAATATTCAATATCTGGTGTGTCCTTCATCTTAATGCCTAATACGTAACTACTGAGGCGATAAAGTAAGTGATTCAATGTTGGATCAAAGATTCGTTGATGTTGGTTAACCTCTCTCTCTCTCTCTCTCTCTCTCTCTCAATCTCTTATATATATATATATATATATATATATATATATATATATATATATATATATATGAAGCGCTGTGTCTGTCTGAGTCCAATACTGAACTGTGTCGCCAAAACAACTGGTGCTTCTTCAAAAAAGTTTGTGTTAGGCTGCAATATAATTTAAGAAAGGTACTGATTTTTTTTCCTTTCGGTGTTAGTTAAAATTTTAACTAGTTTTTTTTTCTCAAAATTGTGATTAATATACTCACCAAAGAAAACTAAAATCTGAATATTAGATAAAAATTGAGAAATATTTATGCTAGAATGTTCGTTTCAGTTTAAACTTTAATGTAATTTGTAATTACTTACCCAGTGAAAGATTAACAGATCAGCACACTTAGATTTTGTTTCTTTATTTAATGGCATTTAATATGATGCGAATTATTTAATGCAAAATCTATCCAAGTGGAAGAACATTAGCCCGGGGAAAGGATAAGGAGGTTCATATTTTCGAAAGTGAACGTTTGAGCGCGACTGGAATTCGAACTCACTCACTACGATCTCACAGTCCAGCATATTTGCTACCTCACCATGGAGATTTCTCCCTAGCACACTTAGAAGATGCTTAATAAGTTGTTTTTTGTATTTAGCAGTAAATAAACTAATAACAGATCAGACGCAAAACAATTTTTATCAAATACCTGAATATTCTGGCTTTATAAAATAATCCGTAAACAAACTTGATTAGATTATTATCCTGTTCGGAAAAAATGTCCGGTTTTCGAAGAAACATTTATTTTTGAATTAATGAATTAAAACGGTGTTTTAATCAGTCAAAAATATCATCCCTGAGCATCTATGCGTTTTTACCATCGATTAAAAAGTTTATTTTTGTCTGTACAATAAAACTCTTCAGGTTTTGATGTCAAGAAGCCTTTAAATGCAGTTCCTACTTCCACTTTGAAACGGAATGTTTTCTAGCAAAAAAGTATCCATATGTTTAAAAAAAAGGGATTGTCGATAGATGAAATATCTGAAGAATATGGTTTGGTTTGGTTTGGTTTTATGGTACATAAACCATTCTAGGTTATTGACGCTAAATCCATTTTTATACATATAAACAGTTCTATTTCAAACAATTCAGTTTAGCATAAGTATACAGTTTCAATGTCAAAAACAATTCCATTTCAAAAAATTCAGTTCAGCATAAATACCCAGTTTGGTTCTATTTGATCGCTTGATAGGTGATACCACTCGTGTTGTATTGTCAGCGGCTGATTCATGCAGAAATATACATATATATATATACTGGATACATACCGACGCAATGAATAACAGACGCAGTGTCAAAGACGCAGGAAGACTTCTTTAACAATATTTTTACCTCTCACTTTATTTGTAAGGTTTCGAAAAGGTTGTTCAAGGTTTGCGTGTGAGAGGGAGCTGGAGACCGAACATAACTGAAATATTTTGACCCCGAAGTTATGGCCGTCAGCGTTGTGTCTTTCTCGTTCTTTCTCGTTGTGTCTTTCTCGTTCTCCATGGCTGCTCAACCGGTGCACTGGAGTCCACTCTGCTGGGTGCTGGCTTTCCTTACTACATCTCGCCTAACTCCGTCTCCAACTTTCTCGCCTCAACTCAACTGTCTCTGTTCAATTCGTCGGCCTTATATTACCTTCAAACTCCCACGCGGTGATATGGACACGCCTTCACGCCTCCGCAATTTCTTCCGATATCTGGCGATCACTCTCTTCCGGTGCGTCAGTCTATGAGAGTATAATGGGATTTTTTTTACCTCGTCCCATTTCATCAGCCAATTTCCGCTCACGCGATTTCCTCTCATAACTGCCATTAGAATGTGTCACTTCCTTCCGGTGCATCACCTTGAATGGCATTTTTGGCCGGGTCAAAAGGTCAAAACATAACACTCCGGGCCAGAGTTGACCAGGAAGCGATGGCAATGAAGGGGTGCTTCGCATTCTCCAAAGCTCCAGATTACTGGAGCTTCACCATCAGATTGTTTAGTGTCATATCTAGGTCATTAGCTGGGGGTGGATCTTACTCCTCAGCAAACCCAATTCATTGAGCTTCTGCAGTGTCATCCTGACGACATGTGGCCGGGCAATGTCATGAAGCAAAATGATAACCAAGCCTGTACGTATGCAAAAGAGAAAACGCATCACTTTTTTCTTCACGTACATAAATAGGGACATAAATCCTTCAAAATCAAATTCTGAAAAAAGAAGTGATAGAAAAGGAACAAAGAAAACATTTTAATCATTAGAAATGTAATTTTTTCTTTCATACAGCTTTCTATGAAGATATCTTAGAACAGAACAAAGTTTATACTAAAGTCGCCCAGGATTATAAATCACTGGTATATTTTATCCAGTCATGTTGAAGAAGATATGATAGAATGATTATGTAATTTACATTACAACTCGTAAAACAAATAAGCTGCAGAATTTAAGATATGCAAATCCTCTAAGTGAGCTAATTCCATAATTTTTGCAAGAGAGAGTATTACGAAGTCATTCTGTGAAATTTTGCGTAGTACAACTGGTAATTCTGTGATTTAATATGTCGGAACTATTTTAAGTGACCATAAGCAAAAACTGAATTATTCTAAGTAAATATTAGGTTGAGTCATAAGTAATGTTCGTTTTTTAAAGCAAATTATGACTACGCATTTCCATCTTCTTATGTTTTAAATGCAACTAGAAAATTGCCCAGTCGGCTGGGGCTGTAGAATACACCGACTGCTTCTCTGCAGAGGGTTAAGAACCCCCCAACGAGTGTCCTGGATATGACACTAAACAATCTGATGGTGAGGTTGCAGCAGTGCTGAAGCTTTGGGGAATGCGGAGTACCCCTTCATTGCCATCGCTCCCAGGTCCACTCTGGCCCGGAGTGGTAGTACCTGATAGGGCCCTATCTATGGGTTAAATAGAACTAACAGCATACTTATGCAAAAATGAATAGAGTAAACTGAATAGCTTGAAATAGAAACGTTTTTGACAATTAAACCGTACTTGCACTTAAGCTGCATGCTTATGATTAACTGAATTATTTGATATAGAACTGTTTTTCGACATTAAAACTGTATTTACACTTAACTGAATTGTTACATATAACAGCTTGAATAGTTTGAAATGGAAATGTTTTTGACCATTAAACTGTGTACTTATGCTAAACTGAACTGTTTTCAATAGAACAGATTATTTACATAAAAATGGATTTGGCGTTAAATAACCTACAAAGGTTGATATGCCATAAAACCAAACAAACCAAACCAACTAGAAAAATACCTGCTTAATGGGTCCCTTTATCGGTCATTCTTATTTCTGTAGTGAAGGAGTGAGCACCATAATTGAATCCATGATCTCACGCTTCTAAAATGGAGGAACGGAAAGTGCGGATTCGTCGTATAGTTTTGAGAAAGTTCAAGAATTACAAATCTGCTAGAGAAACAGGAAATTCGTTGTTCACGGCCAAGGTGTCATTACTGACCGTCAAATCCAAATCCAAAGCTAGTTTTCAAAGTTTCCTTCGGGCGATATGTTATTGAAAGATCAGGACGTTCATCAAACCTCGATCAAGACGCTTAAAGAGAATTGTTCGAATGTAGTCCGCTGAAACGTACTCCAAAATTAGCATTTGACCTCAGCATATTCCAATCCACTATCTGCCGCCACTTGAAAAAGATTGAAAATGTTAGCAAGCTGGGCGTTTCCGTTTCTGATTCTGTTATTGAGAAGAATAAGAAAGATTGCATATTCATGGTGACAAGTTTTCTTTCAAGGCAGAGAAATTACTCGTTTCTCAAGAATATTATTACAGCTGATGAAAAATGTTTTTGACAATGTTCACCGAAAGACAGTGAATTGACCACGATAATCTTCGCTGCCTGTCCCAAAGGTGGATTTTCTTGGAAGAAAGGTTATGCTGTGTGTATGTTGGGTTCACCCCAGTATTATTCTTTTGGAGTTTTTTAACCGTACCCAAACACTCAAGGAAGATTCACACTCCCAACAGCTGTAACGTGTACATGAAAAGTTTTGAAAAAGCGCCACGCCCGTCGACAGAAGAAACGTTGTGATCCTTATGATCATGCAAGGTTAAATTCAGCAAAAATCAGGCAGGAAAAATATTGGATTAAGGCTGGTCGGTTCTACTCCATCTACCATATTTATCAAACCTTGCGCAAAGTGATTTTCATTTTTTTTTTTTTTCGTTCTCTATAAAATACTCTGAATGACAAAACTATGTCTTAAGAAAATCAAGAGAAAACATTAGTGGAAAATTTCTTGAGCTCGAAACCAGCTAAATTTTACTTGATATGAAACAACGAGTGACCTGATAAAGATAAGAGCTGATTCAAAACAATGACGAGTTCACAATTCATTGAAATGAAAACATTTACGAAAACAGAAATTATTTATTACTCAATTCAATGAAAAAAAGAACTTCTGTTGTATACCATGATGAGATCAGTCACAAAAGTACATATACATAAGGAAATGCACAAGCAAACCCAGGCAAATACAGGCGGGCTTTGTTGTTTCTGGCACGAACGCATCTATTAATTTCTGACTTCTTTCAATGAAAAAAAGAACTTCTGTTGTATACCATGATGAGATCAATCACAAAAGTACATATACATAAGGAAATGCACAAGCAAACCCAGGCAAATACAGGCGGGCTTTGTTGTTTCTGGCACGAACGCATCTATTAATTTCTGACTTCTTTCAATGAAAAAAAGAACTTCTGTTGTATACCATGATGAGATCAATCACAAAAGTACATATACATAAGGAAATGCACAAGCAAACCCAGGCAAATACAGGCGGGCTTTGTTGTTTCTGGCACGAACGCATCTATTAATTTCTGACTTCTTTCAATGAAAAAAAGAACTTCTGTTGTATACCATGATGAGATCAATCACAAAAGTACATATACATAAGGAAATGCACAAGCAAACCCAGGCAAATACAGGCGGGCTTTGTTGTTTCTGGCACGAACGCATCTATTAATTTCTGACTTCTTTCCATGGCGACACGATGAGAGAGACACACTTCTTAAAAGTCTTTGTTAACCATACTATGCTGACTCCACCCCATCGCGCGGTGCATCTTGTCATGTCTAAGATCTCAGTTGGTAGAAATTCGAAAAACCCAGCTACATCTTTCAATAGTCAAAATCCAACTCTCAACGGCCGAATACCCAAACTCGCGTCTCAACTGTCCAATCTTAAAATTCTCAAATTCTCAGGACCATCTATTCTGGGAATGTCGTTTATCCACACTCCAGTCCCATTTCCTGTCTGGGGTTTATTATGACAAATGGTGATTGTCATATCCTTTGCACACGAGCGTAAAACTGCACCTAATGACTGAAAGCCTCATCAAACTGAATGATAAAATATAATCAACGAAAAATGACAATATAAAAAATCATTCCTTAATTATATAACACTTCGGTTCTAAAGTCTTTAAGGTGTCGCAGAGTAAAATAAGTAATTCAGTCTTGTTTAAATGACAAATGATTTCAGGTAAAAACTATAAACAAAAAGTGCTGAGTGAGTAAGCAAAGCGAACCACGTCCTTTTTTAATCCACGGTGGTCGCTTGCACCGATTTCGTGAACCATAACCGGGTACAAATAGTCTTGTATTGTCACTCGCCTGCAGTCAGGATTGAACCGGTAAACTCCACATGATTGTCTCTTTAAAAGCTTATGGAAGCAACACCTATAACCGTTACGCTATGTATCCCGTTGTGGCAGTTCAGAGTGAATTTTTGGGACTTAACAACAATATTCTTACATCATTATGATTACTATAATTGTGTATGATTTTTTTTACCTGAGCTCATATAACAATTTTTTTATCTAACCATTTTTTTAAATTATTGGTTCCCAAGTTCATGTACTTGCTCTACTCAGCATATGTAATGATTCTTTAAAGCGTCTAATTCTCCAATGTTCTTCTTTTATCAATTATTTAAACTTCATTCCCTAAAGGCAGATGGTTTCCCTTTTCCTTCCATATATGGTCTGCCATACCCGACTTTTCAATTTCATCTCCTACTACTGCTTTTTGATATTCTTCTAGCTTTACTTTTAGTGGGTGGCATGTATTGTATTAGTATACTTTACCACATCTACAAGGGATGGACTACACACAGATCTTAGTCATGTTAAATTCGGTTGGTGGCTTGAGAAGGAAGAAATACCTCCGGAGAATTGAGCCACTTGTGAATATCTTCCTGATGTCATATGGACTACATATCGTTTGGATCTTTTCGGCTACACCTTTGCCTGGGCAGACATACTGTGGTGAGTTTTCGGGTATCGTTCTCTATCCTCCTATCCAGGTTTCTTGGGGCCGATATAAAGCTCTCTGAGTAGTTGTTGCGATGGGGATTGTCTTAAACTAATCATTCATTCTTGATACGCATCAGTGTCGCTTTTGTTTGATGTTTATTTATTAAGTATGAATAAAAACCTGATGATTTTCGTGATATATGTAGGTATATCTATGACCCAGCAAATTCGACACTTCAAGGTTTGTATGAGGACCTTGAATAAGTTCTTGTTCTTTGCCAATAGATGGCGTTCCCAGAATTGCGTGTGTGAAGTTTCAGATGGTAAGGAAGTAATATAAGCAAGCCCTAAATTCAGCGAATGTCTTTTCGTCGAAGTGAGAACAAATTTGTTTTTTTTTTTCAGAGCCTTAAACAGGTCGGATTTCATGCCAAAGAAACTGTATTTTACTGAACTGCTTTATTCAAAAGAAATCTGCAGCTGAAGCACACAAGATTCTTGTTGAGACTTACGGCAACAATGCTCTTACGGAAACAACATGCAGAGATTGGTTTAGAGGCTTCAAAAATAACGATTTTGATGTTGAAGATAAAGAACGCTCAGGCTCACAGAAAAAAGTTTGATGACGAAGAATTAGAGGCATTACTTCATAAAGACTCATGTCAGGTGCAAGCTGAACTTGCAGAATCATTTGGAGTTGATCAAACAGAAGTTTCGAAAAGTTTTAAAGCATTAGGAATGATTCAAAAGCAAAGACATCAGGTGCCGTACGAGTTGAAGCCGAGAGACATCGAACGGCGTCTTGTCACGTGTGAACAGCAACTTCAATGGCAGAAAAGAAAAGGTTTTTTGTATTGTATCCCCACCGGCAATAGAAAGTGGATACACTACGATAACCCTAATCGTATAAGACCGTAGGGTTAGCCTGGCCGACGTGATATTCAAATACTGCCAATGAGATGGGACAGAGTTGTGTCTGGCGATGGTCATTACTTTCAGTGACAGGTTTCTTAGTAATTTTTTTAAATAAAAGATTAATTTTCATTGATAATAAGCGAGAACTTATTCAAGGTCCTAATATTATATATATATACATATATATATATATATGTATATCATCTTCGTCATCATATTGTGCGACGAGAACGGATTTCCCTGACTCTCCCTCGCCATTCGTCTCTATCGTCTGTTGCATTCGGGTGGTCCTATAGACTACACTCTGTGTCCGCACAGAGCTGTTATAGATAAATCCGAGTCGGAGGTCTAACACTTGCTAGTCTGTGTGAAGAGTCCACAGTATAACGTCGCTTATGAGCTCGTTCTTACTTCACCAGTGTCCCATATGTCTTGTTTGTCTGATTTGGATGTTATAGAGATGGTAGTAAGGTGGCTGATCAGGTGCTATTCATGGGAAAAACTGGAAATAAATCCGACAGTATGAAAATAAATCCGACTGTATGAAAATGCATTGAGAAGAAAAAATACAATGTCTTCAGATAATAATTTCATTTCTAGAAATATTTGCCTGTGTAAACAATTTCCGTTTTTAGACCTTCACCAGGGCGTGTAATTTACTTAGGTCTAAAAACCGAAACGTTCATCTTTGGCTAATATTTCTATAAATAAAATCTACCTCTGAAGACCATTGTGTTTTTTTTTCTCTATACATTTTCATATATATATATATATATATATATAATGTCTAGATTAGATATATATATGAGGGTCGATCAAAAGTTCTAAGCCTGACCGAAAATGAAGAGAATAGGTGAACATTTTTTTTACAACACACTACCACAGCAAAGATGGCTTTAATATTTTGAACTATCCTTGTGTGTGTGTGTGTGTGTGCAGTTATATAGAGATGCTCGTGGTACAACGGTTATCCTCATAAAAAATGTATATGATTATCAGAGTTCAAATCCTGGACGACGCTGATTTCATTTTACATAGTGTTAATACCCTTGGGAAAGGTATGCAGAGAACTATTCTCTCTTCAGCTATTAGTAAATAGTTGGGCAGACTTTTTTTTTTTAACTTTGGGATAGCAACCGATCTAAGAAAAAGGAAAGTAAATTCAAAGTCATCTTTAAAAATTGACCTTGTATCACACAGCTCATAGCGGAGGAGTTGGTAAATACACACACATTTTTGGACTTGAAGATCTAGACTGACTACTTTAACGAAGCAAAAAAGCCGAAATAGATCGCAGTCATTTCTTAAACTTAGTTTACGTTCACACAAGGTTGGAAGAATGGGGCGAACAAAAAGTATTCAACACGTTTAATATGATGGTCTAATCGCCTTAATGATTATGCTACAAGGGGCGCCCTGGGTCAGATCTGATCGCTGTAAATAAGAAAAAAACATGTCTTTTATATGATAGATGCCAGTGTAATAGGCTCAAGGGAGTTGGACAAAAGAAAATAAAAAAGAATGGAGAGCTAACAGTATGTCGGCCACAGTCACAGCTACTTGGCATGGGGGTTAAGATAGGAGTCATGGTAATTGGAATACTTGGAACCGTGCCAAAAAGACTAGATCGGACGAATTAGATATTTGAAGAAGATTGTCCAAACACCAGCTTTGTTGTAGTTTGAGTCAATACTGAGAAAAGTGCGGGTAATTTGAAGGGAATTTGAAGGGAATTTCAAGCGATAACTAGTAGGCATCTATGAAGAACAAATAAGAAGAAAAAAGATCATTACTTGTATTCAAACGATATTGATAATAACAACCATAATTATGGAACATGAAAGTGAAGAACTGAAAAAAAAAACTACGGCACATGAGAGAGACGGTGTTACCAATTGTTATTGGTGCGTTCGGTACAGTCACCAAAGGACTGGTACTGGGACTGGAAGACTTGGAGATAGGAGGACGAATGGAGACCATCCAGACTACCACATTGTTGAAATCGGCCAGAATACTTAGAAGAGTCCTAGAGACTTGAGGACACTTGCTGTCTCTCAGACTCACGTGGAAAGCCATCAATTAACGCTGGTGTTAAAAACTCACAAATAAGTGAAATAATGATATTAATAGTCATCTAAATTTACGAAGCTTGATAATTTTTATCATTGAATGTATTTGAACAATTGTCTTCATCTTTATTGTTATATTCACAACGTTTCGGCCGATGGATCCTTCTGCCTTCTTCAGGTGTTTCATGTCGAACTCAGGAGCCCACTTCGAAATTTGAACCGCACTCTTTATTTAATCCACGGGGTGGAGTGATTGTTCTAATTCCGGTAACCAGAGAAGCTCTAAACGGATAAAGGAGTTTAGTTGAAAGTGCTTCTAAGTGAAATTATCTGGAGGTTTCAGGTTCAATCCCAACTTCAGGTAAATAGCAAAGAATATTTACTATATCTTAACACTTGTACTTTGTTATGGTTAACGGAATCAAAACAATCTACCCCTGTAGATTAAATAAAGAGTTCGGTTCGAAGTTCCGTGTAGACTCCCGAGCTTGACATGAAACACTGATGAAAGCCGAAGGACGCATCGGTCGAAACGTGAACATTACAATTAAGATGAAGACATCTGTTCGAATTCACTAAATGATAAAAATGCTATACAAATAATTGAAAAGAGTGAAAAAAAAAAAGAAAGATTTCGATTTGCCCAATCAGTAAAGAATCTGAACACTCGGAGAATAAAAACAACTATAATCAATAAATACTTAGACCTAACTTGAGAACATAAGGTAATGTAAAACATTAAGTGACAGAGATAGTAATCATATTCTGAACCCTTGGAACAATCCTTAACAAACTAGAAATGAGAGCGAGGGAACTGACGATACATGGAAGGTTTAAGACAATCTAGAATAAAAGTTGTTGAGATGAGCAAAAATACAGAGAAATTTCTGAGGGCTGAGGAGATTTATCATCACTGAGATTTTAGTGAAAGCCACAAGGTTCTAGTATGAAAACTTGAAGAAAAAATTCATTTGCTCGGTTTTTATTTACTCTTTTGGTTTTTCACTGGAGTCTGAGTAACAGCAAGTCTCCTCAAATCTCCAGGACTCTTCTGTAATTTGGATGGTCTCCCCTCGTCCTCTTATTTCCAACTCCTCCTGTACCAATCCATCGATAACTGTACCGACCGCACCAATTACAATTGGTATCATCGTCACTTTCATATTCCATAGTTTTTTCAGTTCTCCAGCAAGGTCTAGGTACTCACCCCTCTTTTCGCTTTCTTTCAGTTTTACCCTTTAGTCAGCGGAAACGGTAAAGTCCATTATTAAGCTGGTTCTCATTTTTTTTTTTTTTTGTTGACTATCACTAGGTCTGGTCTTCTAGTCGAGATTAGATGATCCGCTTGTATCTCAAAATCCCAAAGAATTTTGTGTATCTCATTTTCTAGAACGGATTCTGGTTTGTGCAAGCATCATTTGTTCGTATTGTCAAATTTAAACTTCTTGCGCAATTCCCAGCGGATCAACTTCCCTACCCAGTCGATTTTAGTCTTATTATTATCATCATTAGATTCTCCTGGTTTTCTTTTTGATATATTACCAAATATTTTAGCTGAGGAGGGATTATCTTACAAATTGATAAACCTTACATGACTATGAGAGAGTTTTTCGAAGTTTGGGGGACTGTGCTCATGAACATGATCTTTTCTATTTCAAATAGAGAAGGATTTCCTAAAAGTTTCTTAGTTTCTGTGTCTGTATTCTTCGAATTATTTCCCCGTGTGCATATTACTATTTGAATGATAGTAGGTTTAAATGACACATTATTACAATTTCTTATTTATTTATAAAATTATTTTTCTCCTTGAGAGTTTTTCACATCAGCGTTTGCTGATGGTTTTCCATCGGAGTTTGAGTGACAGCAAGTTTCCTCAAGTCTCCAGGACTCTTCTCAGTATTCTTGCCGTTCGCAATAATGTCGTACTTTGGGTGGTTTCCACTCGTCCTATTATTTCTAAGTCCTCCAGTCCCTCTAATAATCCTTTGGTGACTGTACCAAGAGCACCAATTACAATTGGTAGAATCGTCACTTTCATGTTCCACAGTTTTTTCAACTCCCTAGCAAGATCCAGGCACTTATACCTCTTTTAGCATTCTTTCAATTTCACTCTGTAGTCCACTGGGACAGGAGAGAACACAATCCTGCAAGTTCTCTCTTTTTTGTTGATTATTATAAGGTCTGGTCGGTTGCCTGAGATTATTATTATTATTATTTACCCTTTAGAGTTTTTCACTTCAGCGTTAACTGATGGTTTTTCACTGGAGTTTGTGTGACAGCAAATCTCCTCAAGTCTCCAGGACTCTTCTCAGTATTCTGGCCGTCCCCAATAATGCTGTAGTTTGGATGGTCTCAACTCGTCCACCATCTTCCAAGTCATCAAGTATCTTTAATAATTCTTTAGTTACTGTGCCAAACGCACCAATCACAATTGGTATAATCGTCACCTTCATGTTCCATATTTTTTTCAATTCTCTAGCAAGGTCGAGGTTCTAATCCTTCTTTTCACTTTCTTTCAGTTTTATTCTGTGGTCAGCCGGGACAGCAAAGTCGGCAATTTTGTAAATTCTCTTTTATCATTATTATTATTCCCTCATTAGAGCTTTTCACATCAGCGTTAGCCGATGATTTTTCACTGGAGTCTGAGTGACAGCAAGTCTCCTCAAGTCTCCAGGACTCTTCTTAGTATTCTGGCCGTTCTTAATAATGCTGTCGTTTGGATGGTCTCTGCTCGTCTGCCAACTTCCAAGTGCTCCAGTCCCTTTAGTAATCCTTTAGTTACTGTTCCAAACCCACCAATTACAATTGGTATAATTGTCACCTTCATGTTCCATAGTTTTTTTCAATTCCCTCGCAAGGTCGAGGTACTTATTCTTCTTTTCACATTCTTTCAGTTTTATTCTGTGGTCAGCCGGGACAGCAAAGTCGACTATTTTGCAAGTTCTCTTTTGTTGTTGTTGTTGTTGTTGTTGATTATTATTAAGTCTGGTGGTATTATTATTATTATTATTATTATTATTCAAGTGTTCTAATCTAGGGCAGAAGATCAAATTTAAACATCATAATAAAAAGAAAAAAAATGGCTTCTCTGAAACTGCAGATCACAGAGTAAAATTGAAAGAAAGTGAGAAGCCAGGGAACTGGAAAAATGGTGTAGCATGAAGATGACAATTGTGCCAATAACTCTTGGACTAGTTGGAACCATTCCAAAGAGGATTCCTAAGAGACTGGAAGAACTGAAACCATCCAAATGACAACATTACTAAAATTAGCTAAAACTTGTATAAGAGTGCTCGAGTACTTGGAGACAAAGAAAGCCACTATCTAACACAGCCATGAAAGTATCGTATCAGCGGACTACCAAGCGAAAATCAAAGAAAGCGAAAAGAGAGACAAGTACTTAGACATTGCCAGAAAACTAAAAAATCTGTGGAACATGAGAGTTATAGTGATATTAATTGTAATTAAAACGCTTGTAATGTTACTTAAAGGCTTAGAAAGAAGGCTGAAAGAGTTGAAAATTGGAGGATAAATCGAGTCCATTCATTGTTGAGATCAGTCAGAATACTGAGAAGGGTCCTGGTGACCGGAAGAGACTTTCTATCACTCAAACTCCAGCTAACGCTGATATGAAAAACTCACCAGGAGTAAAAAAAGAAATAATCCCAATTATCGCATGTTTTCCCACGCCAGTTTTCACTGATGGTCTTTCACTGGAGTCTGCGTGACAGGAAGTCTGCTCAGGTATCCAGGACTCTTGTAAGTATTCCGGCTAATTTTAAAAGTGCTGTGGTCTGGATAATCTCTTTTCCTTTTCTCATCTCCAGTTCCTTACAATCTCGTTTCCAACACTTTGGTGACCATTCTAAGGATTCCAACTATTACTGGTATCACTGTTATTTTCATGTTCCACTATTTTTCACTCTATGGTCCACTTTAAAGGCAAAATCTTCCAGGAGACATGTTCTTTTCTTCTTGTCAATGGAAACAGGGTCTGGCATCCTGGCCAGAATTTGGTGATCCGTTTTTATATCAAATTTCCAGAAATTTTTATCTGTCTCATTTTCTAGGACAGATTCATATTTGTACATATACCTCTAAATTGTACATATTATCATCATCTATTTGTTATAATAAAAACGATTCAGGAGAATAGCTATTGTTGGCTTTGTAAAGTGAGATAAACAAAACAATAAACCACTGAAGCGAATGCATCAAACTCGTACAGAAGGAATACTAGAACCAGTACGACTGAATGGGAAGGTAATACACTGATAATTGTGCAAATGATTAAACTTTGAGCCAATAGACAAATGGTTTATGCATAGATCCACAACATCATCTGAGACTTTAAGATAAAAATTTATCACCCAATAGCAGCCAAATGATCAGGCCCAATTGTAGTCATCAAGAAAAACATAGAACTTGTCAACTAGCTAACATTACCGTTCGAGAAAATCATAGAGTAATACCAAAGGAAATAAAAGATATTAATAATATCTGGGTCTTGACAGTATTATCAGTCATAATTGGAGCCTTCGAACAATCTTCCAGAACTTTTAAAAGATTTTCGAAGAGATTCTGATCTGTGTATATAGAATCTGCCTGTATAGTCAAAACTCAATTGTTTGCATAATTTCTTGTGGATCACATTTCCCATCCAGTCGTTCTTGCTCTTCCACTCTTTCTGTGCCAGTTTGCTGCATATGTGTATTCAATGGTTAACAGTCCCCCACTCTCTCTCTCTCTTTCGATCACTCTGTCTGGTACGCGCACCAAGCGGTACTATTATGAATTTTATCCATAGTAAATTTTATATTATTATTTACATAAACCAGAATCTATTCGATATTATACGACGCATATATTTATCTGGGACATTGAGCTTCAAATAAATCACCAAATTCCGCCTAGAAGACATTGTGTAAATTAACAAGAAGAAAAGAACCTGTTTTCTATTGGATTTTTACCATTCCAGCGGAACAGAATAAAACGCAAACTAAAAGATAAACAAATACCAAAGATTATGCTTGATAGCTGAAAAAGCTATAGATCGAAGGTCACCATATTTACCCAACCATTCCGCTCGGGCAGGATATGACACAAGGTCAATTTTTAAGCGGAGTTTAACAGGTTTGAATTCAGAGTTTTCCTTCTCCTAGACTAGTTGCCTCACCAAGGCTGAAGAACCTAGTCTGCCCTACTATTTACCCATAGCTGGAGGGAGAACTATTGGATTCATACCTTTCCCAAGGGTATTAGTGCTATGTGAAATGCAATCAGTCTCGTCCAGGATTTGAACTTGTGTCGCCGTGTCCATTTCCTACGACGATAACCATTACATCACGGGCATCTCCTAACAGATCGAAGGTGACTGTGGTACTAATTATAGTCGACTAGAAGCCTTTCGAGCGGTTTCTAAAGGCTTGGAAAAGAGACTGGGGAGAGGGAATATCAGAAGAAGAAAGGAAACTGTGCAAACTGTAGCTCTGTTGTGATTGGCTAGAATCCTTACAAGGGTCCTGGAGAGTTGAGGATATTTACGGTCTTTCGAACTCCAGTGAAAACAAGAAAAAAAGAATTTGTCATCTATTTAAATTCGGCGTTCAAAAGAATCTTCGTGAAAATAAAAGAAACCAAAAACATATACAAATACCAGGTGAGAGAACAGGAATTCAAGGGAAGAATCGTGACCATCCAGACAGCAGCACCGTTAAAATCATCTAGGATACTTAGAAGAGTCCTGGAGACCTTAGGTCATTAAGATTCCAATAAAAAATCCCCAGTTACTCCTGATTGAAAAAAATATAAAGTGATGATAATAATTATTAACAAGAAATATGTCGAATAGTTGAGTTTGTTAACTCTAAAGTAGACACTCAGTAGCGTAACAAATGAAGTTACGTTTCAAAGTCAGAAAGAACTCTTAGGATGAGAGATTTTATGGTCATTGGGGTATTCCATTGTGCGCATGTGGTTAAGTTCATTCCCAAGACAATGATTGGTTGCTTGTCCAGGAATAGACGTATATATATATATATATATATATATATATATATATATTTATATATATATATTCGGGTCACCCTCGACTAAGGTCACCAACTTTACTTTATACCTGCTCATTGGTGTAGTGGGTAGAGTATTCGCCAATTATCCGTGAGACCGTATTCAATCCCAGGTCGCATCATACCAAAGACTTTAAAAATGGCACTTGATATCTCCTTGCCTAACACTCAGCAATATTAGGTACGTATCAAGGGTAAAGTGGAGCAATCCAAGGACAGGAGTAGCGCCCTCCTCTACACATCGGTTTAGTAGCTATTGAAAAGGGAGCCTTCTGGTCGCCCTCGACTACAGACGCCAACTTTACTATATATATGTATATATATATGTTTTGAGTTACAGCCCGATTGGATGCTAGTTGGAACCCTGATCCGGTAAGTGTCATTTTTATTGTTATTCTACACATTAGAGTGGTGAGTTCTAGAGAACCTGACAGATTGTATGCTAGTGCATCTCAGGTTCAAAACCCTAGAAAGGGAAATACTGTATAATGCAAAAACCTTGTGCAGGAACATAAAAACAAGGAAAACATTAAGTTTAAATTGGTCCCCATAAGTAATAGCGCATTTGGGGCATCACGAAAGACACTGGAATCCAGATTTGATGTATATAAATTCAATCTGTCACTATACAGATCATATAGTTGTTGGAATCAGCACAGCTACAGAAAAATATGGCTGTAATCACATTGAGACTTTCTATCACAGTTTCTAGTAATTATCACCAGATGACTAGCGGGAGGACATAAATACATGAAATATAAATATTATCCTTGATAAAAGATGATTATGTATTTACGATGACCTTTTGTGTCACACGCCTCATCATATTTACCCAACCCCTCCACTCGGGCAGGATATGACACAAGGTCAATTTTTAAGCGGAGTTTAACAGGTTTGAATTCAGAGTTTTCCTTCTCCTAGACTAGTTGCCTCAACAAGACTGAAGAACTCAGTCTGCCCTACTATTTACCCATAGCTGGAGGGGGAACTATTGGATTCATACCTTTCCCAAGGGTATTAGTGCTATGTGAAATGCGATCATCATCGTCCAGGATTTGAGCTCGTGTCGCCGTATCCATATCCTGCGACGATAACCATTACACCCCGGGTACCTCCTCACGCCTCATTGCATCAGTCTCTCGAGGTACGATAACGCAAGTGTAATGTTTGTAGACTAATATGTATTTTGCAATCACTATTAACAGGCTAGCCCTCAGAAGCCAATCAATTTTGTTAATAATGAGCTCGCTTTCAAATCACTTGCAACACCAAAAATAACAAAATATATTATCGCTTTTTATCCCATTATACCGAATCTGAAAAGGAGAGAAAAATCATACACACACATAAACAAACACACACACACACACACACACACACACATATATATATATATATATATATAGTGACTACTACCATCAGCAAAGCCTTTTGAAAAACCGATACTCTTTCTTTATTGAACGGGAAAGAAATAAAATCACGTCAACATTATTTTATAGCTGTGAAGTAGAATTCTCGTAGGGATGTTAGTATCAGTCAAGTTTATTCTCAGTATCGATCCGTTTATTGTTGAAAGGGTGGCGATTATAGACAGTTGTTCTCTCTCAAAATAAGAGTAGTAAAAAAAACCTGAGATGAAGCCTAGGCTTTTCCACTGTGTATAATAGTATCGACCGGTTTTTAACAACGATCATGTTTCAGAATATACAGGAACGGTAGTATTTCGACTTCGAGAGTATTTCCCATTTATAGGACTTATCAAAAGTTGCATCATAAAAAAATGGTATTTCCCACGCAATTTAGCGTTTTGATATAGCAAATCTTGCCATTGTCCGTATTACAAAAAGAAAGTTACTAAACGGCTAGTTAAAGTGTGAATATTAGAATTCAACAGCCCACTATTACAAGGTAATTACTGAGACTTTCTTGTCGTATCCGCTGATAGATGGAAGGACAAATTAAGACTACATCCTTGTCATGGTCTGTCATCAGCGAGAGGCCAAATCAAGACCTCCTTCGAGTTATTTTCTATCATCAACAGTAAGCAATGTTCAGACAACATTCTCCCCATGGTTTATCATCAATGAGAAGCCAAATTAACAATGCTTTTTCTCTCCATGGCTCTCATCAACGAGAGGCTAAATTAAGACTGACTTCTACACATGGTCTCTGATCAGTGGGAGGCCAAGTTAGAACTGCCTTCTCATCCTAGTCCATTATCAACGAGAGGACAAGTTAAAACAACCTTCTCCTCATGGTTTGTTGTCAGCAAAATCCAAGTCATGGTCTCTCATTAGTGAGAGGCTAAGTTAAGACTTTATTCTCGTTATAGTCTCTCGATAGTGAGAGTCCAAGTTAAGACTTCCCTGTCGTTATAGTCTCTCATTAGTGAGATTCCAAGTTAAGACTTCCTTCTCTTTATAGTCTCTCATTTGTGAGAGTCCAAGTTAAGACTTTCTTCTCGTTATAGTCTCTCATTAGTGAGAGGTCGAGTAAAAACTACCTTCTCATCAAGATCACTCATTTAATTCCCAGAATAAACTAGAGATATTTATTCTAGATATGGTTTTTGTCTTCTTATTCCAACCAATCCACGAGAGGCGTGATGAGACACATTGTCAATTTTTAACCGGAATATATTCCGGTTTGAATTCAGAGTTTTGCTTCTCTTGGACTGGTTACAGTACCAATGCACTGCAGCCCAATGAAAAAATGGATTTGACCCTTTTCCTTTGGGGGTTTGCGTGAAATGAAGCTTAAACAGTTTCTTTCAGGATTTGAACTTGGGTCGCAGAGTCCATTTTATGTGATGAAATGGATTCGGTGATCCTAACAAAGAGTTATATCAGCAGTTTATTTTCTGCTTCCGGGGGTTTTACTATTTGAATAAGGTTTTGTTTAGTTTCTTTGTTAAATGGCATATCAACCTTCGTGAATTATGTAATGCCAAATTTTGGCTTGGTTTCTTTGTTTAATGGCATATAAAACTTTATGGGTTATTTAATGCCAAATCAATCCTTTTACGCGAGCAGCGGTGATACTATTTAACCTATAGCTGGGGGATAAGGGTATTCATAACTTTCCCAAGGGTATTAGTCCAAAAGTGAATGCAAATGTGCAGTTGGTATTCAAACTTGCTTATTTCAAAGCTGCAGTACAGCACCTTAGCTATTACGTCACGCAGACTCCCCTGTTCAATATGGTGTCAATTAAGCAATACCACTAATCCATTTGTAAGTCTAATGGTAAAACTGTCAAAATAAAACTGACATTTTTAGATTTGGCCGTAATATGTCAAGCTTTGTTAGTTTCACACCAGATTAGAAACTTGGGACACTCAGGAAGAATCGCCTTCACTAGATCCTGCTGCACGAGTTTGTTAACCATTACATCATATGGGACACTCCAGTTTGACTTTTCGTTGCTGAGTTTGGTTTTTTAAAGAGATAATGAGATAACGCTGATCAAAACGTTTCTTCTTTCGTCAAATTAAGAATAGGTTATATCTGACCAGACACTGACCACTCGAAAAGACGGGAGTGTTTTAAGTTGTTCTGCTTTTGATTACGCTTCCATTAATTCTGGACGCCATGACTAGTTGGTCAAGTTTCTATATACTTTTTATGCGATAACGATGCGTAATCACGGATCTAAAGACGTAGTCATCGAATATGAAGACAATATTAAATAATCATGTTCAGAAAATCAGTTTTCACTCACGTCATATTTCCCGAATAAAAATAATCAGTGGTTCTATTTTAATCTTCCTAAGTTTCTTAATTCCTATCATTAATATACAACCCTTATTGGGGGGGCTTATAATACACTAACTATATCCCTTGTGGTGAGGTTAAACTCCATACACCAAAGTAAGTGCTCTGTATATAACACTAAACTGCATCTGCTGGTAAGTTTCCAGTCCAGATCAGGTGCCGTGTCCAGTCCCATTTACGCGAAAGTCAACTGTTAGTTCCATCTGATGGTAAAATATATCCATTTAAAATTATTTGTATTTGATAGGAATACTTGAAACCAAACTGTAAATTATTTGTATTAAGAATGGTTACTTGAAATTATAATTGTTTACTTAGGATTATTATTAGTTACTTGAAAACCAAATAACTAAATGTAAAAATGGCTATTATCAAACAGAAATAATTACTTGAAACTATATAGCTATTAGTATTAGATAGGAATACTTGAAACCATACAGAATTCCTCCTGTAGATCATGTATCTAATGGTAATACATAAAGCTACTTTGAAAGCACTGCAGAAATATACTTTCTCAAGATTAAAATTAATATACTTCATTATTTTTTTAAGCAAGTTTTTCTCGTTCAGTCTTGATACTAAGAGTTCTGAAGTCTTTTTTTGATAATCTCAAATCTCGCGAGAAATCATTAAAGTTATCATGATCCCTTACAATTTAACTCATCTTCGGTTCCAAAATTTGCTTATTTTTATGGATCTCGCCATATCATAGGCATACAATATCATATAATCACGTTCCCTTGGTTCAAATCCATAAAGTCTTGAAACAGGAAGTTAATCCTTAATGACTAAATGCCAGCTGAGGCATCTGATGGGTCACTAACTGGAATTTATGCTTTGAAGTTAAATTTGAAACTGACTATAAGCAGTTGTGTTTTTTCAAAAATGATGCAAAAGTCCGCGCGAGTCACCGTAGCGTAGTGGCTAACTCAATTAACTGCCATATCGTGGTTAATGACTTTGAACTGTAGTCGCGCTGGCGTTCACTTTTAGACTAATACGCTTGGAAAATATATGAACTCTCTTTACCTCCAGCTATAGGTTAAATACTTCCATTACTTTTCTTTCATAAGGATGGCTTTGGTCTTAAATAATCCACAATGGTTGATATGCCATGAAACAAAGAAATCGAACCCCGAGTCACTAGATCTTAAAACTTCTCAAGCCTTATCAAGAGGATAATAAAGCTTACACATAACCAGTGCTAATACAAACGGACAAACAGTATAATTTTGTTCATTCAGAGTGTAAGTTGTGGCAATGAAGGAGCTTGATGTTACAGAAGAAAGCTGACTGCAGTTTAAAAATCAGTGAGACAATTTTAGTCTCAATTACGTGAAAAATCGAACTCAACAAAATTATCTTCAAAATGGAGGCCAGTTTTATTGATTCATATATTTATAATTATAGATATTCTACGCAAAATGTAGATAAATGAAGGCGCCCCCAATAAGGATCAAATACACTATAGAAGTTTTGAAAGATAATTCTTGCAGACCGTTACAACATAGAGAGATACTTTAAACAGTTATGGATTTTTGTTGGTTTGTTTGTTTCTTTGTTTGTGGTTTATGGTATATCAACCTTTGCAGGTCATTCAATGCTAAATTCATTTTTTTAACGAATAAACAGTTTTATTTCAAACAATTCAGTTAAGCATAAGTACAGTTTGATTGTCAAAAAGAAAAAAATTCTATTTCAAGCTGTTTAGTTTAGTGAAACAGTTCTACTTCCAACAATTCAGTTAAGTATACATATAGTTTTTGTTCACATGCAGTTAAATATAAAAACAGTTCTTTTTTAAACAATTCAGTTTGGCATAAATACGTAGTTTACATGTTAAAACAGTTCGATTTCAAACAATTCAGTTTAGCGTGAGTATAGTTTCAATGTCAAAAAGAGTTCCATTTTGAAAAAATCAGTTAAGCATAAGTACGCAGTTTAAATGTCAAAACAGTTCTACTTCAAGCAATTCAGTTTAGCATGAGTACGTAATTTAGTTCTATTTGGCCCATAGATAGGACCCCATCTTGTGCTACCAGTCCGGGCTAGAGTGGAACTGGGAGCGATAGCAATGAAGGGGTACTCAGCATTCCCTAAAGCTCCTGCATTATTGCAACCTTACCATCAAACTGTTTAGTGTCATACCCAGGACACTTATTGCGGGGTCTTATCCCTCTGGAGAGGTGCGGTCGGTGTATTCTACAGCCCCAACCGACTGGAAAAATGGATATTTTTATTTGTTTGTTTGCTGTTTTTGCCTTCTTACAACACCCAAGCTCAAACTACAATTCAGCCATTCACAGAGTTTTGTACTAATGTATAGTTGCACCACCTTGACTTTAATGAAACGTATAGAGAAAAAGGCAAGGAGGGAACTATATGAGAATGCTACGCGCTGTTTTGAACAAATCCTGGAAAAAGTACGCCACAAAACAGCAGCTGTACGGCCACTAGCCTCCCATCTCACAAGCCCAAGTAAGGCAAACAAGACGTGCTGAGCACTGCTGGAGAAGTTAGAACGAACTGATAAATGGCGTTTTTCTATGGACTCCAACACATGGACACACCAGTGTTGGCCGAACAGCAAAAACATACGTATGTACATACATACACCAGCTCTGGTCTGACACCTGATGCAGTCTAGAGGACCAACCAGAAGCGATGAACGATAGGGATGGATGTGGATAGAGATGTGGATAAAGATGAAAATGATAATGATGGTAGCAATGATCTTGGAAATTAAATTTTTGAATGCACGCAATGGATTCATATTGCGGGAGATAAATTGAGAGGCTAAGCTCACAAGCCGTTGGTATTGAGTCTACTAATCACTGGGACTCCAACTGTTCTTATTTTGTTTCAGACAATGCTTAAACTTAGATAGTATGTAGAAAGAGTTAATGGGCATATCATCTTATTCTGATGAATAGTTTTCCGGCTGTCTAATTACACTGCAATTTCTTCAGTCAGCGATCCTATATAATAGAGTAATTACTTGAAGATTTTCAACTACAAGTAAATACTGTTAATTGATGCTTACTTTCAGGCAATTTGAAGTGATTGATAGCATATGAAATGTTAAAGTGAATCTGTCGGAAACAGAGGGCGTGAATATGACGTGTGTGAGCAATAAAAACGAGTGGATATGTTTGTCTGAAAATAATCTTAGACATTTTCATATTTTATTGCATGATGGCACACTAACAGATAAAGTTGATTTACTCAGAATTCGATTTCACTTGAAACATATATATATATATGTGAGTGTGTGTGTGTGTGTATATATATATATATATATATATAGAGAGAGAGAGAGAGAAAGAAAGATAGAAAGTATGTGTGTGTGCGCGTGGGCGTAAATATATGTAAGTATATATACATACAAACACTATATATATATATATATATATATACATACTCTCTATATTTATATACACACAGTAAATATTTGTATATTCAAACATACACACACACACGCACACTATATATATATATATATGTGTGTGTGTGTGTGTGCGCGCGCGTGGGCGTAAATATATGTAAGTATATATACATACAAACACTATATATATATATATACATACTCTCTATATTTATATACACACAGTAAATATTTGTATATTCAAACATACACACACACACACACACTATATATATATATACATATATATGTATGTGTGTGTGTGTGTGTGTGCGCGCGCGTGGGCGTAAATATATGTAAGTATATATACATACAAACACTATATATATATATACATACTCTCTATATTTATATACACACAGTAAATATTTGTATATTCAAACATACACACACACACACTATATATATATATATATATATACATATATATGTGTGTGTGTGTGTGTGTGTGTGTGTATATATAGTTTCTGTGTATGTATATATATAGAAAGAGTGTGTATACATATATATATATATATATATATATATATATATATATATATATATATATATGTATGTATGTATGTATATATATCTTCATGGGACAACACTGACAAAATGACACTTTGACACAATGAAAAGTAGTCTGTGTGCAGCTTATATAACAGAGTTAATTTATTTTCCCCTCAAAATAACTCAAAGTATAACCATTAAAAGCTAAACCCCTGCCAACAAAAGAAACTACACCCCTAAATATCCAATTCTCGTAATTTCATATCTTAGATAATTTCGTCGAAACGCTTCGGTGGACTTAAAATAATATTTAATAATAAATTTTTCTCGTCCATTTATATGTATTTTTCTTTGCATTTTTCTTCTTTTTACAACATATTTTATATTAACTTCCGGGTGGGAATTAAGAATTTAAAATAATAGTTTGAACCATACAGAAAAATATTCGAAAAAGATTACGTCATGAAACGTAATTTTTTTTAAGTTATGGAGAAACACAGCGTCTATAAAACGTCAGTTTATATTGGCAGAGAATGAAAGAAAGAAGAAAGAAGAGGAAGAGGCAAGAAAGAAAGAAGAAAGAAGAGGAAGAGGCAAGAAAGAAAGAAGAAAGAAGAGGAAGAGGCAAGAAAGAAAGAAGAAAGAAGAGGAAGAGGCAAGAAAGAAAGAAGAAAGAAGAGGAAGAGGCAAGAAAGAAAGAAGAAAGAAGAGGAAGAAGCAAGAAAGAAAGAAGAAAGAAGAGGCAAGAAAGAAAGATGAAAGAAGAGGAAGAGGCAAGAAAGAAAGAAGAAAGAAGAGGAAGAGACAAGAAAGAAAGAAGAAAGAAGAGGAAGAGGCAAGAAAGAAAGAAAAAAAAAGAGGCAAGAAAGAAAGAAGAGGAAGAGGCAAGAAAGAAAGAAGAGGAAGAGGCAAGAAAGAAAGAAGAAAGAAGAGAAGAGTAAAGGAAACAGCGTGAAGAAAAAGAGAAATATTGTGGATTGTTGGAGTCTAGTTGGAAGGCGGATAGAAATATCCGTTTAGATATCTTTATTTGTGTAAGTTGAAATCTTTCAACATTATTTGGGCTAAATAAGGATATATTTTTTAAAATCATGGTCTCTGTTGTACAGTGTTATAATGTAAAATAGCGGAAGATTCTATAATTCTACGTTTTTTTTTTTAAACATGAATGAAATGCGATGATGTTTGAAATCAAATCTGTGGATGTGTAGATGTTATGAATTGGAATGGAAAGCATCGGAAAAATTGTTTAATTTAAAGTCTCTTCTGTGTTCATTGATTCGTTTCTGTAAATGACTACTTGTTTTTTCCTATATAAGATCTTGGGCAGTCCTGGCAGAAAATTCTATAAATTCCTGCGTTGGAATAAGATTTTGTTTTATTGTTATTATTGTTTCTTAACAACTGTTTGATTAATTTGGAAATTCGTGGGATCGTCTTTATCCCTAGACGGTTTAAAATCTTTTCTATAATAGAGATTGTGGGAATCTGGGGTAGTAATTTGATTTCAAACATTCCAACAGCATTGCATTCATTTTTAGGGAATAGATAAAAATTTAAATTGAATTTTAAAAAATATTAAAATATGAAGAAACTCCCAGAAGCCTCTGTCAGAAAAAAGAGGCGACACATGCGTAAAGAAAAAGGGACCTCCCGACAAAAGGAGGAAAATCATTCTCTTTTTCAGCAGTGACCGGCGAAGTGACAACATCTAAATTATTGAAATTATTTACGGAGTCGCTAACTAGGTGCCCAGTGATTGGATGAAAAACAGCCAATCACAGGCTACCTTTTTTTTTTTTTTTTTAGATTTTCTCCAAACCCCTATGCGGGCGTTTCCTACGAACGCCCTTCCTCTTTTGCTTGTGTGATTCCTCAGAATCAAGACGTGTCGGCCCGTTCTCTCAGTCTTCTAGACGCCAATACACGCTTGTGGGGATTTTTCCAGCAACTGAAGCACAAGAAACACGGCTCTATTTTCTTCAACCCAACCAAAAGAACACAGGAAATACAAACTGTTAAAAGGACGCCTTTTACGGATAAGTTTCCCGCAAACCAACTGTTTGCAAGGACAATATTTTCTTTCCTCTCTTTCTATGTAAATATAAGTTTTTTATAACATTCTAAACCGTGTTGCGTTTCTTTCTTCCTGCCGATGTCGCAATATTGTTACCATATAAAGTTGGGAAAATCTCAATAAAATCTCCCGGTTGCTAGTGGAAGCAAACGTGGCCGCTTTAAGGCACGACGTTGTGCTAACCTTTCACTAGTAGTGGCTGTCTCGGTTAACAGTATGCCAAAATATAACAAGCTACGAAATGGATCTATCAAACTAAAACACTGGACTTGGACAAACTCACAAAAGCGACTAATACGTTGATAAAGCTTTAAAGTACCAAATGAGTACACATAATACTGAGAAACGATTAACGTATTCTTAAGCACCTTGACAGGGGAATTCAACCATTTCAATTGTATTCAGGGAAAATTCCCTCACCCATTGAATGGTTGTGGAACTCAGAAAATAAAGGAAAAATAAAAAAGGCTTCGTCTCATATCTGTTGCTGTCTTCTTTCGTAGAATTCTTCTGGGCCTTCTTGATCAAGGAGTTACATCAACAAGACAACGTGGGGTAAAAATAGAATAACCTCAGAATGGAGTCAGATAAAAAAAACGATAACACGGCTTGCCCCCTGACCTCGACCTGACCCCATACATTCATGATAAAAACAAACGTAGAATTATAGAATCTTCCGCTATTCACATCATAACACCATAAAACAGAGACCAGGGTTTTATAAAATATCTACTATTTTAGACAAAATAATGTTCAAAGATTTCAATTTAAAAAGTGCTTGAAAAATAGAGCTAATCATATAATTCAGATTTATTGCGTCATTTTTTTCAAAAGTTGGCCTAATCAGACTAAAAAATCCTTTTAAGAATTATTCCATACTTTACTTCCGCAGCCTGTAAATATATATTGCAAGTGGTTTACAATAAAAGAAAAATTCTTAGTAATTTTTTCTTGTAGGCTCTGGTGAGTTCTAGTAAATCCAAATGGAATCTCTATATCATTTGACCCTGAGAGAACAGAGATGGGATCGGTGTCATGTATCAAGGACAAATTATAATGGCGCCTTTTTTAACGGTTAAACGAAATGAACCTATGCCCCTAAGTAAGCATGAGGTCACCCGCGGAGAAGGGAACAAAGAAACACGAAATGACCATGCACTTCCTGTTTCTCGAATGTTGTGGAATAGTTTATTATATTCCAGAGATATCTTATGCTCGGAGATGGATATAAAAGCTGGTCTCGTCCTATAAGCTTAGTAGAGCAATACCTGGCCCAAGTGTAAAAGTCTGGATTTTTACCCCTGAATTCAAAAATAGATAATCGGTAGTGAGGACAAATATAAAACATATCTCCGCGGCGCCTCGGTATTTCCAGCACCACTCATCCATAGCAGTAACGTCGCAATAAGGTTTTTTGAGGGATGAGAAGAATGTTTCTGCGTGGGGTTGATAAGAATAGAAGTCAAAACTCAATATCTTTTTTTGAAAAATATAGTCACGAAAGACACTTAGATTTGTCTTTTAAAATTTATAACTTCGGTTGTTTTACAAAAAAAAAACCGAGAAGAAAGAAAACCAGAAAAAAGTTGAAGAGTTTCGTTCCTTTCTGAAACAGTTACTAATTTTTCGCAATGTCCAAGAGCAAAAAAAATTAAAAAAGGAAAAGATGTTAATTTTTCAACCCAGACAAACATTTCTCATTTTCATTTAATACACTGCATCTTTTACCTCATCAACTCATTTGACTCTGTGTCATGATAAACTTTATAAAAACTGAAGTAACCAAATGGAGTGTGCCGGATATTCGTGCTCACTGCACCTGGCTTTTCTGCCGAGCTGGATGGCGTTTTAAGGTCAGTCATAGATTCGAGGGCCAATGAACCCTGGCTTTAGCTAGGCCATCTGCAGGTGAGTGATGACATCATTCACTGTTCAGTATAGCACAAGATTCTTGGGTCTAGTTCAAGCTTTGAACAGGCATATGTGCCGGCCTCACGTAACATCTAGTGAGTCTAAGTCCAGCAGGGTCTTCTTGGCTCATATTGTTCTTTGTGAGGCCAGAGGGGTACGAGTCTCGGCTTGTGACCGACCTCCCCTTCCCTAAAATCCTCACTGCAAAATAGAACTTGCATAAAATCTTTTCCGATTGTAGGCAGAAATAAATATAACCTAGAGGAGTGAGTTCAATTTTCTTGTATGCTAAACGAAGATTTGACAAATTTATATATATATATATGTGTGCGTGTGTGGTGGGGTGGACAAACTCTCCGTCATAAACAGGCTTTGGCACAAAGTTAATTTTTAAGTAGTTTTACATTTTAGAATTCAGTTTTGTTTTCTCCAAAATCAGTTTCTATGCCATGTTTAAAGAGCCCTGTCCGCCATCGCTGGAAAGTGAATAATTAGCCGCATAACTTTTACAAGGGTATTCATATTTACCAACCCCTCCGCTCGAGCAGGATATGACACAAGGTCAATTTTTAAGCGGAGTTTAACAGGTTTGAATTCAAAGTTTTCCTTTTCCTAGACTAGTTGCCTCACCAAGGCTGAAGAACCTAGTCTGTCCAACTATTTACCCATAGCCGGGGGTAAAATATTTGGATTCATACCTTTCCCAAGGGTATTAGTGCTATGTGAAATGTAATCAATCTCGTCCAGGATTTGAACTCGTGTCGCCGTGTCTATTTCTTACGATAATATCTATAACACCTCGTGGGCCTCCATGTGTGTGTGTGTGTGTGTGTGTGTGTGTATTATTGTGTTTATGTATACGTGTATGTAATTATATAATTGTCGTGTCGTAAGTTATAAAAATCGACACATATTTAAGATAGGAGATATCTGGTTACGGAGAGAATACAGTTCGTCGACTAACGCAAGCAAGCAAAGTCGTTTGTAGTCGGAAAGACAGTCAGGCAGATTTACTCACTTAGTGACTACTAATTGTTGTACGTCCCACCAACCAGACGCGTGCAACACAAGACCGTCTTTAAGGTGGGCCCGAGCACAGGGCTATAACCCAGACTCGCCCGGCGGCTCCAAAAATGGCTCAGGCCCCGTCTGCATATCCTTAAAAAAGGGCACCTGAGGCGCCAGGCGATAAATCTGGCCCCTCAGTAGAGGGTTAGAGCCTGGGAAGACAGTTCCCGAAGCTCGAGGAAATATCGGCAGCAGCCACGCGGCGTAAGTGCTAGGCTTCCATGGTACTCACGCCACGCGGCCTTGACCGAACAAGACACACCCGACTAGAACCACGGAAGTCAACACAGTCAGCTGAAGTTTGTCCAATCGCATCGTCAGTCCGCAAGTCATGAAGATTAAGTGGCTTACGAGCTAGAGCGAAAACCGCTCTAAATGTAGTCCTCAGACCAGTCAATTGTATGGGGGGGGGGTTCCAGTTACTATACAGCAATAATTGATAAATGCAACTGAAATATAGCAGCAATGACACCTTTTTCAAGTGATAACACGGGAGTGAGACATGGTTTAGAAGCTCAAAGCATCACCATCTCTCACCGTGCAAAGTAAAAGAACTATAAATCTTCTGCTTGGCATTGGAGTCTCTTGATATGTTTCCTTAATCTGTTTTTGACAAACCGTGTTTAGTCAAATGTTTGAGGTCGAATAGGCTTCAATGATTAATATATTGGTCGGTTAACATGTGTATATATATATATATATATATATATATATTTGATTGAATATAATAGACAATTTTTGTTTACATATTTTTTGTTAATCTTTTCGAATTGCCATATCGATCTTATGATATTCTGCTGGAATTGGTTAATAAACCTTCCTTAATTAGTTATTTTCCGAGTACTTTCTGCCAAACTTTGGGCCATCATCAGGGGAGTATGGATAACAAAAGTGATGTAACTTTTGTATGCACATAACTACTTTGTAAGAATGAGCGTTTGTACTGTTGTATTGTGTAGCGTTTACTTTTCTAATTTGTTTCTATAAATATGTAGACAAAAAATGTATATTATGTTCAATCAAATATGTATCAATGAAGAAATATATATATATATATATATATATATATATATATATATTTGCATAAGATAGATAAATAGATAGATAGATAGATAGATTCAGACGTATGTGTAGGATTTTAAAAGTGTTTTAAAAGCGTATGCATTTTAAAATGAACAAAATATTTTTAAATAAATCAAAATATTTCAAAATTCTAAGAAAGAAACTCTTCGTTTCAGTCACGTCTCATCAGAGAATAAAAATTGTGACAGATATGTATATATATTAGAAATTAGACTTGTTGTAGTGACCTTTCAAAATCATGGGGTTAAGAGAAAAGTGAACCAAAAAATACAGTATGTCTGAATAATCGGCGTAGGTAATGTTATTTTCTTCTCGTATCAAGATAAGTTTAGGGGTGCTAAGTACCAGTAAGATATAGAATTATTTTTGGATACTCATTGTAAGCTGGAATTTTGTAATGGGGTGGGCTTTGACTACAGATATATGTAACTTATTACTCGTGGTCTCCAAGAAAATTATCATTGTGGGGTTATAACCGGCTACACAAGCTTTGAAACCCGGTCAATCCTCTTGTCTTTCTCTGAAACGCATGTGGTAGTCACGGAACCAAAGTTACAATAAAGTATCGTGACAAGCATAGTATCACAGGACTGAACAGACATCGTCGTCATTCACGGCCTTAATCTCACCAAGAAATTCAGGCGTTCTTTTCTCCTAACAACGATCAGAGTGATGCTTCAGAGTTGCCGTATATCTATAATCGCTACTGGACTCATCTAACTCTTTTCCATTCCTTTGTACTGTCCTCAGATTAACACCGAAACCTTATGAAATCTTCTTACTGGAGTCTCCGGGACGAACGCTAAATAGTATGTTATACCTTTTCCAAGTTTCTAGTGAAATGATTGGTTTAATTCGGTTGTTTTTTTGGGACATCAATCATTGTATATAATTAATCCCAAATCTATTTTTATACATATAAATAGTTCTATTTTAAAAAATTCAGTTTAGCATAAGTACACAGTTTCAATGTCTAAAACAGTTCTATTTCAAGCAATTCAGTTTTGCATTAGTACCCAGTTTAGTTCAATTTGACCCATAGATAGGGCTATCAGGTGCAACCACTCCAGGCCAGAGTGGACCTGGGAGCGATGGAAATGAAAAGGGTACTCCGAATTCCCCAAAGCTCCAGCATTACTTGAGCTTCACCATCAGATTGTTTGGTGTCATATCCTAGATACTCGTTGAGGATGGGGTCTTGCCCCTCTACAGAGATGCAGTTGGTGTATTGCACTGCCCCAGCCAACTGTGTAATCTGGAGGAATGAATTGCGTCATGGGGCTGCTTTTCCCTCAGATTGTGCCAAACTGACTCTTGCTTGCTGCACTGTAGACAAAACCTGAAAGAAGCAAAACGCATTCATATATGTTTGGGTGTATAATAAATTTATAAGCAAGGTATGACTTGAGATTCAAAGGCGTCCTTTAAGTTAGTTTTAAAAGAAAAACATGACAAATATACTTTACTTTTATAAATAATCCTTTATCTCGGAATCTTTCTAAAAAGCAGCATCATATTTCAAAACAAATAACTTAACAGAAGACAGTAATTCCGAAGGAATAATATTGCTATTCTGCTTTGCTCTTCCATTACTAACACTGTTACATCTTTTACATTTTATAAGATCCTGCCAATCAAAACAGAAATGTAAACTTAGTCTACAAATTATGTAGTGCACTCAATAGGTTTCCAGACTTTTTTTTGTACAGGCATTTAAAATTGTTGTAGGCTCTTGAAAATTTAGTATGTTATTGCTATACATCTTATGAGATGACTGACCAATTTTTATGATTTCAGCTTCAAATGAAGAGCTACAGCAGCAATTGGAATACACCCTACTAAAGCCTGATTGTCACAGCTGATCAATTTCAAAAATGCAATCTGGACGTAAGGACACTTTAGAAGAAAGATATGCAGTAAAATTGTGTTTTAAACTTAGAAAAATGCCACAGAAACGTATGAAATGCTTCAGACTGCTTTTCTACCATCTTGCATGAATCAAACATCAGTTTTTAAGTGGCATAAGAGATTCAAGGAAGACAGGGCGTCTGTGAGGGATGATGAGAGGCGTGAGAGGAGGAAGGAAGACGATACACCAGAGTTGATTGGCCAAAGGGTTAGGATTAGGTTGATTTTTTAAGGGAGTTCAGGAAGTGATTCGGTCGGAAGAGCCCGGCACTCTTCAAATCGGGTCAGTGGCATTTCTAGCAGGACATTGCACCAATCCACAACTCCATCCTTATCACAGACTATTTGACCAAGATGGGCATCAAGACAGTTCCTCAGCCTCCCTATAGTCCAGACCTTGTTCATTATGACTTTTGGTTATTCCCTAAGCTCAAGGAAAAACTTAGAGGCTGTCGTTATGAGACAATTGAGGAGATGAAAGAGGCTGTGACAAAGGTCATTGACACGTTCACACAAGAGTACTTCGATGGGGCCTTCCAGAAGTTATTGGAACGGTACCACAAGTGCATTGCAGGCGGAGGAGATTACTTCTAAGGGGACTAGAGTTTCATGTGTATACTATCAATAAAAGTGCCCATACGAAAAAAAAGTCTGGAAACTTATTTAACGATCCTCGTACTTTCCCGTGGTATCCTATTTTCACAATCTAGACATTTTCGTCGTTTGTTTCCGCTACGGAGACCAAACATCACCGAAGACATTTGCCAAAAGAAATATAACAGCCCAGTTGGCTGTGTCTGTAGAGTATACCAATTGAATCTTTTCAAAGGGGTAACACCCTTCCCAACTAATTTCCTGGAGATGACAATAAACCATTTGATGGCGAGGCTCCACTCCTGGAGCTTTTGGGAATGTGGTGTACCCCTTCTTAGCATTACTTCCAAGTCCCCTCTGGCCTGGAGTGGTAATACTTGTTAAGGTCCTTTCTTTGGGTCAAATAAAACTGTTTAATCATCTATTGTACTTGAACCTGTTATCATCTAAATACGTTGCCCAGTCGGCTGGGACTGTAGAATACACCGACTGCTTCTCTGCAGAGGGGTCAGACCCCCCCCCCCGCCCCAACGAGTGCCCTGATATGACACTAAACAATCTGATGGTGAGGTTCCTGTAATGCTGAAGCTTTGGGGAATGCGGAGTACCCCTTCATTGCCATCGCTCCCAGGTCCACTCTGGCCTGGAATGGTAGCACCTGATAGGGCCCTATCTTTGGGTTAAATAGAACTAACAGCATACTTATGCTAAACTGAATTGTTTGAGTAAACTGAATAGCTTGAAATAGAAATGTTTTTGACAATTACACCGTACTAACATTTAAACTGCGTACGTATGCTTAACTGAATTATTTCAAATAGAACTGTTTTTCGACATTAAAACTGTATTTACACTTTACTGAATTGTTACATATAACTGCTTGAATAGTTTGAAATAGAAATGTTTTTGACAATTAAACTGTGTACTTATGCTAAACTGAATTGTTTTAAATGGAACTGATTATTTACATAAAAATGGATTTGGCATTAAATAACCTACAAAGGTTGATATGCCATAAAACCCAACAAACCAAATCTAAACTGAATTGCTATCTATAACTGCTTGATTAAACTGAATAGTTTGAAATAGAAATGTTTTTGACAATTAAACTGTGTACTTATGCTAAACTGAATTGTTTTAAATGGAACTGATTATTTACATAAAAATGGATTTGGCGTTAAATAACCTACAAAGGTTGATATGCCATAAAACTCACCAAACCAAACCTAAATGCGTGCAAAGAAATTACTGATATCGAATCAAATTATCAATATTACATAGCAAAACTGGAAACCATTAAACAGTACGCAAACGAACTTGAAACCATTTAACAGTATGCGAACAAATTATGTCTGGCTCGTTCACAAACTTTTCATTTACAAATTTATATATATATATATATATATATATATAGTGCTGTTAGAAGGAAACTCAAACCTGGTTAAGTTTTCATTATAAATTTATTTTTCTGGAGAATATTATTATACTCTCCGTCTCGTCAGATGACTTTTACATGTTAGACTTGAGGTTGTGGAACAGCAGATGCGGAATTACAGTTCATATGTGTACTAGGAAGAAAAAAAAAATTTAATTATCAGGCGAAGGCAGAGGAGGTCAAAACAATAGGAGTTAGAAACATTAAGAAACAGGAGCAGAGTGTGTCCTGTAGGTCAACCCATCCCAATTTGTGCACAAGCCCGGAATCCCATAGCAGATAGGATTTTCTAAATAATCCACACCCACTATCTTCGGATATTCCTCTTATATTCTATGCAAGAATAATCCACACCTACTGTCTTCGGACGCTGACTGGATATCGATATATATATGTGTGTAATATTACGGACGGGCGCTGTCGTCAATCAGTGAAGGTGTCACGAGACTAGTGCGTGCGGGCACAATGACCTGCAAAGTTAGAAGTGATTTTAAAATAATCACAGATGAATTATCACGTGTTTCACGACAGTTTCACTGGTGACATCGAACATTCTGTTATCTTCAATTTGTTCCCCAAAATCTCTATGTAAGGAAACAAGTCAGGATATTTTGCAGAGTTGAAGGCAGTTGTCAAAACGGCTGCGTTAATGGTTCCGAGGCGACGACTCGTCCAACCCCAGTCTGCTACGACCTATCTGTCAGGCGTATGTCAACAGTCAGCTCTCACCCACACCGCCGACACCACCAAGAGGAAGGGAGAAGAAGAACGTAACTAAAATGAACTTTTTGAGTTGCAACGATCATAGCTAACTGAATAATAAACGACTGCTATATTTTCTTCCCTTACCTTCGAGTCTGAGTATTTCTTTTTCTGCCGACTGCTTTCTTTACAGCACAACACGTTGGTCCTATGTTACATATATATATATATATATATATATATATGTAACATAGGACCAATGTGTTGTGCTGTAAAGTGACATCCTGGAAAGACAGGAATTTTAACAAATATGGATAATACAATGAAAGAAAAATGCCCTCAGGGTGTCTGTAACGGGGAGGGAGAATATATCACCCATCTTACTTGCTCCTACGGTACCGATCTGGATATGTACCCGGCTACAACGTGTGATTGCAGCAGAAAATTCAACAGCTTGCGAGGAAGACGAATCCACAAGGCGCGCTGGTGCGAAGAACGTAATTCTCCTGCCGGAAAATGTAAATCGATTGATGGGCCTATGAGTCAGGTTTACCCCCACAGTATTCACGAGCCCATTGCTGACCATCAGCGTCCTGGAGACATTTTTTGCAAGCCAAGAATTTAGTGGCCCAAGGGTAATCAGATAGCTACCTGGACTAACTTAGACCAGGAGCTTTCTTTTTACTCACCACCCATCTTGAGGGCCCATTGATCAACAAATAAAATCTTTTAGCGGAATTATATATAACGTTTGTCTCGAGTGCTTTTGGGCAGTAACGCATAAATGAAAGAAAACGAATCGAAAAGATAACGGATATAGAAAGGATTTCAACACGAATGTTATACACGTGTAACCACCATTCTCGTATAATTACGCAAAATCAAGAAACGGTTGCTATGACATCTAACGGCCGTAAGTAAACGCTTTTTTAAATCACAAACTGCACCAAAATGAAGATGAACGAACGTCTAATGTAATGTCCTCTTTTAGTTGATCTTGTGTATACATAGATATATATTTCTTTTAAATACCCTATCCGGTGGCAAAAGCAGCTCGGTAGCGCCAGGAGTGGAAGTACCGCCTTGAGCTACCGAAACTGTGTTATAAACCTGGTTGGCGGCTGATGAGGCTAGGCTATCGCACGTACTTTCACACGTTGTATGATGAAAAATATATATATATATTTATATATATTGTTTGCTAACAAAAATTATATATATATATATATAGGATTTGTTATTAAAAGCCCTACAAGGGTCGATATGCCATAAAACCCAACCAACCAACAAATATTGCTGTGAATAAATTTCATTATCATTAAGTTGTGCTAAAAGCACGGAGTTCCCTGACTCTCTCTCTCTCTCTCTCTCTCTCTCTCTCTCTCTCTCTCTCTGTCTTTCTCTCTCTAGCCATCTATCCATTATCGATTACTCCTGACAGGTCTTCTAGACGACATCCAGTATCCCTACAAAGCTGATATATGTAAGCCCTGGCTGGTTAAACAACACAAGCGCGTACACGAGTATGAGCCCATAAGAGAATGTCTCTTATGAGTTCCTCCTTACTTCCCCAGTATTTTTTGTTTGTCCTACTTGAATGTTTTGTAAGATGGGAGATAAGTAGCAGTACAGCAACTATTTGTGGAATGCTGCTTTTAAGATTTGTTGAAAACACTACGTAATATTCTTGTGCAGTTCCATCTTGCTTTCTTTCTGTGCATTTCGTTAGAGTTCATGAGGTGCACCCATGCAGTAGTACTGGTACAGCCACAGCTCACATAAGTATAATGATCTCTACTTTCATATCACAGAACTTAAACAGACGTGTGAATGTCTTTTTCTTTTGAATCTCTTAGACATCAAAATGTATATACATAAACCGTTTTCTCTTTAAAATGTCGAACTTACTTTTAAAAAGATGTAAAGAAAATTTTCAAGAGAAACTTGGTGCTTTTGTATGTGTGTGCTATTATACTGTGTTGCCGATAACCTACTAACCAAAAAAAAAAAAAACTACACACTGTGCTCCTCTGTTCTCTGTACGACTAATACGTCACGATTTTTAACGTTCAACATCACAGCCGGATATTTAGAATTCAGAATTTAAACACTAAATTTTATTGTGAGATATTCGGATATTTGTTTCAGTTTGTAGGCTGAAGTGTTACGAAGCAATGACTACAATTTTCCAACTGATGTGTGCGAAAATAGACAAAAGGATTTTGCCTCAATTTATCTACAAGATCTCCAAATGGAAGACACGGTTGAACTGGATTTACTTTCTTCTTATGTTTTTATAGTGGGGTCGGAATTGCGATTATATGGTTGTTTGATTTATATTTGAAACCCAAAATGTTATCTCTTTACTCTTATAAACTAATACCATATCTTATTAAAAACAATTTTATTGTTTTAATTTGAATTCGAATTTCTTAATTTGAAGTTCAAGATTTTTTTTTTTTCATTTCAATTTCAATTTGAACATTTATTCATATGTAACATATTGACCTCCGACCCAGCCGGGCTGTCAGATGAGAAATGCACCTGTGTAAATAACAGGTGCATCCGGTCGAAGATATCAGGGGATCAGGGGATAACCTTGACTGTCGACAGGTTGAATTGAGTACAAATGTGACGCTCGCAAGAAGTAGGTGGACGTCAAATTATTATATAACCCCGGTGACAGGAAGTTCAGATCAGTTGGAGAGAAGATGCTGGAATGAGAACCATGTCCCAGTGGAGGCTGGGCCCCCAGGCGCCCGGTTGAGCAGCCCAGGAGAACAGGAAAGAAATGCTGCTGTAGCCAGAAGAGTTGGGGGTCAATATATTGCAGTTCTGTTCATTCTTCAACTCACCTCTCACAGATAATACCTTTCGTAACCCTTTCGAATAAAGTGAGAGGTATATTTTTCTAAAGAACTGTGTCTGCTCGTCATTATTGTGTCGTCGTTATGTTTCCACATGTATATGTGTATAGTTGTATCACGGCTATGCAACACATAGATTTCTTTTCATTTCTTTGATGCAAGTTTATTCTATAAGCACGTGCACAGTCGGGTAGAACTGTAGAATACGCCGACTGCATCTCTGCGGAGGGATATAATCCCTACTCACCACAAGTGTCCTGGATATGACATTAAACCATCCAGTTCTGGAGCTTTGGGGATTGTGGAGTACGCCAGTAGAGTCATTACTACCAGGTCCACTCTGACTCGGAGTGGTAATACCGGATAGGATTCTATCAATGAATGAAAAATAAATGTTTGAACATTTAACTGTATGGAACAAAATGACTAAAGTTAAAATGAATTGTTACATCACAAAAATGGAACGATTTAACTGTGCAAACGAATGAGTAATGTTCAACAAAATTATTAGCGCTGAATAGCAATACTTGAAACTTTAACTGTGTGCAAAAAAATAATTATTGGTTTACCATAGTAATACTTTAAATCATTTAACTGTGTACAAATAAATGATAAACATTGAATAGAATTATTAGGGTTCGGTAGGAAGACTTGAAATCATTTAACTGTGAGCAAACAACAACAATACTTAATTGTGTGTAAACAAATTAGCTCTCACATTTTAGAGAATAAATTTACCAACAAACTATTCGCAAACAAATTATATCCATGACCATTTTATAGTGGCAAGAAATGAATGATGTTAAATTAAATTGTTAGAGTTAGATGGCAATACTTGAAACCATTTAATTGTGTGTAAACAAATGAGCTCTGGCTTGTTTAAAGATGTTACCTAAAACCTATGCGTTTTCAAATCATATATATATATAGAGAGAGAGAGAGAGAGAGAGAAAGAGAGGGAGAGAGAGCGAGTGATAGAGAGAGAGAGGTAAACAGAGAGGGGAAAGAGAGAGATTGGTTATTTAATAACCTACGGCTTAAAAACAACCAAGCAACCAATCAAATAAGCATTCCTTTCCAGAGAGTGTTATCCCTGAGAAACTCCTGTCTTGTTTACAGTATGTACTATACTATGCTTGTCATAGTGAAAGGTGCCCGTGGTATAATGGTTATCGTCGTTGGAAATGGATACGGAGACACGAGTTCAAATCCTGGAGGATACTGACTGCATTTCACATAGCACTAATACCCTTGGGAAAGGTATGAATCCAATTATTCTCCCTCCAGCTATGGGTATATAGTAGGACAGACTAGTTCTTCAGCCTTGGTTAGGCAAGAGGTCAGAGGATAAAGGAATGGTACAGGTTTTGAAATGAGATTTGATTCCGTCTGTCAGACCGGTTGCCATAACAAGGCTATTGAGATTTGTCGACGCTTATAGACATATGCCTATTTTGAGGACATTAACTTGAAAGGAAACGCAAACAGCATCCTCCATAATTTAGTCTCTGCTCACAGCCCACTTCCTTCAAAGATAAATATTGTGAACCTCCGTATACACACACACACACACACCTATATATTAGAAGTGTTCGTCGTATAATGCTTATCGCTGTAGGAAAAGGATTTCGGCGTCCAGAGTTCAAATTCTGGACAAGACTCTTTGCATTTCCCTTAGCATTAATATAAAGTAATGGGTGAATAGTAGGGCAGACTATTTTTTGACCGGTCTGGAGAAAGAAAACTCTGAACTAAACCATGCTAAACTCCACTAAAAAACTGACCTCGTATCTTAACCTTCTCGTGTCTAGGTGTTGAATATATATATATATATATATATATATGAGGTAATTTCTCTCTCTCTCTCTCTCTCTCTCTCTCTCTCTCTCACACACACACACACATATATATATATATACCCCGACTGATTCATTCCAATCGGCTGGAGCAGTAGAATACACCGACTGCATCTCTGCAGAGGGGTAGGACCTCCCAATGAGTGTCCTGGATATGATATTAAACAAACTAATGGTGAGGTTCCATTAATGCTGGAGCTTTGAGAAATTCAGAGTACCCCTTCATTGCAATCGCTCCCATGTCCACTCTGGCTCAGAGTGGTAGCCCCTGATAAGGTCTTATCAATGCATCAAATAGAATTGTTTGACATTTAAACTGAGTACAAACAAATAAACAATGCTAAATTAAATTGTTACAAATAGAACTGTTTGATCATTTAACTGCGTTTAAACAAGTGACTGCCGTTTATTGAATTGTTAGCAATGCATTACAATACTTGGAACCATTTAACTTTGTTGACTTATGGTAAATTGAATTGTTAGAAATAAAACTGTTTGACCCTTTAAGTGTGTGTATCAACAAAATGTGTCGACAAATATATTCGATATATTTGTAAAAACAGGATTTGGCATTGAATTACCGACTACGTTGATATGCCATAAAACCAAACCAAACCAAACCCTACAACTTTGTTTTAAAAAGTTTATGGTCAAGAGGAGGTTCAAATAATAACACGACTCAGAAATGAGTGACAAGAAATATATTGAAAGAAAATAATACATGAAATAATTATATCCGGGAGAAAGCCCTTCTCAGCTTAACACAATCATAAATATTACCGTTCTTGGTAACGGTTCGCTGAGACTGCTCCGAGAGTATTTGTTGCACGTCCCACCAAACAGGCTAGTGCGGCACAAAGCCTTTTTAGGTGGGTTCGGGCGCAGGGTGGGAGCGCACACGCGCCCGGCATTTTCTAAAAATACCAACGGCCCCGTCAGCATTCCCCTTATTAAGGGCGCCTCAGGCGCCAGGCAATAAACCCAACCCCCTCTAAGGGGGTAAAAGCATGGAGGGATGGCCCCCTGAGGCCGGAGGTAATGGTGAGTCAACAGCCAGCACTCGGCCAGATCCGTGCCCAAGTGAGACTGAACCGAGAATTCGCAGAAGAGAGCTTAGTCGGGATATGTCACACGAGGGCAAGTCCATCTGTAGGGGATACACCCCAACAAAAAGTTAATATTCTTTTAAGCAGAAGATACCAAGATTTTATAATTGCTAATGTACCAAAACGTGTTTTATTAGGTATTAATTTTTACCAAATAAAACCGTTGAAACACGGTAATCAAAGAAAAGAATTAAATATAGTTTGAAAATATACTTGCTGCCTAGAATTTTGTGTAGGGATATATTACATTTTGGATTTCTACAAAATTATATCATTGGCTTTGGTGCTGTACAGTTTGGTAAGAATTGATACAAAATAATTGTTTTGATATTGTAAATTTCCACAAGAAATAATCAGATCCACTAAACTTTGGTATCGGAGGCAATTAACATTTTACAAACAGGTTGTTAGCGGTAAAGTTAATAACGGTAGAAGTAATATATCTATCTATCTATCTCTATATATATATATATAGTCATCCACAGACAGATCTGTTTCGTTTTATCAGAAATCACCAGTGTGGCTAGACAGTAGCTACCCATAGCTGGGATCGAAACCCGGTTTGACTCAAACCATTCAGCCACGAGCAGCCATTAGCTGCGAAGTAAATTTTAAACGGTTATGAATCACAATTACTATTGTTTACATACATCCGTTCAACGGCTGCCGAGACCTCAATTCAAATACGAAGAGGCTTGCAATGAAAGCTAATGGCAACACGATTACTTCTTCATCTGAGAACTCAACCCTATGGGGTTAGGGGAGTATATATATATATATATACATGAGATATTATTCAATCCAGTAAATCTGGAAAATGGGAATAATCCCAATCAAGACAAATAAAATATTCAAAAATAGAATATCCATTTAAATAATCCTGATTAAAGAACTCAATGTAAATAAAATCCACAGATCAAATAATTTTTTTCAAAATACAACTTTGACCGGTTGTTGGTATTTTGAAAAAAATAAAAATAAAAATAAATATATACATATATACTACCAATCAAAAGTATTTGTCACCTCAAAAACTTTTTGTTTCTCATCGTAAAATTATTATTTTAATGAAACAAGTTTAGCAACACAATAGTTTTATTTATTATTCTAAATACAAGAAATCTAAAACGAATCTAGTAACTGACTCGAGACAAATATATGTCTGTCTTATTTAGTTTTCCTCGTTATTTTTCTTTCTGAATATTTAGTTGTCTGTAGAGCTGAATCACGCCCGAATGGTTGGCTCCGATTAGACATGGCCATTTTCAATTTCTTCCAAGAAAACCTGAGATCTTTATGTAGTGTTAAGCAGCAGGTGATGGCTGCAAATATGTTACTAACACAGACATGATAATTTTGGATAGGTACGAAAATACAAAATATGACTTACTTTCTTTGTTCGCATTGATATTATAAAAAAAACATGTCTTGTAATAGTAATGACAATAATAGTCTTACTAAATACTGATCTATGGTGACGTCGTCAGCCTAAAGCCTGACAACGTCACTATATATATATATATATATATATATATATATATATATATATATATATATATATATATATATAATGTGTGTGGTTTTAAAAAAAGATGACAAAATAAAAACTAAAAAAGTCCTCGATATTTTACGAGTAGAATAATATGAAATTAATATATAATAGTAAAGCAAACAAAAAAATTCTATTGCTAAAGTTTCCCGAACCTTACTCCTCATATAAGAAGTAAAATGAATAATTCCTTTCATAACCAATATTTCAACGATTTTGGACAAAGAACACGAATTTAGGTCCATGTACATGAGGGGTTTTTTATCAGATACTTTGTGAACAATTCATTTTGTGCAATCGTTGTAAACATGACCAAAGTCACTTTTTCGACAGTATTTGTCTAAATTATATATATATATAGTTCGATATATTTCCATTAAAGAGTACTCAGAATTGATGTTAAGGCATATATATATATATATATATATAAGTTGGTCGAACGTAGTCGAGGGTGACCCAAAGGCTCCTTTTTTTGTGAGGTATAAGAGAGGGCGCTACTCTTTCCCTTGAATTGTTCCACTTATCCTTGATCCCCGTAAAATGTTGAGTGTTAAGCAGTACCTTTTTTTGAGTCTTCGGTATGGCTCAAGCTGGGATTGAACCACCGTTCTCCTGAGCCATCTGAGAGCACTCAAACAATTATTGTAACTTTATATATATATATATATATATATATATAATGTATTTCTATTTTAGGTTAATCCCTAACCTGATGATCTGGAAAGATGAAACCTAGCTAGATTTCTTCTGGGCCATTAGATACTTTTATATATATATATATATATATATATATATATATATTGTCATCCGCAGACAGACTGTTTCGTTCTATCAGAACTCTTCAGTGTGGCTAGACCCGCAGGACGCTCGAAGCCGGGATCGAAACCCGTCTAACTTTACGATAGGTTAAGGTTTCAGACCACACAGCTACAAGCGGACTACGTTGGCTAAGGGAATTTTAAGGTATTTTATTTTTAGCAACAGCAGTAGCAGCCTTTGTTTACATTTTTTTTAATACCCTATCGGCTACCAGAGTGCTCAATTCTTACGAAGAGCTTTGCATTACGCTAGGGGCGGCCGACAATTCCTTCGCCAGAGTGCTCAACCCCCATGGGGGAGCGTATATATTGTCATCCACAGACAGACTGTTTCGTTCTATCAGAACTCTTCAGTGTGGCTAGACCCGCAGGACGCTCGAAGCCGGGATCGAAACCCGTCTAACTTTACGATAGGTTAAGGTTTCAGACCACACAGCTACAAGCGGACTACGTTGGCTAAGGGAATTTTAAGGTATTTTATTTTTAGCAACAGCAGTAGCAGCCTTTGTTTACATTTTTTTTAATACCCTATCGGCTACCAGAGTGCTCAATTCTTACGAAGAGCTTTGCATTACGCTAGGGGCGGCCGACAATTCCTTCGCCAGAGTGCTCAACCCCCATGGGGGAGCGTATATATTGTCATCCACAGACAGACTGTTTCGTTCTATCAGAACTCTTCAGTGTGGCTAGACCCGCAGGACGCTCGAAGCCGGGATCGAAACCCGTCTAACTTTACGATAGGTTAAGGTTTCAGACCACACAGCTACAAGCGGACTACGTTGGCTAAGGAATTTTAAGGTATTTTATTTTTAGCAACAGCAGTAGCAGCCTTTGTTTACATTTTTTTTAATACCCTATCGGCTACCAGAGTGCTCAATTCTTACGAAGAGCTTTGCATTACGCTAGGGGCGGCCGACAATTCCTTCGCCAGAGTGCTCAACCCCCATGGGGGAGCGTATATATTGGCGACTGTAGTCAAGGGTGACACGAATGTTCCCTTTTACATGATGGTGTAGGGAAGGGCGCTACTCCTTTCCCGGGATTCAACCACATCACCCTTGATCCGTACCTTATAGTGATTTACAATGCGCTTTTGCTTCGATGTGGCACAAGGCTGAATGAATATGGCACCCAAATGAGACTCGAACTCACTCGTGTAGGTTTGCTAGTCTAGCTTGCAAACCGTTACACCACCAGAGGTGCCCTTGATCCGTACCTTATAATGCTGAGTGTTAATCAAAAAGCATCAAGTTCCATTTTTTGAGTCTTTGGTATGATTCGACCTGTGATTGAACCCAGTTCTTCCGGGGCATTGGCGAACCTTCTAACCATTATGCCAATAATTAAAAGAAAGAAAAAAAGAAAGAAATGGAGGGGACAAAAAGTTATGGGCAAGTTGTTGATGTCAAGACAGGATGTAATGTCAATGTCTGGTGTTATCTTGATGCATCTAAAAAATGTTTTAAAGATTCACAGGCTCTTCAGTAACTGAAATCTTTCAGTAAGTTAGCCTATTTTATTTTAAGAAAAAAAATTATCTACTTATATACCCAATTGAGCAAAACGTGGCAATAAATACTATTACTAATATCATTCTTATCTTTAGTTAAAATTTGTTTTAGGGATTTCCATTCAAGATTAAAATTAAAATTATTTACATCTTTATATATTTTCTCATTTTGAATACTAGCATCCTAATTACCGTTAAAATCATTAAGAGTAGGTGCCCGTGGTGTAATAGTGATCGTCGTAGGAAATGGACACGGCGACACGAGTTCAAGTCCTAGACGAGGCCGATTGCATTTCACATAGCACTAATACCCTTGGGAAAGGTATGAATCCAATTATTCTCCCTCCAGCTATGGGTAAATAGTACGGCAGACTAGGTTCTTCAGCCCTGGTTAGGCAGCTAGTCTAGGAGAAGGAAAATTCTGAATTCAAACCTGTTAAACTCCGCTTAAAAATTGACCTCGTGTCATATCCTGCCCGAACGGAGGGGTTAGTAAATATGGTTAAAATCATTAATATCATTATACTAATTAATCATTAATAATTATATCACTAATAATAAAAAAAAACTATTATTACAATTAATGATTATTTTATTTACTCATTGAGACTTTTTCACATGTTTTAGCCGATGGTTTTCCACTGGTGTCTGAGTGACAGCAAGTCGCCACAAGTCTCCAGGACAATTCTCAGTATTCTGGCCGTTCTCAATAATGCAGAAGTTTGGATGATCTCCACTCGTCCTCCAAATTCCAAATTCTTCAGTCCCTTTAGTAATCCTTTAATTACTGTACCAAAGCACCAATCACAATTGGTATAATTGTCACCTTCATGTTCCATAGGTTTTTCAATTCCTGAACGAGGTCGAGGTACTTATCCTTCTTTTCACATTCTTTCAGTTTTATTCTGCAGTCAGCCGGGACAGCAAAGTCGACAATTTTGCAAGTTCTCTCTTTTTTATGTTGATTATTATACGGTTTTGGTCTTTTGGCCAAGATTAGGTGATCCATTTGTATGTTAAAGTCCCATAGGAGTTTATGTATGTCATGGACATACATACATAAGGACAGGTGCTGGGTTGTGCATATACCATTTGTTAGTGTGGTCAAATTTAAATTTCTTGCACATCTCCCAGTGAATCACCTTACCGACCCGGTCGTGTCTAGTCTTATACTCCTTCTGTGCTAATTTGCAGCATTCGCATATTATATGATTGATCGTTTCGTCTCAGTCACATAACCAACATTGGCTATTACTACTTCAACTACTACAACTGTTACCACATCACCAATACCAATAATAATACTGATACCATTAATTTTATTCTACTATTGTTATCACAATCATTTTTTCTATTATCAATCTTTATCATATGAGTTTAAATCTATTTTTATGGTGGCATTTAAAAATAATGATAGATAGATAGATTGTACCTTGTAAAATCCATGTCGACCAAGACAGATTCAGATTTTATAATGTAAAGAAAAGAAAGACTAGAATTAAATAAAAAAAAGTATTTCTCCTAATTCTTTTAACTCGGGTTATAAGCTAGGGTAGCGTAAACACTGTCAACAGTGCTTGGTGAAAATCGGTTTCTCGCCTAAACTATCATCAGAACAAGTAGTCTATTCTAATTCGGATATATATATATGTTCTATCAAGCTGGTATAAATATAGAAAACTTATATATATATATATATATATATATATATATATATATATATATACGTAGTACCTTCAATAGGACATTTTTTTGTACAGGTATTTAAAATTGTTGTAGACTCTTGAAAATTCAGTATGTTATTGCTATACGTCTTATGAGGTGACTGACCAATTGTTATGATTTCAGCTTCAAATGAACAGCTACAGCAGCAATTGGAATACACCCTACTAAAGCCTGATTGTCACAGTTGGTGAATTTCTAATATGCAATATGGACTTTAGAAGAACGATATGCATTAAAATTGTGTTTTAAACTTGGAAAAAATGTCATACGATGAAAGCTGGATCTACTGCTATGACCCAGAGACCAAGAGACAGAGTTGCCAGTGGAAGCATGCTGGCTCTCCCAGACCCAAGAAGGCCAGACAGAGCAAATCCACTCACAAACTTTTGATGATCCCTTTTTTTTGACAGCACTGGTGAGATCTACATGCACTGGGTTCCCACTGGACAGACAGTCAACAAGGAATTCTATGTTGAGGTTTTAAGGGAGTTCAGGATGAGATTCCGTCGGAAGAGGCCAGCACTCTTCAAATCGGCTCAGTGGCATTTCCACCAGGACAATGCACCAGTCCACAACTCCATCCTTGTTACACATTATTTGACCAAGATGGGCATCAAGACAATTCCTCAGCGTCACTATTGTCCAGACCTTGGTCCCTGTGACTTTTGGTTATTCCATAAGCTCAGAGGCTGTCGTTATGAGACAATTGAGACGATGAAGAGGCTGTGACGAAGGTCATTGACACGCTCACACAAGAGGACTTCCATGGGGCCTTCCAGAAGTTGTTGTAACGGTACAACAAGCGTATTGCAGCCAGAGGAGATTACTTCGAAGGGGACTAGAGTTTCATGTGTGTACTATCAATAAAAGTGCCCATACGAAAAAAGTCTGGAAACTTATTTAATGATCCTCGTATTTAATTTAGATCTCTATCTCCCCTCGAATATAGCAATTAATATTTGATTTACCGGTTAGATTTCTGAAACTACATCTAAGAAATTGACTTTTCGCTAAATTCCCTAGTCCTTTTACTTATATCTGCCTACTCTCTCACTCTCTTATATGTGTGCGTGCGTGCGTGTGTGTCTTTTTAAAATTATAATTATGCTATCTCTCTCTCTCTCTCTCTCTCTCTATATATATATATATATATATATCATGGTATGAGGTTTAATCAGATATCTCAGACTACCACAATCTCTATTATTGAAAAGACTTTAAACCAGTTAGGTACGAAGATGATCGCATGAACTTCCAAAACAATTAAACAACTGTTAGGAAACAACAATGACATCTAAACGAAACCTTATTCCGATGCAGGTATATAGAGATTTTATTTCCAAGACTGCCTGAAGGTGAAACAAGCGGAAAACTACCAAAAAGAATCAAGAAATACAAAAGACAGTTTAAATCAGATGATTTTATCAATGCATTTGTTATTCCTAACATTTCCAAAAACCACAAATTTGACATTTAGATATCATCATATTCATTCATGATAAAAACAAACGTAGAATCATAGAATCTCCCGCTATTTCACATTACAACACTATAGAACAAAGACCAGAATTCAATAAAATTTCACCTTACTTAGCCAAATAATATTGAAGGATCTCAACTATTTCTATTTTCCCTTTTCTTCACGTTTTCACTTTTCTTTCCTTCTATCTTTCCTTCTTTACTCTTCGCTCGTTTCTTCTTTCATTCTCCCCTCTCCACATATACAAACCAACTTTTCATTGACGCTATGTAATTAACTTGTTTTAAATTTTTTTTTTTTAGTTTTGAAAATCAAAAAAAAAAATCAACGTTTCATGACGTAACCTTTTCCAATATTTTTCGAACATTTTTCTGTATTCGTTTCAAACCTGTATTTTAAATTCTTAATTCCCACCCTGAAGATGAAAAAAACACTTTCTAACGGAAATTTTCGTAATTTCATATCTTAGATAATCCATGTCAAATCGCGTTTGTGTAACTAATTGATAAATCTTTTCTCATCCATGTAAATGTATTTTTCTTTCCGTTTTTTTGTACAACACACACACACACACACACACACACATATATATATATATATATAACCCAAACCCAAAAATCACACAACGTAGAAATATTTTTTATTGAAGCAATACACTTAATATTCTAATTTAGTGAATAAGATTATTTCCAGTCCAATTAGCTTCAGAATGGCTACTTTTTGTGATTCTTTCTCGTTAAGAACATCATTTATTATCATTCAAATTCTTTATATAACACAGATAACCCTAAAATATTTAATAAAATCTTTCATTCCTTCCCCAACAGAAGCTGCAATATCATCGACAAAGTGCTGTTACGAGAATTTAGCATACATATATATATACATATATATATATATATATATATATATATAATCATATACGAGAATTCAGTTAGCCTAAGGAGTAGAGTGTTCGCCAGTAGTCCAGGAGACCGAGGTTCAATCCTAGGTCAAGTCATACCAAAGACTCAAAAAATGGTTCTTGGTGCCTCCTTGCTTAGCACTCAGTATTATAAGGTGAGGATTAAGGGTAAAGTGGGGCAATCTTGGGAATGGAGTAGCACCCCCCTACACCTCTGTAAACTATCAATTGAAAAGGATGCCTTCGCGTCACCCTCAACAAAGGTCGCTGACTTTACTTTGCTTTTTATATATATAATGAAAAGTGTTACATACTGACCCCGGCCAAGCTGTCAAAAGAAGAAATGCACCAGTGTAAATAACAGGTGCATCCGGTCGAAGATATCAGGGGACAACCTTGACTGTCGAGGGGTTGAATTGAGTGCGAATTGTGACGCTCGCAGGAAGTAGGTGGACGTCAAATTATTATGTAACCCCGGCGACAGGAAGTTCAGATCAGTTGGAGAGAAGATGCTGGAATGAGAACCATGTCCCAGCAGAGGCTGGGCCTCCAGGCCCCCGGTTGAGCAGCCCAGGAGAACGGGAAAGAAAGGCTGTGATAGCCAGAAGAGTTGGGGTGGGGTCAATATGTTGCAGTCTTTGTTCGGTCTTCAACTCCCTCTCGCACATAACCCTTTCAATAAAGTGAGAGATATATTTTTCAAAAGAACTGTGTCCGCTCGTCATTATTGTGTTAAATATGTTTCTGCATGCATCTGCATATGAGTATACAACAAAAGCAATTAAGCTATTAAAAATGCTCGCTGGCAGAGCAAGTCTAAAACTTACATCATCAAAATCTTGTATTTACTCCATTCCGTAACATATATATATATATATATCGTCATCCACAGACAGATCTGTTTCGTTCTATCAGAACTCATCAGTGTGGCTAGACAATATCTCCCCGTAGCTGGGACCGAAACCCGGTTGACTCAAACGTTAAGCCAAAGCTTCTAACCATTTACCTACGAGGAGATATTAGCTACGAAGTACATTTTAAACGGTTATGAATCACAATTAATATTGTTTACATACATCCGTTTAACGGCCGCCGAGATCTCAATTCAAATACGAAGAGACTTGCAAAGGCGCTAATGGCAACACGATTATTTCTTCGCTAGAGAACTCAACCCTACGGGGGTAGGGGAGTATATATATATATATATATTGAATAATAGCCCACATGGTAAGAAAAAAAACGGGCAAGTGATTTGAAGATGAAAATATACAACGAATCACTGTCAAAGGGAAAAATATATATTGGAAAAAAAGAAAAGGCCAACCTTGTCATACCAATTGAAAAAATCAAAAGACACGCAATTGGTTGGTCAAAAAAACACCGTTAGGGCTGCTAAGCTACAATGCAAAAAATGTTCAATACTAAGTAGAACAAAATAGTATCAATAATTACTTAGCGAGTCAGGAACTAACCTACTATTGTTTCGCCTAAACGGCGCATCAGAGTACCTTATCCCGATATCCCTCTCTCTCTCTATATATATATATATATATATATAGAGAGAGAGAGAGAATGAAAGAGAGGGGAAAAAAGAAAGAAAGAGAAGGTATCTGTGTGTACGTGTGTGTGCCTGATGTGTCAATTTTTTATTCGTGCGATTGAACTGCAACATCTAATAAGTTCTTATTCAAACCACTCTCCGATAAGTATTGCCCAGGAGTGTAATAAATGTCTAACGCTGTTGTATCCATTGTTAACCTTGACAACTATCAGCATAAGAACCTGTATATATAACAATGTTCACCAACGAGTGAATGCTTCTTCAACTCTGTGTCATGTTAGGCATAAACCAAATAAATGTTTCTCTTCGCGAACCATCTTCCACTTTGCAATATATTTCTATGCATCTCAAATCCTGGGAGACTTTGCCGTAGACAATAAAATCGCTTGCTCGCTTGAGGAAATTTTGAAATCCAAACAACACGAATTCGTTTGCCTCTCGCTTTTTTCTTTTCTCTCTCTCTCTCTCTCTCTCTCTCTCTCTCTCTTCTTTTTCTTTTTTCTTTATTCTTTTTTCTTTTCTATTCCCAATGACGAGAGGTTGCATTTAAATGAAAGCTTTGCTGCATTTGACGAAGGGTAGGCATACGCACAAACAAATTATCATACATCAATATTGTCTTTCTCAGCGAATCAACACTGACCGTTTTATCAAACACAACAATATATAACGAAACGCAGTCGACAGCTTAGAAGAGGATTTACAATACTTCCGTGTCAGCAAAAACAAACAAATAATAACTTGTCTGACAAAAGCTTTAGCAATTTGCGTGCATGTCATTGTAGAAAAACATACAAGCCACTTCCTCACTACTGTTTCTTGTAGGATTCATCCAAGTAATCATTGTAAAACATTCCTTTGGGCTTATTACCTTGTCACAGTGGTTCAAAAGCTTAATCAATACGTTCAAGGTATTTCTAAGAAGAAATTGTGGGCAAGCTAGACTCACAGGTATACGTTTATTGCATAGTTTAATCTCTGATCTACAGATAGTTTCATGTCATGATTATTTAGTCATTAAGGTATTTTCTCTGGTTTCTTATAATCTTCATATAAGTTCATTATTCCATCATCAGAATAATTCCCTTTGCTCTCAATAACCTTTATGTAAGTTCATAGTATCATTTGTCAGTCATCAAATCATTTTTCCTGGATTTCAATGACCTTCAGATAAATTCATAGCATCGTTATTCAATGATCAAAGTATTTTCCCTGGCTTTCAACGACCTTCAGTTAAATCTATAGCATCGTTATTAAACCATCATATTATTTTCCATAGCTTTTAATGACTTTTAGATAAATTTATAGCATCATGATTCATTCATCAACTTATTTTCCAAACATTGCTTAAAATATGTTGCTTGGAGCTGACATATATTGAAGAACTAAGTAAACATTATATCTTCAATTTTCCAAACATTGAATAGAAAAAATGTCAAGACCTTCCACTTTAATATATCAGTTATAGATGGTCTTTCATTAAATACATTTACTCAGCTATTCAAAAGAGCATTTGTAACTTTAATATATTCGTCTAGACATTAGTAAACTAGAGATACTAAAAAAAATTCAATTCAAAGTTTCTAAAAAAGACGCTTGACTTGACAAAATAAAGTTATGACAACAACGTACCCCAATAAACAAAAGATTTCTCCAATTTCCTTGATGACCGAATGATGAAAGAGGTTAAATATCACAATCAGCCCGCAATCTGAAGATCATATCGACCCACAATTTGATAAAAAGAACAAATATGAAAAGGATCGTCTGTGTGAATAATCGAATCAGAATAGCTCTGGAAAGAAATTCAGACTTGTATAGAAGTGTCAACATTTTTTTTTATTGTATTACAATCTTCTTAAAATTCTATCTATATATCTGTGAAAATAAATCCTGACAACTGGGAAAAGATGGCATTGTGGAGATCTGAATGGACAATCCATGTGGATGAGGACTATACTAGTCTTGAGGGGTAACCCATTGAGCATGCAAACCTCAAGAATCAACTTAGGAAGGTAAGCATCTGTAATGTTGGCAAGATCGTGAATGGCTGAAGATGTCAAACATGCGGTCGGATTTTACTCTCTGTGGCTGGATATGTCAATCATCGGAAGTTACATGAAAAACGATCCGCCCACACAGGTTTGTCCCTAATAAAAGACAATGTGACCTGCACGGCGTATGATAAAGTTTGAAGTCGTTTTCTCATCTCAAGGTAGTGAAAGAGTATCAAATTCTACATTAATAAGCCACTTGAGGGAACATGAGCGGATTGGTTCTGATAGTCGGTTTGTGGGATTATCAGGGACGAAAGTGACCTGTAAAAGATTATACAGTTGCCAATTTTGTATTTGTCCGGTCGATCAAAGCGATACTTGTACAATGTAATGCATTACCTGTTATATAATAGAGTCGTCACTGACTAAACAGGTACACACACTGAGATTATCTGGTGAGTAGTTGGGTAGACATAATGCTGGATATAAAATAAGACCTGTCACAGGGCCCAGGATGCTTTTTTGCTCAATTGTGATCTAGCACATTACTCCTGGGAATGTTGAACTTATTCTTTGACGAGTTATCCAACTAGGACAACTCTGATATAATACCTGCGGTTGACATGATTATTGGTTATCTTGCTTCGGCTTGTCACTGGACAGCTGTCATCAAGATTTAGAGAGTGGTATTCGTGTAGTACAAGCGTTGGCCACTATAATACCATGATGTACAAATGTTCCCTTAAGATCTTTTCACCTACCAATCGTCCTTTCGAAAAAGTCCCATGGCGATGGAGATGTGATGACATATTCAAACCTGACAATTTTGAAGCATAAAATTACATACGAGTATATAGAAGTGGACGACAAGAGTCTTATCTTAACAACACCGTTTTATCCCCGAGTGACAAGGACTGACTTTGGGATAGACTGTTGTGTCTAGGCACACCTACTGCTCACAGAGACGGGGAAATGCTTATGGTGGAGAGGTGAGATCATGTAACTCGAGTGGAAGCTGAGAAAGATTACGCAGTTGCCATTAACTGTAAAGTAGGAAGTGACACAGGGTCAATTTTATCGGAGTTTAGTCTAAATTCAGAATTTTCCTTCTCCTAGACTGGTTTCCTAACCACAGATAAAGAACAAGGTTGGGAAAGTGAAAACAGATGGATTCTCAATGAAATTAATGTGTATTCAAAAACCGTCTCATTCAGGTTTTAATTTCGGATCACCGATTCCATTTCCTGCAACGATAACCATTCAGTTAAGCGCACATCTATCTATCTATCTATCTATCTGCAAGGACAGGATGTCACTTTTAATCGGTGTTTAACAGGTTTGAATTCAAAGTTTTCCTTCTCTTACACTGGTTGCCTCACCAAGGTTGAAGAACCTAGTCTGCCCTGCTATTTACCCATAGCTGGAGGGAGAATAAATAGATTCATACCTTTCCCATAGGTATTAGTGCTATGTGAAATGCAGCCCTGTCCTGGATTTGAACATGTGTCATCGTGTCCACTTCCTACAACGATAACCATTACATCGCGGGTGCCTTACTATCTATCTATCTATCTATCTATCTTAGTCTGTTCATCATCTAAGTCTGTTCCTTATTTATCTCAGTACCTTATCTATATTTTTATATCAGCATATTTTTTATCTCAGTCTGTTCATTATCTATCTATCTATCTATCTATCTATCCCTGTCTCTTCATATCTATCTCGTTCTGATCTATCTATATATCTATCTATCAGTCTGTTCATGATCTGTCTACAAAATATTGATAGCTTATGATAATAGCTAGTAATTTATTCATCAGAGACAAAGCTCCACAATCATTTTTCAGCATAGATTAAATCCAAAATTATTTTAAGCATACCTTGGCATGTCTGAAGGCCATAACAGCAGTTTGCTGCATGGAAATCGAACTGTTACCGCGAAGTTTATTTACTAAGATCATTATAAGTTAGCACAAGGTCATGAATATGAGGAGTCTGTTAGGCTTGAACCAAGGATAGTTGTCAATTGATCCACCTTCAGGATAATCTTACTGATTCTTACTCGAATTTTGTCGGTCGATATATTTTTCTAAGATTGTCATAGACTGCAACAACAGCAAAGATCGGGATCCAACTTATAAAATGATCTACGAGACATGTAAAAATCCCTCTACGGTAGACAAACGGCATATCCAAAATTTTCCCCTCAACACTTTTTCACTTGATCACCCTCTTAGTTATTGTATAATCATTTGTTATCTTCAATTTTCCATCTCTAATCTGTTTGTAAACTTGTAAATCTTGATCCGGAGATAAACTGAGAATTGACACTGCGTTGTAGAAATAAATATAAGAAAAATGAAGCAAACTGATCGAGGTTGGTGGGATTTTACGGCATCTCAACCCTTGTAGGTTGCTTAATGCCGAATCCTGTTTATATATATATATAATTTGTTGACAAATAGTTTGTTGGTAACATTTTAAACAATCTAGAGCTCACTTTTTTTACACACAGTTTGATAGTTTCAATTTTTGCTAACACTAATTCGAGGAGCATACGATAAGTTTCCAGACTTTTTTCGTATGGCTATTTTTATTGATAGTACACACATGAAACTCTAGTCTCCTTCGAACTAATCTCCTCTGGCAGCAATGCACTTGTTGTACCGTTCGAACAACTTCTGGAAGGCCCTATGGAAATCCTCTTGTGTCAATGATCTTCGTCACAGCCTCTTTTATCTCCTCAATTGTCTCATAACGACAGCCTCTGATCTTAGGGAATAACCAAAAGTCACAGGGACCAAGGTCTGGAGGAGGGAGGCTGAGAAGCTGTCTTGATGCCCATCTTTGTGAAATAGTCTGTGATAAGGATGGAGTTGTGGACTGGTGGCATTTCCACCAGTGGCATTTCCACAGTGGCATTTCCAGGTGGAAATGCCACTGACCCGATTTGAAGAGTGCTGGCCTCTTCCGAAGGAATCTCTTCCTGAACTCCTTTAAAACCTCAACGTAGTATTCCTTGTTGACTGTCTGTCCAGTGGGAACCCAGTGCATGTAGATCATGCCAGTGCCGTCAAAAAAAGGGATCATTGAAAGTTTGTGGGTGGATTTGCTCTGTCTGGCCTTCTTGGGTCTGGGAGGGCCAGTATGCTTCCACTGGGAACTCTGTATCTTGGTCTCCGGGTCATAGCAGTAGATCCAGCTTTCATTGCATGGCATTTTTTCCAAGTTTAAAACAGAATTATATTGCATATTTGTTCTTCCTCACGTTCAGATTGCATTTTTGAAATTCACCAACTGTGACAATCAGGCTTTAGTAGGGTGTATTCCAATTTCTGCTGTAGCTGTTCATTTGAACCTGAAATCATAAAAATTGATCAGTCATCTCATAAGATGTATAGCAATAGCATACTGAATTTTCAAGAGTCTACAACAATTTTAAATGCCTGTACAAAAAAGTCTGGAAAGTTATTGAAGGCACCACGTAATTCTATTCAAAATTAATCATTTGCTCGCAGACAATAAAGGATTTCAAGTATGGTTATTTAACACAAATAATTATATTCAACATTACTCATTCGTTTGCACACAGTTAAATGGTTTTAAGTATTGTTCTTTAATACTACTAGTTCTATTCAACATTATTCATTCGATTGCACACAGTTTAATGGTTTCTAGTATGGAAAATGATAAGATAATTCTATTTGACCCATAGATAGGAACATAACAGGTTCCACTAATACAGGTCAAAGTGGACTTGGGAGTAATAGCAAAGGCGAAGAACTCCACATTCTCTAGATCTCCAGATATGGGGCCTCATGGACAGCTATCAATAGGCTATCGATTATATGGAAATCAGACCTAACCGATAAAATGAAACGCAGTTTCTTCCAGGCAGCGGTCACATCGATACTGCTATACGGATGCACTACATGGACGCTAACAAAACGGCTGGAGAAGAAGTTAGACGGCAATTACACAAGAATGCTGCGTGCAATCCTGAACAAGTCCTGGCGACAACACCCCACAAGACACCAACTGTACGGCCGCCTGCCTCCTATCACGAAAACTATTCAAGTTAGACGAACCAGACATGCAGGACACTGCTGGAGAAGCAGGGACGAACTCATAAGAGATGTACTCTTATGGACCCACACACATGGCCGTGCAAAAGCAGGACGACCAGCACGAACATACATTCAGCAGCTGTGTGATGATACGGGATGTTGTCCTGAGGACCTGCCTAGGGCGATGACCGATAGGGAGGAGTGGCGAGAGAGGGTCAGGGATATCCGTGCTACCAGCGCGACATGATGATGATGAAGTTATTGCACAGAAAATTCCTTCTTGATACAAATATTTTCCGACACTACGTCATTGCTTCTGACAAAATTTAAGAATCACCCTTTTAATAAAAACAAGTAAAGAATCTGATTTCTGTTTTCGTCTCTAAATAAATCAGTGAAATTGATACAATAAATCAGTGTCGGGCGTATCAATTCAAATTATAATTTTTCTCTCCTTTTTATTTTCTAAGTTTTCTTTCTCTCTCTCTCTCTCTCTCTCTCTCTCTCTCTCTCTCTCTTTTACGTATTTACCAACACAACCAACCTCGAGCTGGTTACAACACAAGGACAGTTTTCAAAAGGTTTGAACTCAGAGTTTTCTTTTATTAGACCGGTTGCCATAACAAGGTTAAAGAGTCCAGCCTGCCCTACCATTTTATCTACTGCTGGAGGATGAACAGTAGGATTCATACCTTAATAAAAAGTATTAGCGCTACGTGAGATACATAGAGTCATATCCAGGATTCGAACTCGGGTCGCTGTACCCATTTCTTACGACGATATCCATTACGCCTTGAGCGCCTCTTCATGCCTTTTTTTAAGGTTTCGATATTTGCCAATGTCTCCTACCAGACAAGGCTTGAAACAAGGTCAAAAGTCCAAAGGCCGATTAAAGTGGGGATAAAGGGGAGGGGAAGGTCAGGAACGAGCCGAGACTCGAACCCTGCTGGTCTCGGCTGCTCATCGGCTCATTTGGTGCAATGTGAGCCTGATGAGCCAGGTGGTTTCACGAACCCAAATGTGGGTCCGAGCAGGTATGCCGGTTTTTTAAAAGGTTTTTTTAAAGGTTTCTTTCGTTTTTAGATTATGTTTCTTTTTATTTCTTTTTTTTATTTTATTACTTTTTTTCCGGTATTTTGTTTATTTTTAGTTTTATTGTTATGTTTTTTACTGGTGGTCTCCGCAGAGTAGTGACTTATTGGCGGGACCGCCGAATCGTAGTAAGCGAATTCCAATTCCACTTATGATATAACGATTGCTTTCGGACAAATACACTCGGGAAAGGTTTGAAATCTTTATCCTCCTAGCTATTGGTTAAACGGTACCACTGCTGTTTTTCTTTGGAATTTAAATAACCCACGAAGGTTGAAATGCCATTAAACAAAGAAACCAAACCAAACGTAGCTTTCGGGATTTCTATTCTTGGCTTTTCTTCTTTATCTATTTATTTATTTAGATTTTTTTCATTCCCGAATTTATTATTCTTCCTTTCTTTCTTTTCTGGATTTCCTTTTTCTTTTTTCTTCCTTTTTTTCTTTTCTGGATTTTTTCTTCCTTTCTTTCTTTTTTAAATTTTCTTTCTTTCTTTTTTTTCTTCCTTTCTTTCTTTTTAAATTTCCTTTTTCTTTCTTTTTCTTTCTTTCTTTCTTTTCTGAATTTTCTTTTTCTTTCTTTTGTTCTTACTTTCTTTCTTCCCTGGATTTTCTTTTTTGTCTTTTTTCTTCCTTTCTTTCTTTTCTTTCTTTTCTTTTTCTTTCTTCTTTTTTCCTTTCTTTCTTTTCTGAATTTCCTTTACCTTTTTTTTTCTTCCTTTCTTTCTTTTCTGGATTTTCTTTTTCTATTTTCTTCCTTTCTTTCTTTTTTAAATTTTCTTTTTCTTTCTTTTTTCTTTCTTCCTTTCTTTTCTAGATTTTCTTTTTTTTTTTCTTTTTTGTTCCTTTCTTTCTTCCCTAGATTTTCTTTTACTTTCTTTTTCTTCCTTTCTTTCTTTTTAGAATTGTCTCTTTCTTTCTTCTTTTTTACTTTCTTTTTTTTCGGAATTTTCTTTTACTTTCTTTTTTGTTTGTTTCTTTCTTTTCTGGATTTTCTTTTCTTTTTTCTTCCTTTCTTTGTTTTTTAAATTTTCTTTTTTTTTCTTCTTTTCTGGATTTTCTGGATTTTCTTTTTCTTTCTTTTTTCTTCCTTTCTTTCTTTCCTGGATTTTCTTTTTCTTTCTTTTTCTTCTTTCCTTTCTCTTCTGAATTTTCTTCCTTTTTTCTTCCTTTCTTTCTTTCTTTTCTGAATTTTCTTCTTCTTTCTTCTTTGTTCCTTTGTTTCTTTTCTGAATTTTCTTTCTTTTTTCTTCCTTTCTTTCTTTCCTGAATTTTCTTTTTTTTTTCGTTTTTCTTCCTTTCTTTTTTTTCTGAATTTTCTTTTTCTTTCTTTTTCCTTCCTTTCTTTTTTAAATGAATTTTCTTTTCGTTTCTTTTTTTTTGGCCCTTTCTTTCTTTTATGAATTTTATTTTTCTTTCTTCTTTCTTTTTTCTGTCTTTTCTGAATTTTCTTTTTCTTTCTTTTTTTATTCTTTTCTTTCTTTTCTGAATTTGTTTCTATCTTTTCAAGATTTTCATTTTCTTTCTTTCTATTTTCCTTTCTTTTTTTTCTGAGTTTTCCTTTTCTTTTTCTTTTTTTTCTTCCTTTCTTTCTTTTCTGAATATTTTGTCTTTCTATTTTTCTTCTTTTCTTTATTTTTCTGAATTTCCTATCTTTTTTTTCTTTTCTTCCTTTTCTGAATTTTCTTTTTCTTTTTTTCTTCCTTTTTTTTGCTTCCTTTCTTTCTTTTCTGAATTTTTTTTCTTTATTTCTTTTTTTCCTTTCTTTCGTTCCTGATTTTTCTTTTCCTCAAATGGATTTTCTTTTTTCATTTCTTTTATGAGTTTTTTTTTTTAATCATTTTTTCTTCCTCTTTGTTATTCTTTCTTTCTTTTTTGGATTATTTCTTTGTTTCTTTGATGTCTATTCTTTTGTCTTAAAAGTTTTCTTTCTTTCTTTTTTTCTTTCCTTCTTTTCTGATGCTTCTTTCTTTCTTTTTTTCTTTCTTTCTTTCGTTTCTGATGCTTTTCTTTCTTTCTTTCTTTCTTTCTTTCTTTCTTTCTTAATCTGCTTTATCTTTTTTATTTGATTTCTTGAAATTTTGTTCTTTCTTTTATGCGAGTTCTTTTTTCATTTTTCTTCCATGCTTTTCTTTCTTTCTTTTTTGCATTTTTTCTTCGGTTTTCTTTCTTTTCTTTTACTAAATATATTTTCCTTCTTATACGAGATTCTTTCTTTCTTTCTTCCTTTTCCTTTTTAAATTTTTTTCTATTTTCTATCATTTTTTGCGTATTTTTCTTGCTTTCTTTCTTTCCTTTCTTCCTTCTTTCTTTTTCTTTTCTTTTTCTGAATATTTTTTCTTTATTACACGACCAATCATTATTTCGTTCTTTCTTTCTCTCCCTTTTCTTTCTTTTTTAAAAATTTATTACTTTAATTCTTTTCTTGATTTTCTTGATTCATTTTTTCATTGTTTTCTTCTATCTTTCCTTTTCTTTACACTCTCATACGATTAACCATTACTTCACCCTTCCTTCCTTCTCTCTCTCTCTCTCTCTCTCTCTCTCTCTCTCTCTCTCTCTTTTCTTACTTTTTTAAAAATATATTTCTTTTCTTGATTTTCTTGATTCTTTTTTTAATCTTTTTCTTCTTTCTTTCTTTTTCTTTACTTTTTGCATATTTGTTCTTTCATATAAGATGTGCCAATATTCAATTGGTTGGTTGGTTGGTTGGTTGGTTGGTTTTACAGTGTATCGATTCATTTCGGGTCATTTACAGCTGAATTAAATTTCAAACATTTCAGTTTAGTGTAAGTATTATTTCTATATATATATAGACCGGACATTGGCCTAGCGGTTAGAGTGTTCGCCAATGGCCCGGGAGACTTGGGTTCAATCCCAGGTCGAGTCATACCAAAGACTCAAAAAATGGTACTTGATGCCTCCTTGCTTAACACTCAGCATTATAAGGTACGGATCAAGGGTAAAGTAGAGCAATCCAGGGAAGGAGTAGCGCCCTCCCCTACACCTTGGTGTAGTAGCTATCGAAAAGGGAACCTTCTGCTTACCCTCGACTATGGTCGCCAACTTATTATTTCTATATACAAACAGTTAAATATCTAAACAATTATATTTTAAACAATGCAGTTTCGCATAAGTACACAGTTTCAATGTCAAAAACAGTTTTATTTCAAGCAATTCAGTTTAGTGTAAGTACACAGTTTAGTTCTACATAAAAGCAGTTCTATTTCAAACAGTTCAGTTTAGCATAAGTACACAGTTTAGTTCTATTTGACCCATGGATAAGACTCTATCAGGTGCTACCATTCCGAGCCAGAGTGGACCTGGGAGGGATGACAATGAAAGGGTACTCCGCATTCCCCAAAACTCGAGCATTACTGGAACCTCACCATCAGATTGTTTAGTGTCATATCCAAGACGCTCATTAAGAGAGTTTACTACTCTGCAGAAAAGCAGTCGGTGTATTCTACAGTCCCAGCCGACCGGGCAAACCAATGTTTATTTCTTTCTTTATCTTGTGAATTTTCATTCTTTTTTTAATGTGTTTTCGTTCTTCGTTTCTTTTATGAATTTTTCCTTTGTTAGTTTTTCTTTCTTTCTTTTTAGTTTTCTTTCTTAACTTAATCGATGTTGATTATTTCTCTTAAAAACTTTCTTTCTTCAGTTCTAATTCGGCTCATTTCTTTTTCTTTATTCCCTAGTTCATCGTTTTTATTCAATCTGTTCTTATTTCTTGAATTTTCCTTCTTTCTTTCATTAGTTTTCTTTCTTTATTTCTTTCTTTGTTTTTCTTTCTTACTGTTTTTCACTGAATGTTTGTTGTGTTTTTTTACTTTTTCTTTTAGACTTGACACTACTTTTTTCTTTCTTGTCTTTCTTTCTTTAATAAGTTTATTTCCTCAATTCTTTCTTTGTATTTCTGTTTGACTGAATATTTGTTTGTTTGTTGCTTTTTTTCGTAAGACTTAAGATTATTTCTTTCTTTATTTTCTGAATTTTCATCCTTTCTTTAATAAGTTTATTTCTTCATTTCTTTCTTTCTATATTTAACTGAATCTTTGTCGTTTTGTTTTCTTATAAGACTTGACTCTATTTCTTTCTTTCTTCTCTAAATTTTCTTTCTTTCTTTATTAAGTTTATTTCCTCAATTCTTTTTTTCGTTTTTCTGTTTGACTGCATATTTGTTTGTTTGTTGCTTTTTTTCATAAGACTTAAGATTATTTCTTTCTTTATTTTCTGAATTTTCATCCTTTCTTTAATAAGTTTATTTCTTCATTTCTTTCTTCGTTTTTCTTTCTTTCTATGTTTGACTGAATATGTTATCTTTCTAATAACACTTGTCATTCTTTCGCTCTTTTTTTTTTTTTTTTTTTTTTGGACTAGAAGTTCTTTTCTTTCGTTTACTTATTTTACGCAATGGATCAAGAATTCCTTTAATCTTAGTTATTGATTGATTTTTACCTTCTGCTATCAACATGTCAAATCATGTTACTTTGAAAGCATTGATTTTTTTTTAAAATTGGATCTGAATCTTTCCACTGATACTTCACTTGACACCATCTTCTTTTCTACCTTTTCTTGAGATTATGCCAAATGCATTTATTTGCTGTTGAGCTGATTTGTTAGGTGTGAGTTTAGCTATGGAGGTCAACGTTAAAACCAAATGCGTACAGAGTCTGAAGAAACGGTAGCTAATACATTTTTGAAATTTAAAGATTATGCCTTTTTTATTCTTTATTTTTATTCTTATTTAGATAATAAAATACCACCCAGCAACACCAGGATATCAGAGCACGAATTCGTTATCAAAAAGCTGATGCATACCAGCAAAACTTGAGATTTGTTCAACAAGTTAAAAGAGCACAATCATCAGGACAATTCAGAATTGATAAAAAGCCAAAAGACGAAAACTGTGCAAATCCTGACTCTAATAGGTAGATATTATATAAGAAAAAATTATGATAATGTTGGTTGGTTTGCTGTTTCGTTTTTATGGCATATCAACCTTTGTAGGTTATTTAATGGCAAATACATTGTCATACAAATAATCAGTTCCATTCTAAACGATTCAATTTAGCATGATTGCACAGTCTAATTGTCAAAAGCATTTCTATTTCAAGCTATTCAGTTTAGTCAAACAATTCTATTTCAAACAATTTAGTTTAGTATAAGCATAGTTTTTTTTTACGCTCAGTTAAATGTCAAAACAGTTCTATTTCGAACAATTCAGTTTGGCATAAGTATGCAGTTTAAATACCAGTGCAGTTCTATTTCAAGCCATTCAGTTTAGCATAAATACGCAGTTTAAATGCAAAAACAGTTAACACTCGAAACCATGGTTTAGTTCTATTTGACCAATAGATAGAACTCCATCAGGTGGTACCACTCCGGGCCAGAGTGGACCTGGGAGCGATGGCAATGAAGGGGTACATCGCATTCCCCAAAGCCCGTGCATTACTGGAACCTCATCATCAGATTGTTTAGTGTCACATCCAAGACACTCGATGGGAAAGTCTTACCTCTCTGCAAAGATACAGTCGGTGTAGTCTAAAGCCCCAGCCGACTGGGCAAAAATTAAAATAAGGAAGATTATATTGCTTCAATATTCTAAATGCGCAGGGCTTTCCAACCTAAAAAAATATATCACACGAAGTTTGACACTTGTGGCAATTATGTATATATTTACTTAAACTACCTACTTTTAACAGGATGTGACACAAGGTTAATTTTTAAGCAGGTCTGAATGCAGAGTTTTCCTTCTCCTAGACTGGTTTCTCAACCAAGGCTAAAAAACCCATGCTGCCCCACTATTTGTACCATTACAGTGTCAAAGTGATATTTTTCGATCCCGTAATGACCCCACAGTGGTAACAAGGTGACAAACGCAGGAAACGCCGTTAAACTACACAAAACTTTATTTACCACTATGTAGCAAATAGTCACTGGGAGAAAGAAAGGGAGGATAAAACATGAGCCAACCGGGTTACTAGATAATTATAAGCCACAAATTCTACGGAGAAAAAAATGAGCAAACACAGACCTTGACTTTTTTTCTGGTTTTAACATGCTTGTCCGCAGGGTCGAACACAGCCTAACGCTCTCTTTGAAATGCATCCCCAACTTGGGAATCGGGAACTTTCTTCTCCTTACATTTTCGTATCTTGGGTTCTACTGACGTGTTTACCATATCACTTATTGCCGTCAAATCCAGAAAAGACTCTAGTCGCCCCCTCTCTTCCGCCCGGTGTCGGCTGAGAAACATCCACTTCACCTCGCATTCGCGCATGCGTACAAGAATTTTTGATATCCAGTTTTCCCTCATTTTATCTATTATTACGAGTGCCTCCGCCTGGCCATTCGGAGACTGTCTGCTTTATTTATTCATTTATTCAATTTTCTACGGACCGTTCAATTATGTTAAACAATTTACTCATAACTAGAGAAAGAACAGATAGATTCGGGCCTTTTGCATTAACGCTAAGTAAAGAGCAAACAGCAACGACGATAATCGTTACGCTACGTGCGTATGTAACAAGATACAGTGTCGCCTTTAAATAGATATTCTCCTACCACCTTTTTAATTAGCAAAAACATTTAAGAAACGACGATGCAAAAATGTAAATATAAAATACCCAATGAACGCAATTCCCAAAACTCTTGTCATAAAATAACCCTAGACCTATTGGAATGCCGTTAAAATCGACCAACTGACGTAAAACTACGACTTTTTTTAATTAACACAGTAGGGTCCTATAGTAAAAATGTCTTCTTCTTTATACTGAGAAGAAAGAAAAGTGATTGAATCAAAGATCAATTTAGGGGGGGGTCCTCCTCGTGGTGTAATGGTTAAAGCAATGGACTGTGGAATCGTAGTAAGCGAGTTCGTACTCCAGTCGCGCTATTACGTTCACTTTCGGGCAAATACCCTTGGTAAAGGTATGAACCCCCTTATCCTCCTAGCTATGGGTTAAATAGTACCACTACTGTTCTTCTAGGAGAATAGCCTTGGCATTAAATAACCTACAAAGGTTGATATGCCATTAAACAAAGAAACTAAACCAAACCAAAGATCAATTTAGAAACTTGTTGCTTCACACAATCCTTGTCGGAAAATACATTAAACCAGTTAACTTTCGTTCAGAGTACAGGAAATTGAGTGCTAGTTAAGAATTGAAGGGATTAACTCAGTTTCAGAGGTTTAACGAACACTCTTAAAAGCTAATAAAATAAAACTGTTATCCACTGGTCAATATTTCTCTTAGAACAATAAAAGGGAGCGCAATATTCATAGTTTACAAAACCTAGAAGAAATAGGTAACGACCCAAATGCAATGAATATTTTTTATCGATTTTATGGCATTTTTATATCTTCCGATGGGAATTTATCTGGAAGTTTGCCAGCCCGATCAGCTAAGTTACTGGAGAATACACCGATTGCATCTCTGCAAAAAGTTAAGATCCCCACCTCCAACGTGTGTCTTAGATATAACCCGAAAATATCTAATGATGAGGCTCCAGTCAGGGACCTTTGGGGAATGCCGACTACCCATTCATTGCCATTACTCCCAGGCCCACTCTGATCCGGAGTTGTAGCGTTTGTTAGAATGCTATCCATGGATCAAATAGAACTGGTTAATAATTTACTGTACTTGAAACCATTTAACTATGTGCAGACAAACGATTAACATTAGACAATTATTATTATTAGATAGCAATACTTGAAACCATTTAACCGTGTGCAAACAATAAATTGCAATACTTGAAATCATTTTACTGTGTACAAACAAATAGGTTCTGGCTCGTTTAAAAACAATGTTCCGTACTAACTATTCCCTTCATCATCATCTTCTTGTCGTGCCATCAGCACAGATATACCTTACCCTCTCCCGCCACCCCTCCCTATCGTTCATCGCTTCCGGCTTGTCCTCAGGGCTACACCCCGTATCCTCACAGAGCTGGTGTATGTAAGTTAGAGCTGGTCACTCTGCCTTTGCTCGGCCATGTGAGGGGGTCCATATGAGTACATCACTTATGAGCTCGTCACTACTTTTCCAGCAGTGTCCTGCATGTCTGGTTTGTCTAACTTTATAGTTTTCGTGATGGGTGGTATGAGGCCGTATAGCTGCTGCTTTGTGGTGTGTTGTTTCCAGGACTTGTTCAAAATTGCTTGCAGCATTCTTGTGTAATTGCCGTCAAGCTTTTTCTCCATCCGTTTCGTTTGCGTCCATGTGGTTGATCCATACAGCAGTATTGACACGACTGCTGCTTGGAAGAAACTGCGTTTCATTTTATCGGTCTGGTCTGACTTCCATATGACCGATGGTCTGTTGATGGCTATCCTTGCCTTTGCTAGTCGCGTGTCGATGTCTGTCTCGGTTGATGAGAAACTGCTTTCTAAGTAGGTGAACTATTCACTTAAACATTATATATATGCATCAAATGACCATCAAGGTTTGATATGTCATTAAAACAAATAACATAGCCTCAACGGAAGTTTGTGTGGTATAACGGTTCTCGTTGTAGTACCTGGACTCAGCGGGCCGATTTCAAATCCTAGATGAAGCTGTTTGAGTTTCTTTTCATGCAAATGTTCTTTGTAAATGCGTGGATTTTTTTTGTCTTCTCTCTCTATATGTCATGAACAAATAGTAAGATAGGACTCTTTAGACTTTGTAAGGTAACCACTCTGAGAGAAAGAAAAACTGAATTCAAAAGTTGGAAGCATAGGTTTAACAATTCCACTTCATAAAAATCTACTTGCGACTGAAACCGCAGCCTCAGCACTGATTGAGCGTAGATGCAGTCCTATACCCGTTAAAGAGTTATTAGCTTTACACTCACCAAGGAGTCTTCAATCCGCTATTCCTCAGGAATTTTGCAGCCTGTACTCCTTTTGTATTCTGTAACACTCTACCGCTTAAGGGTTCTGCTGCCTTTAACTCCTCAGGGCTTCTTCAACGTATTCCTCAATGAATCTTAACCCGCTATCCCTCTGGGATTTTGCAGCCTGTACTCCTTTTGTATTCTGTAACACTCTACCGCTTAAGGGTTCTGCTGCCTTTAACTCCTCAGGGATTCTTCAACGTATTCCTCAATGAATCTTAACCCGCTATCCCTCTGGGATTTTGCAGCCTGTACTCCTTTTGTATTCTGTAACACTCTACCGCTTAAGGGTTCTGCTGCCTTTAACTCCTCAGGGATTCTTCAACGTATTCCTCAATGAATCTTAACCCGCTATCCCTCTGGGATTTTGCAGCCTGTACTACTTTTGTATTCTGTAACACTCTACCGCTTAAGGGTTCTGCTGCCTTTAACTCCTCAGGGATTCTTCAACGTATTCCTCAATGAATCTTAACCCGCTATCCCTCTGGGATTTTGCAGCCTGTACTCCTTTTGTATTCTGTAACACTCTACCGCTTAAGGGTTCTGCTGCCTTTAACTCCTCAGGGATTCTTCAACGTATTCCTCAATGAATCTTAACCCGCTATCCCTCTGGGATTTTGCAGCCTGTACTCCTTTTGTATTCTGTAACACTCTACCGCTTAAGGGTTCTGCTGCCTTTAACTCCTCAGGGATTCTTCAACGTATTCCTCAATGAATCTTAACCCGCTATCCCTCTGGGATTTTGCAGCCTGTACTCCTTTTGTATTCTGTAACACTCTACCGCTTAAGGGTTCTGCTGCCTTTAACTCCTCAGGGCTTCTTCAACGTATTCCTCAATGAATCTTAACCCGCTATCCCTCTGGGATTTTGCAGCCTGTACTCCTTTTGTATTCTGTAACACTCTACCGCTTAAGGGTTCTGCTGCCTTTAACTCCTCAGGGATTCTTCAACGTATTCCTCAATGAATCTTAACCCGCTATCCCTCTGGGATTTTGCAGCCTGTACTCCTTTTGTATTCTGTAACACTCTACCGCTTAAGGGTTCTGCTGCCTTTAACTCCTCAGGGATTCTTCAACGTATTCCTCAATGAATCTTAACCCACTATCCCTCTGGGATTTTGCAGCCTGTACTCCTTTTGTATTCTGTAACACTCTACCGCTTAAGGGTTCTGCTGCCTTTAATTCCTCAGGGATTCTTCAACGTATTCCTCAATGAATCTTAACCCGCTATCCCTCTGGGATTTTGCAGCCTGTACTCCTTTTGTATTCTGTAACACTCTACCGCTTAAGGGTTCTACTGCCTTTAACTCCTCAGGGATTCTTCAACGTATTCCTCAATGAATCTTAACCCGCTATCCCTCTGGGATTTTGCAGCCTGTACTCCTTTTGTATTCTGTAACACTCTACCGCTTAAGGGTTCTGCTGCCTTTAACTCCTCAGGGATTCTTCAACGTATTCCTCAATGAATCTTAACCCGCTATCCCTCTGGGATTTTGCAGCTGTACTCCTTTTGTATTCTGTAACACTCTACCGCTTAAGGGTTCTGCTGCCTTTAACTCCTTAGGGATTCTTCAACGTATTCCTCAATGAATCTTAACCCGCTATCCCTCTGGGATTTTGCAGCCTGTACTCCTTTTGTATTCTGTAACACTCTACCGCTTAAGGGTTCTGCTGCCTTTAACTCCTCAGGGATTCTTCAACGTATTCCTCAATGAATCTTAACCCGCTATCCCTCTGGGATTTTACAGCCTGTACTCCTTTTGTATTCTGTAACACTCTACCGCTTAAGGGTTCTGCTGCCTTTAACTCCTCAGGGATTCTTCAACGTATTCCTCAATGAATCTTAACCCGCTATCCCTCTGGGATTTTGCAGCCTGTACTCCTTTTGTATTCTGTAACACTCTACCGCTTAAGGGTTCTGCTGCCTTTAACTCCTCAGGGATTCTTCAACGTATTCCTCAATGAATCTTAACCCGCTATCCCTCTGGGATTTTGCAGCCTGTACTCCTTTTGTATTCTGTAACACTCTACCGCTTAAGGGTTCTGCTGCCTTTAACTCCTCAGGGATTCTTCAACGTATTCCTCAATGAATCTTAACCCGCTATCCCTCTGGGATTTTGCAGCCTGTACTCCTTTTGTATTCTGTAACACTCTACCGCTTAAGGGTTCTGCTGCCTTTAACTCCTCAGGGATTCTTCAACGTATTCCTCAATGAATCTTAACCCGCTATCCCTCTGGGATTTTGCAGCCTGTACTCCTTTTGTATTCTGTAACACTCTACCGCTTAAGGGTTCTGCTGCCTTTAACTCCTCAGGGATTCTTCAACGTATTCCTCAATGAATCTTAACCCGCTATCCCTCTGGGATTTTGCAGCCTTTACTCCTTTTGTATTCTGTAACACTCTACCGCTTAAGGGTTCTGCTGCCTTTAACTCCTCAGGGATTCTTCAACGTATTCCTCAATGAATCTTAACCCGCTATCCCTCTGGGATTTTGCAGCCTGTACTCCTTTTGTATTCTGTAACACTCTACCGCTTAAGGGTTCTGCTGCCTTTAACTCCTCAGGGATTCTTCAACGTATTCCTCAATGAATCTTAACCCGCTATCCCTCTGGGATTTTGCAGCCTGTACTCCTTTTGTATTCTGTAACACTCTACCGCTTAAGGGTTCTGCTGCCTTTAACTCCTCAGGGATTCTTCAACGTATTCCTCAATGAATCTTAACCCGCTATCCCTCTGGGATTTTGCAGCCTGTACTCCTTTTGTATTCTGTAACACTCTACCGCTTAAGGGTTCTGCTGCCTTTAACTCCTCAGGGATTCTTCAACGTATTCCTCAATGAATCTTAACCCGCTATCCCTCTGGGATTTTGCAGCCTGTACTCCTTTTGTATTCTGTAACACTCTACCGCTTAAGGGTTCTGCTGCCTTTAACTCCTCAGGGATTCTTCAACGTATTCCTCAATGAATCTTAACCCGCTATCCCTCTGGGATTTTGCAGCCTGTACTCCTTTTGTATTCTGTAACACTCTACCGCTTAAGGGTTCTGCTGCCTTTAACTCCTCAGGGATTCTTCAACGTATTCCTCAATGAATCTTAACCCGCTATCCCTCTGGGATTTTGCAGCCTTTACTCCTTTTGTATTCTGTAACACTCTACCGCTTAAGGGTTCTGCTGCCTTTAACTCCTCAGGGATTCTTCAACGTATTCCTCAATGAATCTTAACCCGCTATCCCTCTGGGATTTTGCAGCCTGTACTCCTTTTGTATTCTGTAACACTCTACCGCTTAAGGGTTCTGCTGCCTTTAACTCCTCAGGGATTCTTCAACGTATTCCTCAATGAATCTTAACCCGCTATCCCTCTGGGATTTTGCAGCCTGTACTCCTTTTGTATTCTGTAACACTCTACCGCTTAAGGGTTCTGCTGCCTTTAACTCCTCAGGGATTCTTCAACGTATTCCTCAATGAATCTTAACCCGCTATCCCTCTGGGATTTTGCAGCCTGTACTCCTTTTGTATTCTGTAACACTCTACCGCTTAAGGGTTCTGCTGCCTTTAACTCCTCAGGGATTCTTCAACGTATTCCTCAATGAATCTTAACCCGCTATCCCTCTGGGATTTTGCAGCCTGTACTAATTTTGTATTCTGTAACACTCTACCGCTTAAGGGTTCTGCTGCCTTTAACTCCTCAGGGCTTCTTCAACGTATTCCTCAATGAATCTTAACCCGCTATCCCTCTGGGATTTTGCAGCCTGTACTCCTTTTGTATTCTGTAACACTCTACCGCTTAAGGGTTCTGCTGCCTTTAACTCCTCAGGGATTCTTCAACGTATTCCTCAATGAATCTTAACCCGCTATCCCTCTGGGATTTTGCAGCCTGTACTCCTTTTGTATTCTGTAACACTCTACCGCTTAAGGGTTCTGCTGCCTTTAACTCCTCAGGGATTCTTCAACGTATTCCTCAATGAATCTTAACCCGCTATCCCTCTGGGATTTTGCAGCCTGTACTCCTTTTGTATTCTGTAACACTCTACCGCTTAAGGGTTCTGCTGCCTTTAACTCCTCAGGGATTCTTCAACGTATTCCTCAATGAATCTTAACCCGCTATCCCTCTGGGATTTTGCAGCCTGTACTCCTTTTGTATTCTGTAACACTCTACCGCTTAAGGGTTCTGCTGCCTTTAACTCCTCAGGGATTCTTCAACGTATTCCTCAATGAATCTTAACCCGCTATCCCTCTGGGATTTTGCAGCCTGTACTACTTTTGTATTCTGTAACACTCTACCGCTTAAGGGTTCTGCTGCCTTTAACTCCTCAGGGATTCTTCAACGTATTCCTCAATGAATCTTAACCCGCTATCCCTCTGGGATTTTGCAGCCTGTACTCCTTTTGTATTCTGTAACACTCTACTGCTTAAGGGTTCTGCTGCCTTTAACTCCTCAGGGATTCTTCAACGTATTCCTCAATGAATCTTAACCCGCTATCCCTCTGGGATTTTGCAGCTGTACTCCTTTTGTATTCTGTAACACTCTACCGCTTAAGGGTTCTGCTGCCTTTAACTCCTCAGGGATTCTTCAACGTATTCCTCAATGAATCTTAACCCGCTATCCCTCTGGGATTTTGCAGCCTGTACTCCTTTTGTATTCTGTAACACTCTACCGCTTAAGGGTTCTGCTGCCTTTAACTCCTCAGGGATTCTTCAACGTATTCCTCAATGAATCTTAACCCGCTATCCCTCTGGGATTTTGCAGCCTGTACTCCTTTTGTATTCTGTAACACTCTACCGCTTAAGGGTTCTGCTGCCTTTAACTCCTCAGGGATTCTTCAACGTATTCCTCAATGAATCTTAACCCGCTATCCCTCTGGGATTTTGCAGCCTGTACTCCTTTTGTATTCTGTAACACTCTACCGCTTAAGGGTTCTGCTGCCTTTAACTCCTCAGGGATTCTTCAACGTATTCCTCAATGAATCTTAACCCGCTATCCCTCTGGGATTTTGCAGCCTGTACTCCTTTTGTATTCTGTAACACTCTACCGCTTAAGGGTTCTGCTGCCTTTAATTCCTCAGGGATTCTTCAACGTATTCCTCAATGAATCTTAACCCGCTATCCCTCTGGGATTTTGCAGCCTGTACTCCTTTTGTATTCTGTAACACTCTACCGCTTAAGGGTTCTGCTGCCTTTAACTCCTCAGGGATTCTTCAACGTATTCCTCAATGAATCTTAACCCGCTATCCCTCTGGGATTTTGCAGCCTGTATTCCTTTAATAATCTACAACCCTCAACTCTTCAAGGATTCTTCAGCCAACAATTATCTAATGAGTTTGCAGTCCTCGATTCCTCAAGGTGTTTACAGCCCTCTATTCTTCAAAAAGTCTTTAACCCACAACTTTTCAGGATTACGCAGCCCTCTTCTCGAGGACTCTTCAATCTACAACTTCTCAATACGTTTGCTGTCCTCTACTCAGTATGTTTATAGCCCTCTACTCTAAAATGAGTTTTCAGCTTTCTTCTCCAAAAGGATTCGACAACCTTCTACACATCAAATATTCTTCAGTGCACAAATCCTCAATAAGTTTACAGATCTCTACGCCTCAAGGTGTTTGAAGCCCTCTACTAAATGAGTTAGCAGCCCTCAACTCCCTGTGGAGTTTGTAACCCCCTTCTACTCAATGAGTATGCAGTCCTCTACTGTTCAAGAATTCTTCAACGCACAACTCCTCGATGAGTGTGCAATTCTCTTCTCCTCGTGGTTTTTGTTGCCCTCTTCTCCTTAATGAGTATGCAGTCCTCTACTGTCCAAGAATTCTTCAATGCACAACTCCTCAAGGAGTGTGCAATTCTATACTCCTCGAGATTTTTGTTTTCCTCTTCTCCTCGAGGGTTCTGCAGCATTCTATTCTTGAAGGATTCTTTAGCCCATAATTCCTCAATAAATTTGTATCTCTCTTCTCCTTGAGGTTTTTGCAACCCTCTACTCCTTAATGAATTTGCATCTTAATACTCCTCAAAGAGTCAGCAGATTTATACTCTTTAAAGAATAGGCAACTTTAGACTCTTCAAAGAGTCGCAACTTTAGACTCTTTAAAAAATAGGTAGCTTAATACTCTTCGAAGTGTCTTCAGCTGTAGATTCTTTAAAGAATATGCAACTTTATACTCTCCAAAGAGTTTGCAGCTTTATACTCTTTAAAGAGTCTGCAGCTTTATACTCAAAGAGTTTGCACGATGCAGTACAATTATTAGGTTCTATCATGAATATGAAGTGGTCACGAGGAAAGCATTTTTTTATTAGAAAAAAGAAAAGTGTCAGATTGCATTTTTGAAATTTACCAGCTGTGACAATCAGGCTTTAGTAGAGTGGATTCCAATTGCTGCTGTAGCTGTTCATTTGAAGCTGAAATCATACAAATTGGTCAGTCATCTTATAACATGTATAGCAATAACATACTGAATTCTCAAGGGTCTACGACAATTTTGAATGCCTGTATTACAAAGTCTGGAAAATTATTGAGTACACCACGAAAGTGGTCATATAACTACTGTTTTGTAGGGTGCTGCTTCAAGGATTTGTTCAAAATTCTACACAGAATCCTTGTGTAGTCCCTATCAAGCCTTTTTTCCAAATATTTTATTAAAGTCTGAGTAGTACAATCATATTGAAATTCAGACACGGCTTGAGTTGCAAAGATTTCTAGTATCTTTTGTTCAAAATAAAAATCATTCAAAAAACGCTTGGAGTGTACTTATTTAGAGATGACATTGTATCTTGTTATATGAGAGCTTAGAGTCACGGTTATCATCACGAGAAATGGAATTAAAATCTATTATGTGGTTGTTTGCATTTAAATTCGTGCTAATACTCTAGAGAAATACATAAATACATTTCATCTCTCTCTATCTATGGTCGATAGTTAGGGAGACTGAATACGTTTGCCTCTGTAAAGCAACCAGTCTAAGAAAAAGAAAATAATCAATTTAAACCGGCTATACTTCCCTTAAAAATCAGTCGTTTGTCTCATCCTATAAATGGTAGATTGGTTGGGTATTACATACTTGTGTCCAACTGATTAATGTTTGGTTGATAAATTCTATTATTATTTGATTTGGTTTCTTTGTTTAATGGCATATCAGTTTTCATAGGTTATTTAAAGCCAAAGACATCCTTAAAGAAGAACAGAAGTAGTACTATTTAATTCATAGCTGGGGAGATAAGGGGCTTCATACCTTTTTTGGAATATAAATCTGAATGTGATCGTAATAGCGCGACTGGAGTTCGAACTAGCTTACGGCGATATCGCAGTCTAGTACGCGCGCCGCTACACCAAGTGGACTTTTCCTGTTTCTTACGATAATACATACTGGATTTTGTAGTGGACAGCAGGGTGTTCATCTCTGACGAAGAAAATTTTGGCCAGAGAAATAAACACAACCATACTGACCAAATCATACAGACATATTTTTTATCGCCTCTACCGAAAGCCAAGAACCTTTGTATATGGATGCAGTATTTCTACAGATACTGTATGTAGAAAGCTAGCCACTTGGTTTAAAGGTGAAGTAATGTATTCATTTACTATAGACGATCAACTTTGATATTGACGACAGATGAAATTGTCCCATGTGTTTACACTGTTAGCAAGAGTGCAAGAGGATGTTAAACTCCGTTTCGCTTTCAAGTCAGATACACAGAATCATTCTTTTCCTGTGTTGTAAGTCAGTGGTTTCATCAAAGTAAACTAAAAGTGGAGCCGAAATCAAGACATAGCACTTAGAAAAATCAATTAGAAAGATCATGTTCTATCGCGGGGTTGGTGGTTTCCTCTTCTTGAGACAATCCAGAAGATCTTGTCGGTCGTGGACCGACGTAATTATGGTTAAGAAAAAATCCAACGATTTGCTATTAATCACAGTCAGATTGTTTTGGTTTTAAATGAAAGTGTCGGGAAATTATATTCCTTGTTTTTCTTTCTAAATCAGGCTTATTAAGCAAAAAAAAAAAAAAAAAAAAATACGATTCGGGCATCAAAAGTGTAGAGTGTTATGTAATTTTTTTGCGAGATGCTATGTACGAGGATCATTAAATAAGTTTCCAGCCTTTTTTTCGTATGAGCACTTTTATTGATAGTACACACATAAAACTCTAGTCCCCTTCGAAGTAATCTCCTCCGGCTGCAATGCACTTGTTGTACCGTTCCAACAACTTCAGAAAGGCTGATATAGAAGTCCTCTTGTGTGAGCGTGTCAATGACCTTCGTCACAGCCTCTTTCATCTCCTCAATTGTCTCATAACGACAGCCTCTGAGCTTGGGGAATAACCAAAAGTCACAAGGAACAAGGTCTGGACTATAGGGAGGCTGAGGAACTGTCTTGATACCCATCTTAGTAAAATTATCTGTGAGAAGGATGGAGTTGTCCTGGTGGAAATGCCACTGACCCGATTTGAAGAGTGCTGGCCCATTCCCTGGGAATCTCTTCCTGAACTCTCTTAAAACCTCAACATAGTAACCCTAACCCTAACCCTTTGGCCAATCAACTCTTGTGTATTGACTTCCTTACTCCTTCCACACCTCTCATCATCCCTCACAGACTCCCTGCCTCACTTGAATCTCTTATGCCACTTAAAAACTAATGCTCGACTCATGCAAGATGGTCGAAAAGCAGTCTGAAGCATTCCATACGTTTCTGTCGCATTTTTTCCATGTTTAAAATAGAATTTTATTGCATATCGCTCTTCCTCACTTCCAGATTGCTTTTTTGAAATTCACCAGCTGTGACAATCAGGCTTTAGTAGAGTGTATTTCAATTCCTGCTGTAGCCGTTCATTTAAGCCTGAAATCATAAAGATTGGTCAGTCATCTCATAAGATGTATAGCAATAACATACTGAATTTTCAAGATTCTACGACCATTTTAAATGTCCAAACGAAAAAAGTCTGGAAACTTATCGTATACACCTCGTAGTACTACTACTATTCTACAAGAGTGACTTTAGCATTAAATAACCCACAAAGGTTAATATGCCATTAAAGAAAGAAACTAAATTAGGTTTCGTTCATTTCTTAGTTAACATAATCTGGAATTGTTACATCAGTTTTAACATCAACCGAAATAATAGCCCCTTTCATATTCCATACTTCTTAAAGATATTGGAACAAAGTCTTTTAATATCGCCTTTCCTTTTCTCTTAAACCAGTGAACTATTCAATACTCGGTCTCAATTTGATTTCCATAAGGATGACAATAAAGACTGACCTCTTTGCTTGAACCGAGTTTTAGCCTGTCCTTGCTAAGCATGGTATTAAACCTGATATTCACAAAGACTACAAATGAATTATAGATGAGGGAAATAAGATTCTGTATGCAGTACCTTATTCAATTTAAATTACCAATTATGGCAAAATCGTGTGAAATGTCCACCGAAATTATCAGAAGACTCAAAGCAAAGCTAAATATTGAAATACAATGCAATAGTGTGTCACTCTTCAAGGCAAACAGTAGCAGCTTTCTTTTAATATTACTTTTCAATCTATGGACAGAATTTGGTTGTTGAATGTAGGATAACTATTTAATATGATATGCATACATTTTGGATCTAGAAGAGATTTTAACTTAATCTTTGTCCTAGATATTGAAAAATGTCTCTCATCATGAGAGGGTCTCTAACAGTAAATGATAACCAACGGGAAACTGTGTTGCTGCAAGCTGGAAAGAATTGTAAATAGTTTAATTTTCCAAGCTTTAAAAAAAAAGTCTTCCGATTTTGATCTGTTAGTCACCGTAGATCGGTAAATCGACTAGTAAATTATATTTTGTCAACTATAAAAAAAAGTAAAGTTGGTGACTGTAGTCGAGGGCCACCCGAAGGCTCCCTTTTCAAACGGTACTACACCAAGGTGTACGGGAGAGGGCTACTCTTTCCCGGGATTGCTCCACTTTACCCTTAATCCGCACCTTATAATGCTGACTGTTAAGCTAGGAAGGAACAAATACCATTTTTGAGTCTTTGGTCTGACCCGATCTGGGATGGAACCCGGCTCTCCCGGACCATTAGCGAACACTCAAGCCATTATGCCAGTCAACAATATACTGACCATTAAAGGTCGTCAGTGTGAAGTTATGATAGAGTAAGTTAACGTATCTAGTTTATCCTAGGCGTACATAGCTTAGCAGAATCGGTAAAGCATGGAAAATTGTTAAAAAGCAAAGAAACTTGCAGGTCTTCTAGACAGCATCTAGTGTCTGCACAGTTTAAGTAAGTTCTTTTTAGACAGCCAAAACTTGTGTGTCTCAGTAAGAACGTTACTTGTCATTTTGTTCTTATTTCTCAAGCATGTCTCGTTCGTCTTATTGGGATGATTTGTGAGATTAGAGGTAAATGGCCGTACAGTTACTCTTTTTTCCCATGCTTTTCGTTAGAGTCCAGCTGGTGCATCCACACAGTAGTACCGATACAGCTTGGAAGAAATACCGTTTTATTTTATCAGAGAGATCAGATATCCAATTAATCGACAACTATCATTAGCAATTCACGCCTTCGCACTGCGTATGTTAACATTGTTTTCAGTAGATGAGATATTGCTGCTTAGGTATGTGAGCTGGCCTTCTAATTGTAGAAGCTTGCTGTTTAACACTCTCACACACACTCAGGTCCGCTCTCTATGCCTTAAACCAGTGTCACTCCCGTTCTGGTTCGATTACAGCGGTCGTTAACGAAAGACTTACTGAGAGTCGCTTTGAAATCGTTAGGCATAAAATAGCTCATACATATTCATAAGCGATATTATAATGAGTACTCGAACCTGCGTGTAAGTACGACTCAAATTTCAAATAGCTGCTTCAACGAAAGACACGTGAAGATTAATGTTCTTTTTACTTCCGGTCAATAAAACCAGAATGAACAAAGAAAAGATCTGTCAGTTGTTAGTGGCTGCCGCCATCCTCGTTGAAGACCACTGTTAAGTTGCGAGTTTTGAGGTAAGTAGCCAGAGATTAAGCTGATTTAAACAGATGACAAGTCCATAGCAAAGGAAAAAGTCAGACACGTGGTCGAATAAAAATGCCACTCACTTTTACTGCTGTATTTTATATTACCGCTGGACCGGTCTCAATTAGGAAAGACGTTAAGTGATGTTTTTTAGTAGATGAATGAAAGGCTAAATCGTAGCTCACCTCCAGTGTGACGGGGGCGGGTTCATTAGACCTGCAATTTTTTTCGTTCTTTGTACTCTATCAGTTAATAACTATGACTAAGCCTCTTCAAAGTTCCTTGCCTGTTTCTGTGATTGACCCCTTGCTGTCGTTCGCACAGTAGGGCAAAGATTTGAGAAATCGTTTTCATAGTACATTTATCGGCCTCCATGTCAACGCACACAAAACGGAATATATGTGCTATAATCAAAAAGGCGACATCACCACACTAGACGGAACCCCTCTGAAACTTGTAAACAAATTCACCAGGAAGCAGCGTCTCATCAACCGAAAAGGACATCGACACGCGACTAACGAAGGCATAGACAGCTATCGATAAGCTATCGATGATATGGAAATCAGACCTGACCGATAAAATGAAACGCAGTTTCTTCCAGGCAGCTGTCGTATCGATACTGCTGTATGGATGCCCTATATGGACGCTCACAAAACGGCTGGAGAAGAAGCTAGACGGCAATTACATAAGAATGCTGCGAGCAATATTGAACAAGTCCTGGCGGCAACACCCCACAAGACACCAACTATACGGCCACCTGCCTCCCATCACGAAAACTATCCAAGTTAGACGAACAAGACATGCATGACACTGCTGGAGAAGCAGGGACGAGCTCATAAGTGATGTACTCCTATGGACCCCTACATATGGCCGGGCAAAAGCAGGACGACCAGCTCGAACATACATTCAGCAGTTATGTGAGGATACAGGATGTAGCCCTGAAAAACTGCCAGAGGCGATGAACGATAGGGAGGGTCAGCGATATCCGTGCTAGCGGCACGACATGATGATGATGATGATGATTTCTCAAGAGTTTTTGAACACAATTATAATATTACGTATTCTCATCTAATACAAATAATTTGGTTTCAGTTTCTTTCTTTAGCGGCATATCAACTTGTGTGTGTTATTTAATGCCGAAGCCATCCTTGTATAAGAATAATATTTGTATTTAAGTTATAGATGGGGGATAGGAAGGTACATATCGTTCCGAATAAATAATTTGTATGCTTTTTTTATGGTTTCAAGAATGCCCATCGAGTACAAATAATTTTAAACAGATTAATTTGACCCATTGATTGGACTGGTATAACCACTCCGGATCAGAGTCAACCTGAGAGTAATGGCCATGAAAGGACATTCTATTCACCCCAAATCTCCAGAACTCAATCTGCACAACTAGATATAGTTTAATATTCATAACAACGAAACCATTTCGGGAAGTCTTACGATATTTAGTTCATCCCTCTTCAGGGGATTCAAGTCCTGCTGACGGGGTTAGATTCGAATTCGGGTCGCCAATTCCATTACTTATGATTTCATACTTCCCGGGTGCTCCATATATTTGTATTTAGACTCATCTAATCTAAGCTGAGTGTTACATAGTGTTGTATATTGACCTTCGACCCGGCCAAATATGCCATTCCAAAGTGATGCACCAGAAGGAAGTGACACATTCCGATAGCAGTTATGAGAAGAAATCGCGTAGGTGGGCTTGGCTGAAAAAATGGGACAAGATAAAAATCTCATGGTACACTCATAGACTGATGCACCGGAAGAGAGTGACCTGTGAACTGCATGACAGTTATTTCCGCTTGATGACGATCAAACATGCCATTCCAAAGATTGAGTGGGCGATTGAACTATTATATAAGTCGGTGAGAGTTGGAGATCAGATGAGTTGGAGTCAAGATGTGGTAGGGAAAGCCACCACATGGCAGAAGGTGCCTTTGGGACCCCCGAGTGAGTTGGAGATCAGATGAGTTGGAGACAAGATGTGGTAGGGAAAGCCACCACCCAGCAGAAGGGGCCCTCGGGACCCCCGATTGAGTTTGAAGATCAGTTGGTGAAAAGATGCTGGAATGAGAACATGTCCCAGAGAGACTGGGCCCCCAGGCCCCCGGTTGAGCATCAGGAGAACGAGAACAACACACGGCTATGTCCGGAGGGGCTGGTGAGGTCAATATGTTGCAGTCTTTGTTCGGTCTCCAACTCCCTCTCACACGCAAACGTTACAAATAAAGTGAGAGGTATATTTTTTTAAAGAAGTCTTTGCTCGTCTTTATTATTGCGTCAATACATATTCTGCATGTATATGTGTATATATGCATATCTATCACATCAGTATACCACAATAGCCATACATGAATATGTGTCAAATAGACACATCCATACTGGTACGCAAAACGTTCATAATGTCCATAACGCACATAGATAACATAGGAATCCCGAAACACGAAAAACGCTTACGACTTCTTAGTTCAGGTACGAAACTTTTGAGTTTAAAGGTTTTTCGACATAAGGAGAAAGAGATACCAGCTTTCTATGCTGACTTTTCCATCTGCTCCAAACCACTTGCGACACCTGCCGTGAGGTCTCGGTGAGCAAGCGAAAATCAACCTTCTTCTTCCGAGGTAGAAACTCAACTTCCTAACTTTTCTCAAATCTCAGCCCACGCTTCCGGTGCATGACGTCATTCACATCCCCCTATCTGGGATTTTTATTTTGACATCTGTGAATGACACATCCTACCAGCGTACGCCTAACTAACCCATGCGCAAAGTGAAAAGTTCTCAGCCTAACTAAACCGAAAGGCAAGATATATAAAACGAAATCCCTCGGTCATTATATTACATGAGTTAACAACTAATTCTGTACTATCTAGTTGTATTATCTCCTTAATTGGTACAAAGTGGCAAGGGAATTATGATTTCCAGTTAGACCAAAGTGGTACTTGTAGAATCCATGTCGAGCAAATTGAACAAACAATATTTTTGTTGCCATTAGGATTATAAAAGGCAGAAAGCTGAAAGAGTTTAAGCAGACAATGCAACCGTCCAGACACAAAATAATATCACAAGCGCAGACATTGCAAAAGAAGCATCAGCTTCAAAATTTGATGTACTTAGACGAAGCAGTCGTCTTCAAAATCGATTAGGCTGCCATTATTAATCCTTAAAGCAGAAAATGTATCTTGTCCATCCAGCGATCGATAGCTCTTCTGAGTAAAAGCTCTGTGGTTGAATTTATTGAGTGCTGGCCACTTGATCTGTAAGGTGCTTCCAAATGGTGAAGGAGAAAACAATCTATGATAAATCTCACTTCATATATGACTTTAAAATCATCTGTCGGTAGTTGATTTGTCTGACCTGAAAAATTTTAATGTTAAACAAGAAAGTTAATGTCATCAAATAACTCTTTCAGGTTTTAGATGGACGACATATGTTTCCTTGTTTTATTATTTTGAGAGTCAAATTAATTGAATGCAATGTTTTTTTTTATTGGATTTGCAGAGCGTAGCAGCCAAGTGAATTCTAAAACTGCAAAGAACAAAAGGTATTTTTAAGGTGTTTAGAATCGGAGATATTAAATGGGCTTTGTTCTGTCAAATAAAAGGCAACAGTCTAGAGGAAGAAGTAAAGAAAAATTCTTGGATCTATTAACAAAAGAAAGATTCAGAGCCATGTTCATACCGTAGTTCAACACATTTAGTACTTGCTATAGTGTTTACTTTTGGACTAATACCCTTGGTAAAGATGTGAAACCCATTATTCCAGTCCATGGTTAAATAATACCACTACTCTTCTAAAAAGATGGTTTGGGCATTAAATAACCAACGAAGGTTGATATGCCATTAAACAATGAAACCAAACAAAACAGCAATATTAAAATAATACTAATTATTATTACGAGAATAATAATAAGAAGAAATTTTTTAAAAAATCTTGCGTATATTCCATGACAATAAATAATCCAAATAGAAAGGGGAGATTTATTGAGAAACAAAGTCGACAGAATAGCGTTTCGGTTCTGTTGAACCATCATCAGGGCTATGAGGTGTTATAGGTCTATGCATCTGTGAAACATCAACAACATCAAGATGTTTCGCAGATGCATAGACCTACTCAAAAACAAGAAGACTTCTATAACCAACTTTACACCAGAAAAATCACACCTACCTGAATGTCCAGTGTTCTTCGTTCATCTCAACATTTTCTTGGATTACATAAGTCTGTGCCTTGAATCTTATTTTCATATTTTAGGATTTTCCTCGGCATATACATTAATATAAAAAAATACAGATTTATATGATTTGAATTTCGTCGAAAACGAGGAATGATTCGAAATCTCTCGATGAACTAACGGAACGTGGATTCTGCACAATGTTTCTAATGTCAGGTGACGTAGTTTAAAGAAACGAACGCTGATTCATTGATCAAACGGCCAATTTTTCTTGTCATAAACAGCCAACGTTTCTTGTTATACAACTTTTCCAAATTTTTATATATTTTTACACTTTTTATACATCCATCTATACTTAACCTCACTAATATAACCCCTCATAGCCCTGATGATGGTTCAGCAGAATCGAAACGCTATAGTGTCGACTTCGCTTCTCAATAAATATCCCCCTTTCTATTTGGATTACTTGTCAATTTTTCTTCACAAACTGTCTGTAATATAATGGCAGAGAGATTTCGTTTTATATATCTTGCCTTTGGGTTTAGTTAGGCTAAGAACCTTTCGGCTCAGCACATGGGTTAGTTAAGTGCAAACTCGAGCGCAGGTATTAACGCGCACGCGGGGAGGATGTGTCGTTCACAGATGTCAAAATAAAAATCCCAGGACCAGGGGATGTGAATGACGTAATACACCGGAAGCGCGCGCGGAGGATTTTGGGGATTTTGAAAAAGTCAGTTAGTTGAGTTCCTGGCTCGGAAGAAGACGGTTGACTTTCGCTAGCTCGCCGAGGCCAGGCCAGTGACCTTGTGGCGGGTGCCACACGTGTTGGTGGGGGCAGATGGAAAATTCATCATAGAAAGATTGTGCATCTCTCTTCCTTATGTCGAAACCTTTAACTCAAAGGTAATAGAAGGTTTCGTACCTGAAGTAAGAAGTCGTTACGTGTTTTTCATGTTTCGGGATTCCTATGTTCTATGTAAGCACATATGTCTACATGGTGTTATGGGTATATTGTCACCATTTTAAATCATTGATTTTGCACTTTGCTCGTTTCAGGTTTTATCTACTGTACAGCAAACTAGAGAAAGTTGGGTACAATCTGTTGCAAAAGCTGCACCATAACAATATAGAATTCTCCAAAAATTTGGAAATGGCACTTTGTACTACGTGAAATTCACGACGGAAGCACCTGTACAAAAATTTCACAGTGTGTCGGTGTCAATTTAAGTAGAAATTCATATTTCATATTGATGGAAAACAAACATCCTGTCCACATCATGGTGTTTTGTTTGGTCACTGGTGATGGTGGTGTTATGCCTGCATATATCGTACCACGTGACCTCAAACTCAACAAGGGGGTGTCCTCGTGGTGTAATGGTTAAAACGATGGTCTGCGAAATCGTAGCACGCGAGTTCGAACTCCAGTCGCGCTATTACGCTAAATACCCTTGGGAAAGGTATGAACCCCCGTTATCCTCCCAGCTATGGGTTAAATAGCACCACCACTGTTCTTCTAGGAGAATGGCTTTGGCATTAAATAACCCACTAAGGTTAATATGCCATTAAACAAAGAAACCAAACCAAACCAATCAAACTCAACACTTACCCAGTCGAATGAAGCTGTAGAATACTCCGACTGCAACTCTGCTGAAGAGTAGGACCCCCAAACGAGTGTCCTGTAAATGACACTAAACAATCTGATGGTGAGGTTCCAGTAATTCTGGAATTTTAGGGAATGCGGAGTACCTCTTCATTGCCATCTCCCTCAGGTCCACTCTGGCTCAGAGTGGTAACACCAGATAGGGTTCTATCTATGAGTCAAATATAACTAAAATACGTACTTATGCGAAACTGAATTACTTGAAATAGACCTATTTTGACATTTAACCGTGTGTGGATAAAATTATACTTATACTAAAATGAATTGTTTGAATTAAAATTGTTTGACTAAAGTGAATAGCTTGAAATAGAAATGTTTTTGACAATTAAACTGTGTACTTACATTTAAACTGCGTACTTATGCTAAACTGAATTGTTTGAAACAGAACTGTTTTTGACATTGAAACTGTACTTGCGCAAAACTGAATTGTTTGAAATAGAACTGTTTATTTGTATTTAAATGAATTTGGCAATAGATAACCAACAAAGGTTGATATGCCATAAAACCCAAACAACTAATCAACCAATCAAACTCAACACGGAGGCCTACATTTAGTGTTTGGAGTAACTAATGCTACCATGAATCGAGAGGCTGGCTAATGTAGCCGTCAGTTTTGACAGACAAACAAATTTCCCTGCAACAGCAAAGATTAACCGAAGGTAAGGATAACGGCAGCATTTAGCAATTTTCAACAAAGAGACCGTCGTTAAGGCTTGAAGGAGATACCGAAATCCTCAAGAGTCCGTTGTTGAAACCAATAACGATTTTTTCAAATACAATTAATCAATAGTTGCTCTAGATAATTCATTATAATCTTGTTTTCAGTTTTATTTTCCTTTTTTGTATAAGTTATTTAGCAATTTCAAATTAAGATTTGGCCAAAAGATACATTTCAGGCTACGGACTTAATGATCCACTCTCACAAAATCAAAATTAAGAACTGACCTTATTTGCACGCCGTATAGAATATTATTTTACCCTCTCTATTTACACTTTCTTTACTACAACCTTTCCAATTGTGTTTAGTCTTTTCTACAAAAACACACCAAATATTTTGATATGTAAGAACGAAGTCCTAAAAATACGATCTGAAAATTTTAGCACAGTTTAATCCATAATTTTGATAGATCGTTTGAAATGAGTTTTTCTGAGTTTTATGAATTTGGCATTGTATATAACAGAATTTGGAGATGCACATGGTGTAATGGTTATCGTTGTAGGAAATGGACACGACAACACGAAATCAAATCCTGGACGGGACTAATTGCTTTTCACATCGCACTAATACCCTTGGGAAAGGCATGAGTCCAATTATTCTCCCTCCAGCTATGGGTAAATAGTTGGACAGATTGGGTTCTTCAACCTTGATGAGGTGACTAGTCTAGGAGAAGGAACACTCTGAATTGAAACCTGTAAAACTCCGCTTAAAAATTGACCTTGTGTCATATCCTGCCCGGGCGGAGGGGTTGGGTAAATATGATATAACAGAATGGGTCAGTGAAAAGACAAGACTTTTTAAAGGCGATTTTTAATCCCAGAAGGATTTTTCTACATTTACTAGACTTTCTTCATTTAAATATGGTCTTTGAGATTGTGATTTATTGACAAATACTATCTCATTTTGCATTCCAATTAGATATGGAAATCTTTTATGTATCTTCATTTTAATTGGTTCAAAACTTTCTTTGGACACCGAAGACAGAGTTAATTCAGAACATCAAAGAACATCCTTTACATTCTTAAAAAAATTTGAGAAGTTCAGTAGAAACACTGAAAAAAAAAGAAATTATTTTGAATTAAAAAAATTATAAGTCTTTTTATAGCGACAATAAAATGAACGCGCAGTCTTCTAGATAATTCTCCGAATCAATTCTATTACATCGACTACGAATAATTTTCAAAATATCTATTGATCCATAGATGGGAACCAAAAAGGTCCACAACAGATACCTCTACTCCGTGTCAGAGTGAGCCTGGAAGTAATCATAAAAAAATGATACTCTACACATCCCATATTTCCAGATATGGAGCCTCATCATTAGATGCAGTTTAGTGTCACACTGAGGACGCACCTTTTTAGGTGGGGGCTACCTTTCTGCTGGGGCTACAGTCAGCGAATTCTAAACCCTGGCAATAGGGTGCTTCTAACTTTTTCTCTCCGTCGGTGAATAATACAAATCTATAATTGCATAAGGACTTTATGATCACTATGTATATTATCGCATCAAATAAATGAATTCACAGCAAAAGATGAAAAAAAGAATTTTAAATGAAAAATAGCAAGGCTCATATAAGTATGAAATATTTTAGGGTATATGAATCGTAGATTTTACAAGTGATTGTCTGATAGATTGGTTTAAACATTCTACATTTATTTTATGCCAAGAGGTTAGTGAATCATGTTTATTGCACAGTTCTATTTACATTCTAGATTAGCTTTAAGTAGAGAATATAGCATACGTTCTAAAAAAAAAGGACCTTTCTTTTCGGCCACGTCTACTCAGAGAACTCCATGATAGAAGAAAGGAATAACGCTCCTTCTTTAATTACCCAGCACATATTGGGGTGTCCCCGTGGTGTAATGGTTAAAGAACAGGTCTTGGGAATCGCAGTACGCGAGTTCAAACTCCACTCACGCTATTAAGTTCACTTTCAGACAAATACCCTTGGGAAAGGCATGAACCCCCTTCTCGTCCCATCAATTGGTTAAATAGTACCACTACTGCTCGTCTAAAAAGGATGGATTTGGCATTAGATAACCCGAGAAGGTTGAGCAATACAGAACAAGTCCTGGAGGCAACAGCACACAAAACAGCAGCTGTACAACCACCGACTACCCATCACACAAACTACCCAACTTAGACGAACCAGACAAGCAGGACGCTGCTGGAGCAGTAGGAACGAACTCATAAGTGAATAACTCCTGTGAACCCCTTCACATGGGCGGGCAAGGGCAGGATGACCAGCAAGAACCTACATACAGCATTTCTGTGCCGATGCAGGATGTAGTCTTGAAAACCTGCCGGGAGCGATGGATGATAGGAACTGATAGCGGGAGAGGATCAGGGAGATCCGTTTTGGCGGCAGGACATGATGATGATGATGAAAAAGTATTTGACAACCTTCTTTTCTTCAACCCTATTGATTACGCTGCAACTAAACGTGAAGATACAAAAAACGCCTTATCAATTACACTAGGTAAACATTTTTTCCTCTTTAGGTGTTGTTTTTTTTGTTTGTTTGTTTGCTTGTTTGTTTTTCTTTTATTTCCCTTTAGACGTCAACAGCTTTAATTCATTCCTTGTTATTACTTGATTCTGTTACGGAGTTCTCTAACAAGACAAGACCAAAAAAAGGCTTTTTTATAACCTATGATCTATGCTGTTCTAAAATTTTGTACGTACCATAGGATATTATTTTCACATTCGTTTGGCCGGAGTTTCTTAATAGATTTTTACAGGCAGCAGTAGAATATCAAGTATTTCTCTCACATAAGAATAATTTACACACAATTGTCTGATTTCAAGGATTTTTAAGAATTACTAATAATTTATACTCAATTATATGATTTCAAGTAACTCATAATAATCCTTAATAAACAATTTTAGCTTCAAGAAGATATCCTTAAAATAATTCTTAAAATAATTTATATTTATATGCTATCAGGTTGGGGTTTTTTTGTTGTTTTTTATAGGCTTCATGGCATATAAACATTCATAGGTTATTTAATGGCGAATCCATTTTTTTACAAATGAACAGTTCTATTTCAAACAATTTAGTTTAGCAAAAGTACACAGTTTAATTGTCAAAAACAGTTTTATTTCAAGCCATTCTCTTGTGCCGCATCAACTCCCAACCTTGGGCCATCATCATGAGAGGGTGTATTACAAAAGTGATGTAACTTTTGTAAGTACATTAGTACTTTGTCAGAATGAGCGTTTATACTGGTATATTGTATAGCATTTACTTTTAAAAACTTGTTTCTATAAATAGCGTCTACAGCTAAGCATAAAACAAACGCTCATCCATAATGGGTTCCCTAATTATATTGTTGAAGAACAAATTAAACGTATAATTAAAAATGTTAGTCAACAAAATAAACACTGTAACACCCCACCAAGTCAACTAGCATTTATGAAACTTTTCACCGAAACCAAATTTCACTAGGATTATAAGTTAGATGAAAATATATTAAAAACATTGATTAAAAAAACATACTCCCCGCTCAGCTTAATAAAAAAAAATAAAACTTATCATATACTATAATAAATTTAAAACCTCTAACTTTGTCATTATAAATAATTCCCCACCCTCGATTGGAGTTTTTCAAAAAACTAACCTCATATATCAATTTAAATGTCATTGAGGTGATTGTATCTCTGAAAACAATAATATATGCGTCCGTTTAACCTCAACCACCCTACTGAGAAGACTTAAAATGCACCTCTCTGATACCAGTTCCATAGCACATCTAAAAAGATATTCATGCCCAACAACTGAATTTCTGAAAATTCTTACCGAAAACACAATATTAGAAGAACAAAATAACAAGCAAAAACTACAGATTCTCGTGGCAATAACATATAAGGAATATACAGCCAAAACTTAAAAGAATTACTTTTGAAATCAGTGCTAATGTACTTAAATGTCTATAGATATTGATGCTATTTAGGGAAACAAATTTAAATATATGTCTATATAATGTTCAATCATATATATATATATATATATAAGTATTTCATAATTTGCTTGAAGTATTACACAAATTATTTTATTTTATTGTATGGGATTAATTTAGAGGGCTATTGCAATGCGACATGATAATTATTTGAGTCTAATTAATAATAAACGCATAAAATTTGAACATCCAACTTTGTGTTCATTTATAAAAAAAAACAGTCTCTGACGATGAAGTTTTACTTTTAAATTGATTACATTCAAATAATTATTATTTCGCATTGCAATAACCCTCTAAATTAATTTAACCCTCTACCTTAATTTAATACGATGCAATAAAAAAAAATATATGTATATATGATTAAAACAGTTCTAATTCAAACAATTCTCTTTAGAATAAGTTTAGTTTTTGTGCACACATAGTTAAATGTCAAAACAGTCCAATTTTAAACGATTCAGTTTAGTGTAAGTACAGTTTAAATGTCAAAAACAGTTCTATTTCCAACAATTCAGTTTAGCATAATTACGAAGTTTACAAATTAAGACAGTTCTATTTCAAGAAGTTCAGTCTAGCATAAGTATGCATTATAGTTTTATTTGACCCATAGATACGATCCTATCAGGTGCTACCACTCCAGGTAATATTTGACCTAGGAGCGATGGCAATGAAGGGGTATTCCACATTCCCCGAAGCTCCAGCATTCAGGAAACTCCTTGGGTGGGGTCTTAACCCTCAGCAGAGGTGTAGTCGGTACATTCTACAGACCCAGCCGACTGGGAAACATGTTATCAAGTATTCCAGTCAAATACAAATAATTTTCAAAATATCTATTTGATCCACGGATGAGACCCAAATAGGTACTACCACTACGGGTCCGATTAATGGCAATAAACTGGTACTCGACACTTTCCAGATCTCCCCCACAATCAGACGCAGTTTAGAATCATAACCAGGATACAATTCAGTTCTGATGTCTCATATCAAAACTCCCCGGAATTTAAACAGTATGAACCAGTCTTGTATAAATTTGTTCCCTAATCCTTAAAAAAGGGTAACCTTGCCTGGGGAGACTACTTCGAAAGAGACGGCGGAAACTAATTGTTTTTCATTGTCAGATTCTCTGTATTTTTGGGAAGCACCTCGTACAGACAAAGACAGCTTGCCAAAATGATCGTGCCAAATGTTAATATTTGTATAGGAATACAGTATGGCCTTTTATATGATCGATAAGCTTGGTTGAATGGATATCATAAGTGGCCACTTGGTAAACAAACAAACCGACAAACAAACAAACAGACACCGTTACAGACGAACTTTTGCTTGGTAGAGCGCCATATTTTAATCAATCATCGATTACAACAACACACCTTTTTTAATTATATATATATATAAATATATATATATATGTGTGTGTGTGTGTGTGTGTGTGTGTGTGTGTGTGTGAACAAAAGTGTTAAAACAAATAGGAAATTTTCTTTTGCTCATTTTTTTTATTGTTTTCAACAAGTTTTGACCTTAGGTTATCGACAGGAGAAAACATTTTTAGTGTTTTCAGAGGAGTTGATGAGCCACAAGAAAAGCGACGACGAAAAATGTACTGGGGACGTGGCATGTTCATTTGTTGAATGAAAACCATTTTTTAATTCAAGTTTTATACATGCAAATCTGTGTTGAAGGCACCTAGCAAAAGAGCTTTTCATCGGGTTTGGAAGGTGCGTCCTTCAAATTCGTAAAGACTGAAAGGCTGGTTTATTTGTTAATATAGATGTTTGTGAATCCGAAATTTTATTTCAAGGTAGGATGGTTCATTTTCATTAAAAAAATTCAGATGGCACATATGTTTGCAGACTTTTTATTCCTTCATTTTCATTTTTTTTTTTTTCAATTATTGATTTTATTTTTCAATTCTTTCTCTGGTGGGGAGTTTTGCATCTCTGTTAAAATCGTGACCATTTGAGCGGAAGTGTTGTTTTACAAATATTAGATTTTGTGATCCATAGATTTGCTTTTCTGTCTATAGTTATTGAGTCTAAAATGAAATGGCCATATATATATATATATATATATATATATATATGTATTTATATATATATGTGTATTGTGGGAGTGTGTGTGTGTGTGTGAGAGAGAGAGAGAGAGAGACAGAGAAAGAGAAAGAGATCTTAAGATTGCTTCGTTAAAAACTATAGAAAAGGTTATTTTTAAGAGTCTTTTTATTAATTTTTTTCTTGTCGTCATATAAGATTTGTAAAGTTTGATTTAATTTTGTATAAACATTTTCTCCCCGAGAATTTTCCATAATAACAGATCATTTTCAACGGTTTAATCATGCTTTTTCTTATCCACGGAAACTTTTGTTTTTATACAGGGCGCCGAAGCAAAATTAGGAATATTCTAGAATAATAATAAAAAAAACTCTATTATAAAGCAAGATTAATGTTGATTAAAAAAAAATAACAACAAAATAAGATACATACAATGCCGTAAATTTACTCAATATGGCCGTCATTTTTTTTTTTTTTTTTTCAATTATTGTATCAACACGCCTTCGAAACGATTTGCATGCATTCTAAATAAATTCTTCTGACAAATTATTCCATTCCATCTCAATGACAGTTTTAAGTGAACCACGATTTGGATAGGAAGTTGCATTTGTTTTGTTTTCTAAGAAAAACCATGCAGAGTAATCAAGGTGTGGGCTTAAGATCTAGGCTAAATGGAGGCCATAAAAAAACACTCCAATTATTTTGGTATTTTTTTTTTCGTTTGGTTTCGGCGTTCAGCAATCGAAGATTATTTGTCATTTCTTTTCTTGCTCACTCATATTGGGCTGAATTTATATGAAAACCTGCTTTAATAATAGAGCTAATCATGAAAATTTAGATTTATTGCGTGTTTTTTTTTTTCAAAAATTGGACTAATCAGATTTTTTTAAAGTTTTAAAATTATTCCGTATATTGCTTCAGCACCCTGTATTTGAGATGCTTTCTATCCAGAGAGGAAGGAGATTTTGAATATTCCAAACTTTCATTGGATTTCAAAGAAAACACACACACGCACACACACACACGCACAAATCAGTGCGTTCGCTATAAACATTAGAGACTATAGACGGGTGACGGTGAATCAATCGACGTGGAAAAAAGTAACTGACAAAAATTCTAAAGCATTTTAAGCAAAGAGAATCGGACACTCGAGTATAAAACAAGCACTTTGGAAGTAGGACTCAATCTCTGTTTCAGGCACTTTATATCCTGGACGTGTCTGTAACATCTGTAGTAGATTCTGTTGATCCAAAGCCGGATTTACCAGTCATATTAGATATCATGACAGCAACCTCTCGAAGACACGCTCTAATAAGCTCCAGCATTACTGGAACGTCACCATCACATTGTTTAGTGTCATATCCAGGACACTCGTGGGGTGTCTTAACCCTTTGCAGAGTAGCAGTCGGTGTATTCTACAGCCCAAGCCTACTGAGCAAGTAAAAGTCCGAGAAAAGCAAATGTATTTCTGACAGTAAAGTCAAGATAGATAGATAGATAGATAGATAGATAGATAGATATAGAACGACCCATTGTCATAATGGTTAGAGTGTTATCCAATGGCCAGAGAGACCTGAATTCAATCCTGGGTTGAGTCATAACAAAAACTCAATAATGGTACTTGATGTCTTCTTAACCAGCAGCATTATAAGACATGGATAAAGGATAAATGGAGCAATCCAGGTATACAAGCAGTAAACTCCCCTGCACCTCGGTGGAATAGCAATTGAAAAGTGAGCCTTTGAGTCGCCCACAACTACGGTCGGCCAACTTACTTAGTGCGTATATATATATATATATATATATATATATATATATGATATTTAAAATTTAAGACGTCTGTTTCATAACCTCCACCATCTCCAGAACTATAGGCTCACTACCAGATTCAGTTTAGAGTCAATAGAATAGAGTTATAGAACGACTAGAGTTCGAACTCGCTTACTTCAAGTCCACAGTGCAGCACGTTAGCCATTACTCCGTTGGACTTCCAATATACTTTGAAGTTGTTGCAATATCAATGTTTTAAAGAGGGGTGTTCTCGTGGTGTAATGGTTAAAGCGATGGACTGCGGAATCGTAGTAAGCAAGTTCGAATTCCAGTCATGATATCACGTTCACTTTCAGACAAATACACTTGGGAAAGGTGTGAACCGAATATATCCTCCTAGCCAAGGGTTAAACTGTACTACAACTGTTCTCCAAGAAAAGTGGATTTGGCATTAAATAACCTATGAAGGTTAATATGCCATTAAACAAACCAAACAAATGTTTGAAAAGCTAATGAGTTAATGTATTTCAAAATCATTCTAAACTTAACAGATTTATTTGATTTATAGACACATCCTTGGTCAGAGTGGATCTGAGAGTAATGACAACGAAAAAGGGACTGTACACACCGCAGAGCTTCAGAACTGGAGCCTCACCACCCGATGCAGTTTAGTGTGAAACCGATGAGTAACGTTTTTGCTTTGGTGGGTCAGTATAAGTATAATACGAGCATCATTAAATAATGAAAGTCCTCTTTTATGAGCGTGTCCATGACCTTCGTCACAGCCTCTTTCATCTCCTCAATTGTCTTATAACAACAGCCCCTGAGCTTAGGGAATAACCAAAAGTCACAGGGAGCAAGGTCTGGACGATAGGGAGGCTGAGGAACTGTCTTGATGACCATCTAGCCCAAATAGTCTGTGACAAGAATGGAGTTATGGACTGGTGCATTGTCCTGGTGGAAATGCCACTGACCCGATTTGAAGAGTGCTGGCCTCTGCCCTTGGAATCTCTTCCTGAACTCCTTTAAAACCTCAATATAGTAACCCTAACCCTAACCTTTTGGCCAATCAACTCTGGTCTATTGACTTCCTTACTCCTCCCACACATCTCATCATCCCTCAAAGACTCCCTGCCTTTCTTGAATCTCTTATGCCACTCAAAAACTGATGCTCGATTCATGCAAGATGCTCCAAAAGCAGTCTGAAGCATTCCATACGTCTCTGTGGCATTTATTCTAAGTTTAAAACAGAATTTTATTGCATATCGTTCTTCTAAAGTGTCAGATTGCATTTTTGAAATTCACCAGCTGTGACAATCAGGGTGTATTCCATATGCTGCTGTAGCTGTTCATTTGAACCTGAAATCATTAAAATTGGTCAGTCATCTTATAAGATGTATAGCAATAACATACTGAATTTTCTAGAGTCTACGACAATTTTAAATGCCTGTCAAAAAAAGTCTGGAATCTTATTGAAGGCATCACGTAAATCCAGTGTCGCTTAAAGCAGTATTTTAAGAAAATTAAGGTCTCATTTGTACTTTAAGGACATCGAACATTTTTTTTTTGTTTTAGAAAATGTGCTTTCATGTATTATTTATCTCTCGAACAATGTTGGTTTGTTCTACTGGCACACACACACACACACACACACACACACACACACACACACACACACACATATATATATATATATATATATATATATATATATCCTATCGTATATATATAATATATATATACATATCTATATATATGATATATTCATGACATATATACGACATATGTCATACATGTCCTGTACATATATATGTCGTAAATGTATCTATATATCATAGATATCCTATACAACATATATACATGTACATATATATATATGACGGGAGCTATACTAGAATATATATATATATATATATATATATATATATATATATATAAGGAAAATCAACTGATCTTCCTGCCCAGTTGACTGGGGCAGTAGAATACACCCATAGTTTTCCGAAAATGGGTAAGGTAAGACCCCCCCCATTAACAAGTGTACTGGATATGACACTTAACAATCTGATGGTGATATTTCAGTGTAATACCGGAGCTTCTGGGAATGCAGAGTGCCCCTTCTTTGCCATCGCTCCCAGGTCCACTCTGGTCCGGAGTGGTAGCACCTAATAGGGTCTATCTATGGGTCCTTTAGAACTAAACTGAGTTCTTGAGCGAAACTGAATTGCTTGAAATAGGACTGTTTTGACATTGAAACTGCATACTTATGCTTAACTGAATTGCTTGAAATAGAACTGTTTTGACATTGAAACTCTACTGACACTAAACTGAATTGTTTGTTATAGAAAAGTTTTGACATGTGTGGAATAAAACTATACTTTTACTTATCTTAATTGGTTGAATTGGAACTGCCTGAAAAATTGAATTGCTTGAAATATTTTTTTTTACAATCATACTGTTTACTTATGCTCAACTGCTTTGTTTGGGTTTTATGGCATATCAACCTTTGTAGGTTATTCAATGCCAAATCCATTTCATACAAAATGGATTTGGCATTGAATAACCTACAAAGGTTGATATGCCATAAAACCCAAACAAACGAACAAACAAGCGATCAACTGATTACCATACTTAAAGAGTGTTTTTAGCTCAAAAACAATTTCAAGAAACTGTAAATATTTTATTTTTGCATTTATTGACCAATCACTGTTTGCGCGCTCATTTTGAAATTTCTATAACATTTGCAGACGACAGTAGTTGACTTGCAACGAAGCATTTGATAAGCCCCAAAATGTCGCTCTAAATCGCCAAGCAGGTCATAGGGTACAGTTGATAAAGTGTTCTCTCTGAAAGTCCATTTGCGTGAGATCATCTGGAAGTCGCAGGTTCAATCTTACCAACAGGTAATATTGCAATGAATACTTACTGTGGCTTTAAATTTGTACCAGGTTAGCAGAATAGATAAAGAATTTAGTTAGTTCTCTGTAGTCTCCCAAGTTCGACATAATATACATGGTGAAGAGATTATCTGCCGAAATGTTGTGAGTCTAATGATGAAGACAGTCGTCCGAATACTCTAAGGCTTGATCGAAGAAATTTACGCAAATAATACTAATCAGTATATTTATAGATTTATTCTGTAACCAACAAAAAAACTTTCGACTTTATTTCTTTTGAGTTAAGATCTAATAGTCTGTTTATTTAAGAACGCATTTGATTTCAATTTCACTTATTTTTTTCTAAATTTAATGAAAATATTACTTATATAAACATACTTGAACTCCTATTTCAATTTTTACACTGATGAAAATTCTTTTTGAATCCACTTACATAATAGTGCATTGATTTACTTTCTCTCTCGCATTGTGCTTTACTTACACACGCAAAGTATATCAACGAGACTTAGACAATCGCAAATTTCTACATTTCAAGCATGAATACTTCTTGTATTTACACTCTAACTATTATTACTTTTTCTTATGAGAAAAAAACACTGTAACTTCAGTTTTTCAACAAACTTTTTCTCTCGATTTAAAGAAATAAAGTCTGTTGACTTATAGGTCGGTGTTTTATTCAACGATTTACACGTTTAATCTGCTATACACATACACACAGACGCACACTCATACATATATGATTTAGTAAGTCAGCAGACAAATAATAAAAAATTATTTTATAAAACAATTTCTTCCAAATAATCTTTTCACTTGTCAATCGACTTAATCCCCTTATCCATTAATCCGGCGGATCAAATATGGTACAAGTTTATCTAAGTAAAACTATCTTGTGTCTGTGGCTAATATAAATATAGAGTCACCTACATCTTTGATTATCCAATTGATGTCTAAAATAAACGCAACGGAATCGTCCCAAAACTGTAAAAAGAATATATGTATATTCAAGCCTAAAAGGGATATTAGTATATATATACATATATATATATATATATATATATTAGTATATATATATTAGTATATATATATCTATATTTAAGCCTAAAAGTCGAATTTTGCTCGGGTACCTTCAGTCTGTTTTATCAATATGCATTATTTAATTAAGAGCATTGACAAGAAGAAATTTTTGTTAAAAAATAGATATTTGTTGTGGGGAATAAATGTGTTACATTCATTAGTCTACAAACTTATTGATGTGCTTGTCTGTCTGTCTCTGTCTCTCTATCTCTCTCGCTCTGTCACATATATCATCATCATCAATTTATGCTGAGAGCACCGACCTCATGACGTCCTCTCTCCCGTTGTCTCTCTCTCTCTCTCTCTCTCTCTCACACACACACAACTCTTTGGTTTGTGAGATGGGAGGCAAGTAACTATATAGCTACTATTTTGTGGTATGCTGCGTCCAGGATTTTAACCACTAGGTCAAATGATGATTTTGGTGAGAAACTAACAGTCACCAAGCCTCGATGACTCTTTGTCATCCTAACTTTTATATATATATATATATATATATATATATATATATATATATATATATATATTAAAACCTTCCGAGAATTCAGAACATAGCTGAGAGTCATCAAGTACCGTTGACTTTGTATCTACGCTACTCTAACGCTGCTGAATCGGCTGGTCATGTCAATGACTTAATATATGTTTATCTTACCCGTGATATATATTTACTCAACCCCTCAGCACAAGCAAGGTGTAACACATGGTCAATTCTTAAGCGGAGTTTAACAAGTTTGAATTCAGTGTTTTCCTTCTCCTAGACTGGTTGCCATACCAGTGTTAAAAAGCCCAATCTACCCAACTATGTACTCATAGCTCGAATGGGAATAGTAAGATTCATACGTTTTCTGAAGGGCATTAGTGCTATCTGAAGTCAGCACTTATATAATTGTCCTGAGCGTGTACTTCAAATTGGTCCATTGGTAATACGTTAAACTATTTAACTTTATGCAAACAATCGATCAATATTAAATAGAATTATTAGTATAAAGTAAAAGTAAAGTTAGCGACCATAGTCGAGGGTAACCCGAAGGCTCCCTTTTCGATAGCTACTTCACCAATGTGTAGGGGAGGGCGCTACTCCTTCCCTGGATTATTAGTATAGATAGCGATTATTAAACCATTCGACTCTGTGCGGACAAATAAGCTCTAGCTAAAGTTGACTAGACGAACCAGACATGCTGGACACTGCTGGAGAAGCAGGGACGAACTCGTAAGAGATGGACTCTTATGGACCCACACACATGGCCGTGCAAAAGCAGGACGACCAGCACGAACATACATTCAGCAGCTATGTGAGGATACGGGATATTGTCCTGAAGACCTGCCTAGGGCGATGAACGATAGGGAGGAGTGGCGAGAGAGGATCAGGGATATCCATGCTACCAGCACGACATGATGATGATGATATATATAATTAAGACTTAGTTGAAGAAGAAAAAGTTAACTGCACCAATTCTTCTGGTTTACTGTAAAAATGTTTTCGTCCTACTTTTCTTCCCCACCTCTTTTTTCATCGATCACTGCCCCTCTCTAGTTTCACATCACTGCGCATCAGTCACAGTATAGCTCTCAGATGAGACGTAACCGAAAGGAAGGGGTCCTGCACGGACCTCAGAATCTTTATATATATATATATATATATATATATATATATTAAAATTGGTAGGTCCACGATGAGATTTGTAATCTTTAAATTTATCTATCAATTTATTTTGTTCTTACATACGTGTATGTTTCCAGCCTGTTACTTTCGTTAGAGAACATATATGGCACAAGGCCTTGTTAATGGGCTACTCAATGAGACTTGAACTCACTCGTGTTTGCAGTTTGCATACATATATACAGGTTTTGGCATTAAATAACAAGAGTTCATAAAACTAAATAAATAACCAAGCCAAACCAAACTAACAATCTACAAAGAAAAGAGAATTTTAGTAACATAAAATATAGGTTAGAGACAAAATTTGGCCAGTTCCTTTGGCAGATTTCAGAGCGCTTCCACTGACCTCCCACTTATTTTAGTACAATAGGGATGTACTGCTCGGAAGAAAGATCGCCAGGAGCCTGGATGTGAATGCTGGTAGTTTATTGAAGTGCATAGAAGAAAAGAAGCAAACTGCGTTATCGATTTTACTTTAATGTAAAGGAGGAGAAATGGACAGACAACTTGTAGAAAAGAAACATAGGCGTGTGTATTTAAAAAAAAAAGACCGGATTAAAAATTGTTTTTGCTTTTTGGTTCCAATAAATCAAAGTGCGTACCAATTATTTGCTTAGTCAAGCATATCAAAGAAACACTGAAAAAAAGGGCTGGCACCAAATGGAAAGACATCGATTTGGAATTAAACGAGTCGGGGACGGAAGGGACAGACAGAATGAGGTGGAGAATTCAGTAACATATATATATATATATATATATATATATATGTGTGTGTGTGTGTGTGTGTGTGTGTGTTACGCCCACACATACTTTGGCATGTACATACATATACATCCCTCTCTCTCTCTCTCTCTCTATATATATATATATATATATATATATATATATATATATCAATCTATATATATATATATATATATATACAAATGTTTATGTGTCTCGACCGGGACAATGGCCCAGCGGTTAGAGTGTTCGCCAATGGCCCGGGAGACCTGGGTTCAATCCCAGGTCGAGTCATACCAAAGACTTTAAAAATGGAACTTGATACCACCTTGCTTAACACTCAGCATTATAAGGTACGGTTCAAGGGTAAAGTGGAGCAATCCAGGGAATGGAGTAGCGCCCTCCCCTACACCTCGGTGTAGTAGCTATCGAAAAGGGAGCCTTCGGGTCACCCTCGACTATGGTCGCTAACTTTACTTTACTTACTTATGTGTCTGAGTGTGTTTACACAAAATATCAATCTATGATACAACACAAAAATCAACAATAATATCTATGATTACCTATTTAACGGTTGCTTATATATATATATATATATATATATATATATATATAAGAAGATGATTAATGATATACATATCTCTGTTGCTATCAAAGATTTTATATATGTATATATGTGCATTCTTGTGTTTAGGTAGTTGTATGGGCATAAAAAATTATATATAAGTTCATACATTAACCTGTGAATATATATATATATATATATATATATATATATATATATATATATATATATATATATGTTTTTGTACACAAATATGAATTTTTTATACCAGTTCAGAAAATTTATATAAATGTACACATGCACACACATATTTATGTGTGTATTTTAATATCTATTTTTTTTCCAACGCTGACAGCTCCATCAGCATAACTTTATGACATTATTATATATGTATATATGTGTAAATCTATGGGTATATATGTATATATATATATATATATATATGAGTGTGTGTGTATGTATGTGTATAGATACATGTATGTATATATGCATACGCGTATCTAGGTGCATAGATAAGTGTATGTATGTATGTATATGCATATATGTATATACGTGTGTATCTATGTTTATAGATACATGTATATATGTATTGATGTATGTATCTATGTGTATAGTTGCGTGTGTTTGTAAATTTGTGACGCTAATATAAACATCTACATCAACATAATTAAACTTCTTCTCATATAAGTGTGTTCAAAAAGTATTGATAACAAAATTGTTACCAAGTCAAAAATGAACTATAAATGAAGTGTCTATTTTTTTTCAGATTTGTTCTCTTGGCATTCAGCGCACTGATGCTGTCAAGTCTTTTTTTAAAGGTCGAAGTACTTTCGAAGGTCTTCTTTTGATATAGTGTCTATCTACTCAGTCTTATTTCTTTTATTGTCCTCTGTGTCCTCAAATATTACCCTATGCACGAATTTTCAATTTAGGAAAATGGAAATTCGCACGGACCTTGGAGTAGTAAAAATAAAAGTTGTTGCCCTTACTGAGTCTAGCCAAAACCCTCAGTTTTTTTTTAAATTGGTATTGGGGGTACCCTCGTAGGTAAAGTGCTAGACTTCAGTCACGAAGTAGCTAGTTCAAGCTCCGGTCGCGCGATTACGTTCACTTTTACTCTAATACCCTTAGGGGAGGTACGAACTCCTTTATCCACCCGGCTTTGGATTTAATAATATCAATGCTGTTCTTCTTCAAGGATGACTTTGAGTTTAAATAACCCATGAAGGTTGACATGCCATTAAACAAAATATCATGCACAATTTGAGCTAACTCGTCGCGACAAAATCCACAATTTATCATATATGTTGCGCAACAGTTAGCGTATCTTAAGGCCCATTGATTGGACCAAGTTATTAATATAGATACATAACAAGGTGTGATCAAAAAGTATCAATAACTGAAGTTTGAAATCCTCAAAATACAAATGAAGACATGAATATATATATATATATATATATATATATATATATATGTGTGTGTGTGTGTGTGTGTGTGTGTGTGTGTGTGTGTGTTGCTAAACCAAGTACAAATTTCATATGTATTTTGAGAATTTCAAATTCCAGTATCGATACTTTTTGACCACACTTTGTTATATATCTGTCATGACAATTTACTTATGCACGCATGAACACTTCCAGCTATAAATAGTAGCAGGTACTGCTCTTAGACAGAAGGCAATATTCCAGCAGACAGCTATGACAGTTGGACCGAAACAATATCGCTCGTAACCCTCTCATTTGTATATGTTATACTACTGTTTTATTGATATATTTGTTTAACTCCATTTCTCTCATATGTCTTTATTTCTGGTCCCTAACAAGGCCACAACAGTATTTATATTGATAACTTATTTCAGTCGATGGGGTTTCAAATACAATATCCCTCCTATTTAGTAATGAGACTCTCCTCCAAAAAAAAAAGAGCGTCCTGGTTATAACAGTATACTGCATCTGATGGAGATTTGGGGAATGCCAAGTACCTCTTCATTGACGTTAATCTCAGGTTAACTCTGACCCGGAGTGGTCGTATCTTTTAAGGTCACATCTATGGGTCAAATATATCGTATTCTCTTGGACCCTGTGCAAAAAAACTTTCATGAAACAACTATAAAAAATATGAATATACCGTACAACGAACTCGATTCCTTAACTTGTAGGCATAAAATAACCCTTGGCGATTTGACGTGCTTTTAAAAATCAATTAATCATATATCAGTAACTGAGAAAGATTGATGGCGAGTTACTAACTGCGGTGAGTACTCTTGTTTGACTCAAAGGAGAAAATTAATCTAAAAACGTTTATTCTCCATGGCGTTCATAGGTACAAATTCTCAAGCAATAAATGATAATCAGCTGGAGTTCACGTTGCAAGACTCCATAACTGTTCTTATGTTTCATACTAATTTCGTGTATATTTCATACATTTCTTCTTTTCGGTCGTTCTGATTTCAAATTTATATTTACCGAACCCCTCCTCACAAGCAGGCGGTCTATTTTTAAGCTGAGTTTTAAAGACTTCAATTCAGAGTTTTCCTTCTTCTAGACCAGTTGCAATACAGTTGTAACCTAACATAAGGTTACTGAATGAGATATAACCAAAAGGGAGGTTGTATATGAAATGGAAATCTTTATAACATTAACAAAATACAATACAATCCAGCACCGTATAGAAGACACCCATTGCTAATGGTGACTAAGTTTAACACAATAGTGTCGTATTTATGAGGAATGGGACATACCCATTACTGGTCACTAATAGAGTATATAACACATACCAAAGTTAAATGTCTGCCCTACTATTTACACACAGCAGGAAGCCGAATAGTTGGAACTATACCTATCCCTAGGGTATAAGGGTATTGTGAAATGCAAACAGCCTCGACCAAGATTTGAACTCTGGTTGCCGTGTCCATTTCCTACGACAGTAAACATTACATCACGAATTCCTATGTTCTATTATATATAGGCCTTAACTCAGACAGTCGACCTGCTCCCATCTCCTCACTTCACCTCGGTCGTTTTATGTTGGTCTTTTGTATCGCCATTTTTGTTCGTGTTTCTTGTCTTCTATCGGACAACCCTGTCAGCTGTGACAGTAGAATACGCCAACTGTAATTCTCCAGATAGTTAAGAACCTCCCCAAAATGTTTCCTGTGCCTGACATTAGACCATCTAATAGTAATGCTCTAGTCCTTGATCTCTAGGGAATAGCTGAGTACCTCTTCATTACCATTACTCCCAAGTCCACTCTGACATGGAGAGGTCGTAACAATAATCTATGGGTCAAATAGAACTATTCAATCATTCATTATGTTTAAAACTATTTAACTGCGTGCAAATGAAGGATTGATATTAAATAGAACTATTAGTTTTAAATAGCAATACCTGAAACTATTCATTGCGCTCAGTCTATTGCTTAATATTAAATAGAATTATTATTATTAGATAGCAATACTTGAAACCATTTAATTGCGTCAAATGAATAAATAATGTTCAATAGAATTATTAGTGTGTGATAGCAATACTTGAAACCATTTAGTGTCCTGGGTAGACATTAAACTGCATCTGATGGGGAAGCTGCAGTCTTTGAGTTTGGGGAATATGGAGAGCTCTGTTATTGCCGTTACTCTCAGGTCCACCCTACTCAGAATGGTAGAAACTGTTAGGGTTTTATCTATGAGTCAAATAGAAGAGTTCAATCTTTTATCAAGCCTTATTATTATCATTTAAACACCGGCTCATTGGTCTATTGGGTAGAATGTTCGCTAGTGGTCAGGGAGACCGGGGTTCAGTCCCAGGTCGGGTCATACCAAAAACTTTTAAAATGGTACTTGATACCTCTTTGCCTAACACTCAGCATTATAAAGTACGGATCAAGGGTAAAGTGGGGCAATCCAGTGAAAGGAGTAGCGCCCTCCCCTACACCTTGGTGTAGTAGCTATCGAAAAGGGAGCCTTGACTATGGTCGCCAACTTTACTTACTTTACTTATTATTATTTGAAGCCATATAGTTGCGTGCAAGTTATTCGTTTTACATAGGAATACTTGATAAAGAGAATTGCTAATGTTAAATAATAATGCTAGAATCCATTTAACTTTGTACAAACAAATAAGCTCTTATTAATTGAAAGATAAAGTTACCTGCTAACTACTTGCTTCCAGATCATACGTATGTATAAGCAGGATTTGGCATAAAATAACCAGCAAGGTTTAATGCCATTAAAATAAACTGTGGCCGTGTCAGTACTACTATATGGATGCACAACTTTGACTTTAACGAAACATTTCAAGAAAAAGCTCGATGAGAACTGCAGAAAGATGCTGCCAGCAACCCATAAAACAGAAGCTGTTATACAGCCAAGAAAGACATTCAAGACATTCTTGCAAGTTCTGGAAACGCAAGAATGAACTAATAAGCGACGTTCTCTTAAAGACTCCTACTAATGGATGAGTCATTGTAGGCCAACCAGGAAAAAATTACAGTCATCATCTCAGTGAAGATATTGGGTGCCAGCCATAGGATTTGCCAAAATGGTTTGGTTTGGTCTCTTTGTTTAATGGCATATCTACCTGCGTGGGTTATTCAATGCCAAAGTCATCCTTCGAGAAGAACAGCCGTGATGCTATTTAACCCATGGCTGGGAGGATAAGGAGGTTTATACCTTTTCCAATGGTATTTGTCCAAAAGTGAACGTAATAGTGTAATTGGAGTTCATACTCGCTTACTTATGTTCCTCAGTCCAGTGCTTTAACCATTACACTACGGGGAAACACTCGAGTTGCCTGGAGTGATGACCAATAGGGACAGATAGCAAGAAAGAGTCAAAATAATCTTTGCTGTCAGCATATCTAAATGATGTTGATGATGATGTTGATGATGAAGCATAATTGATTTGTTTTAAATGCATTTCTTTTGGCTGGTGACATGAAATAACAAAACAATAATGCTGAGTAATTAAGACAAACAATTTGAACAAAAACAAAGGTTTTTAAGCGCTTTGAATTCAAAGAGAAAAGACGTGTTTTATTTTTGTTCTTTTTTTTTTTCTTTATACATTCAACCGTTTTTCCTCAACGAAATAGAAGAAAAATCTACCACACTTGCCAAAAAATAAGTACTCACCGCACTTAAAAGACATTTCTTCCGGGGTTTTTTAATCTATGAAAGAATAAGCTATGTACAAAATCTGACTGAGGGATTAACTGGTAGATTTTAACAACATTCCAACCTGTCTAGGGCTATTTTATGACAAGAGGTTAGGGAATTGAGTTCCTATAGAATACGAATAATTTTTAAAGAGAGTTATTTTACTCCAGCCCAGTCGGCTGGGGCTGTAGATTACACTAACTGTATCTCTGTGGAAGGGTAAGGCCCCTTCCTAAACGAGTGTCATGGATTAAACAATCTGATGGTGAGGCTCCAGTAATGTTGGAGCTTTGGGGAATGCTGATTACCCCTATATTGCCATCACTCCCAGATCCACTCAGACCCGGATTGGTAGAATCTGATAGCGTCTTACCTAAGAGTCAAATAGAACTGTTTGACATTTAAACTAAGTGCAAATAAATAACTTATACAAAATTGAATTGTAGAAATTGAAGTGTTTGATTATTCAACTGTCTATAAACAAATGACTGTCTGATTGAATTGTTAGTTATACGTACCAATACTTGGAACGATTTAACTTTATTGACTTATGTTTACAAATCATATATATTTTGTGTATATGTATAAAACGGATTCGGCCTTAAATAACCAAATCTATTTTACTCATAGATAAGTGCTGCTCACTCGAAAACCTAAGTCTCATTTAGTTTAGTGTCAAAAACAGGACTCTCATTTTAGTGGAAGGGTCGACTTTTCTGCAGGAGTTACAGTCAGCGTATTCTGATTGATTTGGTTTTATGGCACGTCAACCATTGTACGATATTTAATGCCAAATCGATTTTTATACTTAAAAACAGTTCTATTTTCAACAATTCAGTTAAGAATAAGCACAGTTTTTTTTTTTGTTTATACTCAGCTTAAAGTCAAAACAGTTTTATTTCAAACAATACGGTTTAACATAAATACACTGTTTCAATGTCAAAAAACAGTTCTATTTCAAACAATTCAGTTTAGCAAAAGTATACAATTTCGTTCTATTTGAACTATAGATAGGACCCTATCAAGTGCTTCTACTCCAGGCGAGAATTGACCTGGGATCAATGGCAACCAAGGGGTAATCTCTCCAAAGCTATAGCATTAACCTCACCATCAGATTGTTTAGCATCATATCCAGGACACTTGTTGCAGGCGAAGGGGTGAGGTCTTACCCCTCTGCGGAGAAATAGTCAGTGTATTCTTCAGCCCGAACCGACTAGGCTAAGCGTATTCTGAGCCCGGTCGACAAGGCGACACCAATCTGAAACAAAACCTTTTTTATTTGCTTGCCAATCTTTCTGGTTTCATGTAACACAATTTGCTTCGATGTGGCACAAGGCCGAATGAATGGGGCGCCCAATGAGACTCGAACTCACTCGTGTAGGTTTGCTAGTCTAGCTTGCTTACCGTTACACCACCAAAGGTGCCCATATACGTGATAGAATTGCCAATGGCGGCTTCCGCTGCTTCATAAGTAGTGCCCATGTTACGGCCTGTCGTCCAGATTTGCATAATACTACGAACGATCACTCGAAGCTATTTTTAATCAAGGGAGGTCATTTAACATACCCACACAGATTATTAATTGATACTTATGGCATATTAACCATTGTAGGACATTTAATGCCAAATCCATTTTTATACATAAAAACAGTTCTATTGCCAACAGTTCGCTCATAATTTTTTTCAACATAAGCTGCAGGAAAAATTTCGAAATCATTAGATTTCGAAGGAAAAATTATGGAATCACCTATCGAGGAAAGATAATATTCATTGGAATTTCAAGTTGGTTGGTTGGTTTGTTGGTTTTATGGCATATCAACCTTTGTAGGTTATTTAACGCCAAATCCATTTTTATGTAAATAATCTGTTCTATTGAAAACAGTTCAGTTTAGCATAAGTACACAGTTTAATTATCAAAAACATTTCAATTTCAAACTATTCAAGCAGTTATATGTAATAATTCAGTTAAGTGTAAATACAGTTTTAATGTCGAAAAACAGTTCTATTTGAAATAATTCAGTTAAGCATCAGCACGCAGTTTAAGTGTAAGTACGGTTTAATTGTCAAAAACGTTTCTATTTCAAGCTATTCCGTTTACTCAATTCATTTTAGCATAAGTATGCTGTTAGTTCTATTTAACCCATAGATAGGGCCCTATCAGGTGCTACCACTCCGGGCCAGAGTGGAACAGGGAGCGATGGCAATGAAGGGGTACTCCGCACTGCTGGAACCTCACCATCAGATTGTTTAGTGTCATATCCAGGACACTCGTTAGGTGGGGTCTTACTCCTCTGCAGAGGTGCAGTCAGAGTATTCTACAGCCCCAGCTGACAGGGCAATACACAGATTTGAATGTCAAACAGTTTTATTTCAGACAATTCAGTTCAGCATACGTACACTGTTTAGATGTCAAAAACAGTTCTATTTCAAGCAATTCAGTTCAGCACTAGTACACAGTTACAATGTCAAAACAGTTCTATTCTAAACAATTCAGTTTAGCGTAAATACGCAGTTTAAATGCAAAAATCAGTATAGTGAAAGAAGCACAGTTTTGTTCTATTTAACCTATAGATAGGACCCTTATCAGGTGCTACCACTCCGGGCCAGAGTGGACCTGGGAGCGACGGCAATGAAGGGGTACTCCGCATTCCCCAAAGGTCCAGCATTGCTGGAACCTCACCATCAGATTGTTTAATGTGATATGCAGGACACTCGTTGGGGGGGGTCTTACCCCTCTGCAGAGAAGCAGTCGGTGTATTCTACAGCCCCAGCCGACTGGGCAATGGAATTTCAAGTCATATAATTTTGACGTCAATGAAATGTGGGAAGAATTAAATAGAAAGGTAAAATATTCCTAAAGTAACAAAAAGAGTCGAGGAAATCTGATAGAAAAATTCTCTTTGAGACACTAATCGGCAAAATCTCGTAAAACGAAAGAAAAAGATAAACTTAAGATAGAATTTGGAATTATACCAAATATGGAAAACTATCAAAGTGTTTTAAGTAGGCAAAATGAACATGTGTAACATAGGACCAAAATACGTTGTGTCTAAAAGAAATGAGTTTGCAAAAAAGAAGCACTCAAAACTTTAATCTCAACTAAGAAAATAGTAGTCGCTTTCATTCTTTGCGATTACAGCGGACTGTAGTAAAAAAAAGTTTGTTCAATAGTGTTCTTCCTCGCCTTCTCTTTTTTTTTTTTGTCGCTATCAAATGTCTCCTTTTCCTCTGCGCACTTCAGCTAGCGTACGTAGAGAAGGTTCACCCTCCTCTACTTGGCGATGACGGCAGCGTTGTTATCGTTGGCCTGTTGATACTTTCATATCAATCGAATTGCTGACAGGCTTGGTATGACATGGGTCGGGACGTCGCGGACCTCTGTTGAACTTGTTTGAAAATCTACCTTGAACAGCTAGAATCTCGCTACTTGATTTTTCTTATATAGCGACTTGATGGAACAATTCGAAGGTTCCCGAAGGTTCGATGATCTGTAGTGCAGCACGTGAAAGTTCACGCGTGATTATTTTAAAATCACGTTTGAACTCTACAGGTCACTCTGCCTGCACGAGCGAAGTTCGTGATATTTTTGATCGTCAGGCCCATGTACTGATAACAGCTGATGTGCACGCACGTTCTCCAACCTTGAGACCACCGCAATTCAATGACGGCGCCCGTCCATAATATTACACATGAAGTAAATAAGAAACTGAAACAAGAAAATAAGACTGTAAGTAATATCAAATACAATTATTAACCATTATTCAAATATGTAAAATTAAAAAAAATATTTGGGGTATTAGATGTTTGGGTATCATTTGTTCAGAAAGGTTATGAAGTTGGTGACTGACTTTTTCTTCTTACCCCCATTCACTTATTCTCATTTTTTGATGGTTCAAGTTGCAAAAGAAATGAAAGACGGAAAAAGCAACATTGATACTTTTAAACACAAATTTTATTCTACAAGTTTACGACTATTCCATGGAGATGAATGTTGTTTCCAAACCAGGAAAATAGCTGCCTGCCTACCAGAGAGATGCCATGAGGTCTCAGGAAGAGTTTCTTTTTGGTGCTTGGAAGTCAATCTTTTCTGGCATTCACGGATTGCACTTCATGTAGAGGTTCCCTGGGAGATTGTTAATTTTGTATTCATTTACTTAATTTTGTATTTATTTAATTTCAATCCCCATAACTAAAATTTAAAAAAAAACGTTTGTGCAATAAAAATGATAAGACAAGTGAATTGACAGACCCACCAGTTAAAACGGCCGGCGTACGGGCCAAATTTTTGTCAATGTGTTCATTCATTGGAACAATTGGGTCGACTACCGGAAAATTGTTTTGATGAGTTTGGTTTGACTAAGTGTGACGCGAAGAATTTACTTTTATCCCAAAACGGGGTTTTATATTTTCGCACGTGTGAAGACGGGGCAGGTTGGCACTTGATCCCTTGTAGAATAAGTCCTCGTTCAGAGTTTTTATCTCAGGCATATAAGAACTGGCATATTATGTGAGGGATTAATTTAGGGCTAGACTGACCGCCTCTGGCAAGGGGTTCCAAATTTCACACTATACACACACCCACCAAGGCCACTAAACTTCCACCCCTAGACAATGGAAGATATGGACCTCTAGGTTGAGACGTAATAATATTAATCATAGTAGTCGGCAATTCCGGTTTCCCGTGTGATATTTTAAAGGAATTAATAGGACAATTCTAGGCAAGATAACATAAGGCGAATAGAAGCTGAAAAGGAAGCATGAAGTAACAAATTCGGAGCAGACGCCACAAATAACAACTTAGACCACGTGGTAACATTAAAATACATGAATCTTTTACTACAATTATATACACCTTCAAAGTGTCAAAATATATAATAAATAGACAGTCTCTGAACATAAATGTCTTTCTTCTTTTCTTTTCTTTCGTTTTCCTTCAAATTGTGAGAGAGAGAGAGAGGGGGTACATAAAATTGGGTATAAGGAGAAATGGTCCCAAAGTTTACTTATCTTTTTTCTTTGATGGAGTTCCTGTAGAGAATCTTTCTTCTTTTACGGGCTAATAGACTTTATCTTATTTTTAACACTGGCTTAACGGTCATTCTCCGACGGCTTGCCACTGTTAATCCAAACAGGAAGACAGTAGTAATCATATTTCAATCGTCTCAGTGGGACATCACGTGACACTAAGTTTCATGGAATAAAAACTGTCGTAGGTTATTCGATACCAAATCTTCGTTTTACATATATATTCAATATATATGATTTGTAAACACATTTCTTGATAACATTTTTGAACGAACCCGAGTTCATTCTTTTGCACACAAAATGGTTTCAAACATTTCAGTTAAATATGAATAATTCTATTTACTATTAATCATTAGTTTGCACACAGTTAAATGGTTTCAAGCATTCCTATCGAACACTAATTATTGACCATCAGTCATTTGTTTGCACACATTTAAATGGATATACATATATGATTTTTAGGGGAATAGTTTGTAGATAATTTCATTTTTAAATGGGTCAGAACTCATTTGATTGTACACGATTATTGTTCTTGTGGCTACACGGTTAAATGGTTTTATTTATTGCTATCTAAAACTAATTATATTCAATATTAGTCATTTGTTTGCACACAGTGAAGTGCTTCCTATTATTGCTTTTTAAAACTAATTATTTTATTTATCACTTTTCATTCATTTGCACACGGTCAATTGTTTCCAAGTACGTATTGTTATGTCTTACCAAAAGTTCAATTTAGACTCAGAGTTAAAGATTTTATGCCACTACTATTTAGCATTGTTGTATCGTCATAATACAACTTCACAATACATATACAAATACAAGCGGAAACATTGTCAGCAATAATGACGACTTCAATGAACGAACGAACAGGCTTCTTTATAAAAATAAAATCTCCCACACTTTATTCTCGAAAGGGTGATGTTTCTTGTGTGTGAGAGGTGAGTTGGAGACGAAGACAGATTGCTACATATTGACCCAAAGTTCTTCTGACGATAGCAGCACTTCTTTCTCATTTTGGCTGGGCTGCTCAACCGTGGGTCACTGAGGGTCCAAAGCCCTCTGTCTGTCGCTGGTTCTCAATTCGGCATCTTGTCCCCAACTGACCCCAACTGCAACTGGAACTGACTGACTGGAACTGAACCGAAGTCGTCTGTGGCACCTGGTTATATAATTGTCTGACGTTCACCTGCTTCCTGTGAGCGTACAGATCTGCCACCATCACCGAATTCAACCACGTCCACAGGTCAAGGTGATATTACGATAACCTCGACCGGATGCTCCTATTTCGCTGTTCTTCCGCTAATCTACACAGGTGTATCTCTTGATTGACGGCTCGGTCGAGGGTCAATATGTTACAGTATTAATAATTCTATTCTATATTAAACAATCGTTTGTTCACAGTTTAATGGCTCCCAGTATTTGTATGTATCATTAATTATTCAACTAGACAGTCATTTGTTTACTTGCCCAGTCGGCGGGGCTGTAGAATACACCGACTGCACCTCTGCTGAGTGGTAAGACCCCACCTCCAATGAGTGTCCTGGTATGACACTAAACAATCTGATAGTAAAGCTTCAGTAACACTGGATCTTTGGGAAATGTGGAGTACCCCTTCCTTGCCATTGCTCTCAGGGCCACTCTGGCCCAGAATTGTAGTACGTGATAGGGCCCTATCTATGGGTTAAATAGAACTAACTGCATACTTATGCTAAACTGAATTGTTTGAATTAGAACTGTTTGACTAAACTGAATAGCTTGAAATAGAAATGATTTTGACAATTGAACTGTACTTACATTTAAACTGCGTGTTTATGCTAAACTGAATTTTTTAAAATGGAACTGTTTTTGACATTGAAACTGTACTTACACTAAACTGAATTGTTTAGTATCGAACTGTTTTGACATTTAACTGAGTGTAAACAAAATCTGTACTTATACTAAACTGAATTAGGTGAATTAGAACTGTTTGAATAAACTGATTAGCTAGAAATCGTGGTGTAATGGTTAAGGCGATGGACTGCGGAATCGTTGTAAGCGATTTCGTACTCCATTCTCGCTATTACGTTCACTTTCGGGCAAATACCCTTTGGAAAGGTATGAACCCCCTTATCCTCCCAGCTATGGGTTAAATAGTACCACTACTGTTCTTCTAGGAGAATAGCTTTGGCATTAAATAACCTATAAAGGTTGATATGCCAAGAAACCAAACAATCATCTCTTCCGATTGCCTTGGACATCGTTTGAAGACAGAGTCTGATTTATTTTGTATTTCCGGGAATGGACTATTTTTGTCATTTAAAGAAGGATTACTTCTCCTAGATAATCTTGAACACGCAATCTGCTTTTTTAATATCTGTACAAAACCACGGGAAATGTATTATATATAGATAGAACAATCGATTTATAATGTGAAAAAAATATATATACGATCAGAGATTTTGCTGCATAATATTACCGCAAATATGATGCTGTTAATAATTGTGCTGCTGGAAATATTATTAGGGTAGAAAATGCGTAAAGCCGTTGGTTGGTTGGTTGGTTGGTTGGTTGGTTTTACGGCGTATCAAACCTTCTCAGGTCATTTAATGCCGAATTAAATTTCAAACAATAAAGTTTTTGTTTACAATCAGTTAGATGTCCAAAAAGTTCAGTCAAATGTCAAAACAGATATATTTCAAGTAATTCAGTTTAACATAAGTACTCAATTTAATTCTATTTGACCCATAAATTGGACCCTATCGGGAGCTACCACTCGGGGTCAAAGTGGACCTTGGAGCGATGGCAAGGAAAGGGTACTCCACATTCCCAGAAGCACCAGCATTACCTTCAGATAATTTAGTGTCATGTCGACGACATCCGTTGGGGTGAGGTCTTACCTCGCAGCAGAGAATCATTCGGTGTATTATACAGCCCCATTCGATTGGGAAATGCACTGAGTTAAATATAAAACACTTTTATTTCAAACAAATCAGTTTAGCATAAGAATACAGTTTAGTTCTATTTGACCCATAGATAGGACCCAATTAGTTGCCACTACTCTGGGCCAGAGGGACCTGGGAGTGATTGGCAATGTATGGCTACTCAGTATTCGCTAAAGCATTATGGGAACCTCACCATCAGATTGTTTAGTGTCATATCTAGGACACTCGTTGTGGGGAGGACTTACCCCTTTGCAAAGAAGCAGTCGGTATATTATACAGCCCCGGGCGACTTGGCAAGTTTCACTGGGTGCTAATATGTTTGGAAAAATTAGTGATACATCTCTTTTTCTTCCAATGGGTGTCCTCGTGGCGCAGTAGGAAACGTGCTGGACTATTAAATCGTAGTAAGTGAGTTCTTAATACAGTCAGGCTTTTGCATTCATTTTGGGATTGATACCAACGAAGGAATAAATTGTATCAATATTTTCGTTCTACGAAACGTTGGTATAGGATGACCAACGAAGTTTGATATGCCATAAAAACAAGGAAAGCAAACATCTTCCTTCCTTATAAGTAGGATAGCCTATCTATTTAGTCTCCGTTCAAGGAGAAAGGAAACCCTGAATTTGAAACTCTTACTTATGAGTAGACTCATTTGCCATTGTGGAGTGACATAACAAGAGCTAGAGGCACTAAAAAGCAACCAAATATTGTTCCGGAAACATCTCCCGCAAAATGAATACCATCTAGTTCATCCGATGGAGAACATCAGACATGAAAAAAATAGATCTGCTCTCTCCAATCGGTTGATCATTCAAGTGGAGATTTGCCGACAGCCACATGCGCGTAAATGCAAAGCTCATGTCACGAATAGAGCACTCCGGTAACTGATAGCAAATATGCAAAAATATATACTTAAAAATTCCTTCGCTTATGCTGAGAATGTCGATATCCCTCTGGTAATATATACAACTGACGAACATATACAATTTCCATATGATCGATTGCCAGTTAATTCATATCTTCTTAAAGTGTATGCTGACATTATTTTCAGTAGTTGAAATGTTGCGGCCGACGTATGTAAAATGGTCTGCTGAGTCCGCCGGGTTTCGATGCCAGCTGAAAGCTTCCCGCGCTTCTAGTCACACTGAAAAGTTGCGATACCACGAAACAGTCAGTCAGTGGCTGAATATATATATATATATATATATATATATATATATATATATATATATATAGTAAAGTTAGCGACCGTAGTCGAAGGTGACCCGAAAGCTCCCTTTTCGATAGCTTCTACACCAAAGTGTAGGAGAGGGGGCTACTCTTTTCCCTGAATTGCTTCACTTTACCCTTGATCCTTACCTTATAATGCTGAGTGTTAAGCAAGGTAGAATCAAGTACCATTTTTTGAGTCTTTAGTATGACTCGACCTGGGAATTGAACCCAGGTCTCCCGTGTCATTGGCGAACCCTCAAACCATTATGCCAATGTCTGATATATATATATATATATATATATATATATATATATATAGACCTATACATGTTATATATACATATGTATGTTCATATATATGTACCTCTATTTCCAGTCAGTTATATATATATATATATATATTGAGAATGATATGAGGTGAGAATACAATTTATTCATATTTGTTTTAGGTTTTTTCCTGTTGTACTGGTGAGTATTTGACCACTTTCTTTTAAAACTATTTCTATTACACATACACACACACCCATATATATAACTATATATATATATATATATATATATATATATAGTGTACTCGTCCACACTCGATTAGAGTTCTGAATATGAACTACTTATTATGAACTAACTCACACAAATGTCAAAAAATTTTAGTACTTATTTCTTTTCTCTAACTAGTGTCTATTTTACCGTCTTCGTTGTCAATCAAAGTTAACACCGACCGACGAAGGGAAATGATGATGATGATCATCATCATTATTATCATCAAGTCTCCTCATCCATCTTGATCATCCATCGTTCATGGTAGGTTTTTAAAGGCTGCATTGTCCATACAGAGTTGATGTAAGTCAATGTTTGTCGTGCACTCTACCAAACCGGCGAGAAGGCATTTTTTTTAAGGTGGGTCCGGGCTCAGAGCCTTAGTCTAAACACGCCCGGCATTCTCAAAAATCGTTCGGGTCCAGGCGGCATTCCATTAAAAAAGGGGGGTGCTTTTTGACACCAGGCGATAAACCTAGCCTCTGTGGGGAGGATTAAAATATGTAGGGGCGACCCCCTGAGGCTTGTCGTGTGACGTGAATGCAGGGCCTCCCTGGCACCTACGTCAGGCTGTCTCGACCGAGTAACCGTCGCCGGAGACAAAACACACCCAACCAGGTCCGCGTGACATGCCACGGCCGGTCGAAGTGCTTTGTATTTGCTAGACTAGCCAATTATGTCTTTGCTGGTCAGCCAATACTGGCACGTCTAGGTGGAGGAGTCTATAAGAGATGATCACTTATCAGTTCGTCCTTACTTCACAAGCAGTGCCCTGTATGTCTTGTTTGTTAAACATGAATTATTTGAAAGATTGGAGGTAGGTGGCCATACAGCTGCTGTTTTGTAAGATGTTGCTTCCAGGATTTGTGCAAGACAGCAGATAGCATTGTTATATTTTGACCTTCGACCCCGCCCAAAAATACTATTCCAAGGTAATACACCGGAAGGAAGTGACACATTCCAACGGCCAGTAATCGAAAGAGATCGCATGGGCGGATTAAGGCTTATGATATGGGACAAGGTGAAGGTCCCATTATGCCACTAACAGTGATGCACCGGAAGAGAGTAACCTCTGAACTGCATGACAGTTATTTCCGCTTGATGACGATTAAACATTCGATTTCAAAGATCCAGTAGGCGATCGTGTGGGCGTTGAGTTATTATTTAACTCAGTTGAGTTTGGGTCCCAGAGCAGTTGCCAGCAGACTTCCAGACAGTAGAGACCAGATGTGGTAGGGAAGGCCACACCCGACCGAGGGGGCCCTCGGAAAAGCCCTGATAGAGTGGACCCCAAGACCTCTGGTTGAGCATCTAAGAAAACAAGAAAGACACAACGTGACGGTCATAACAGTGGGGTCAAAATATGAACTTTATGTTCGGTCTCCAGCATCCTCTTACATGCAACCCTTCAACAACCCTTTCGAACCCTTGCAATAAAGAGAGAGGTAAATATAATTGTAAAGAAGTCTTCTTGCGTCTTTATCATGCGTCGTTTATTCATGCGTCTGTCTATGATATTGTGTCGTTGTGATGCTGCATGAACGTGTAAATGACTATATAACAGCATTCTTGTGGGGTTTTTTCCATCTAGCTTTGATTAATGTCTATGTGGTGCATCCATATAGTAGTATAGACACAGCTACAGCTTGGAAGAAATTCTGTTTTATTTTATCGGGTAGATTAGATTTCTATACGATCGATAGTCAGTTAATTCATATCTTCACAAAGTGTATGCTAACATTATTTTCAGTAATTTTAGAAGCTCACCACTTTCAGTGCAGTCCAGTTCACATCGGTAAGCGGCAAAATTTGATAAAAACAAATGATTAACAACATTTGATTAGCAACAGTTGATAAAAACTAATGAATAGCAACATATGATAAAAGCGAATGATTAACAACATTTGATTAGCAACATTTGATAAAAACTAATGAATAGCAACATTTGATTAGCAACATTTGATAAAAACTAATGAATTGCAACATCTGATAAAAGCGGATGATTAACAACATTTGATTATCAACATTTGATAAAACTAATGAATAGCAACATATGATAAAAGCGAATGATTAACAACATTTGATTAGCAACATTTGATAAAAACTAATGAATAGCAACATTTGATTAGCAACATTTGATAAAAACTATTGAATTGCAACATATGATAAAAGCGGATGATTAACAACATTTGATTAGCAACATTTGTTAAAACTAATGAATAGCAACATATGATAAAAGCAAAGGATTAACAACATTTGATTAGCAACATTTGATAAAAACTAATGAATAGCAACATATGATAAAAAAATTATTAACAATATTTGATTAGCAACATTTGATAAAAATGAATGATTAACAACAATTGATTAGCAACACTTTATTAAAACAAAAGATTAACAACATTTGATAAGCAGCATTTGATAGAAACAAATGATTAGCAATATTTGATTAAAACTCATGTACACTGTTTAATTTGCATTCACATATAGGCCAGTACTTCCTGCTGCTTACTTTAGGTGATGCAGAAGGGATTCTGTTTGGCCTGGTGTATTTACGCGAAGTGCTAAATCATCTGGGTGTCTGAGATTGTCATAGTTTCTGGAAGATATCACCTGCTTCTTGCTTTTTTCACTGTAAAAACGTTTTGTTTCATAAGATAGGATATGAAAAGAATATAATCTAGGCAGAGTATAAACAGATATGGTGCTAATGCATCCCCTTGCAAGACTCCAGTGACAATGTTAAATGAGACGAAGTCTCCCTCAGGTGAGCAAACCATTGCTTCCGTGTTTTTATAAAGAATCATTATAGCAGGAACAGTTTCGTTTGGAAAGACCATCGCTAGTAGTATTTCTCCGTCTTTTCTCTTTGTATTGAATTGAATGAATTGGTTAAATCTACGAACAGCTGTGTTGCCTCGAGATTTTTTCTCGTACTCCTTCGATGATTTGACTGGTTGTCAGAATCTGTGAGTTTGCGGAGCGATTTCTTCGAAAGCTGTCTTGATTTTTTCTAAGAATATTTACGATTTCACGTTGCTACGAAGTAGAGGCAGTGCATTATAAACTTTAGCAGCAATAGCAGTAAAGGTTATGCCTTTGTAGTTCTTAGTGGTTCCTAGGTCTCCTTTCTTCGGAAAAGTATTTCTTTCTTATGTTTTGTTTATAGATTGTGTTGAATAATTGATGTATGGCGTCAAATCTTCTTGTCTTCCAAACTTCAGAGCGCCTTTGGTCGCAGCCAACAGCTTTTCTGTTTTTATTCTTTTTTTAAATATTTTCTTTGTTTAATGTATAGTCGGCCATTGATAATTTTTTAGTACGTCTATTTCAGGAGGTTTTTCAGAAAAATTCTTGAAATGTTCTTTCCACTTCTGAAGTGTTTTTTCTTGGCTGGCAGATTTTAGTTTTGCTCTAGAGTTAGCCTTCGTTTCGTTCACTTCACTTACTGTTTGCCACGCTATTCGTGATTGTCTATCTTCTTGCGAATTTCTAATTTTATCGATGTGGATTTTGATATCTTCCAAATGTTATTTTTGGTATGTGTTGTTCAGTTCTTTCGAGGCTTCCTTTAGTTTCTGTGCACTGGTATTCTTTGGTTTCCTTTTTTTCAGAAAGGATGCCTGTTTTAAAGTCATCTCCATTCTTCTTAATTGCAAGTGACTCTCATGGAACTCTACATTTGGCTTTTTGTTTGGTTAGTATGCACTCTGCTACTGCTTCCATGTGAACAGTAACAACATTTACATATTCATCATTTGGAGTGAGGACCAGTCATAATTTGTGATTCTGACTGTTTGTATCTTGTCTCATCTCAGACTCAAGTACATCTTTGTCGAGACGATTCTACGATCGGAGGACACTCTTCCCATAGAGGAGTATGCCTCACGGTTCACAACGCTATTAATCCACTTTTGGTTTATGAATATATAATCTAGCTGTGCTTTAGCATTATTTGGGGAGGTGAAGGTCCATAGTTTTCCAAACTTTCTTTTTTAATCTAGTGTTTGGGCATGAAAGACTATTCTCTAGTGAAAAAAATCTGCTCAATATTCGTCATTTCAGTTTGGTAAATTGTGTGAGCAAAATTTATCATTTTCGTCTTTGGCTATTTGAGCATTCATGTTCTTACTCTTGATTGGGACGATGTGTTTAGGAATGTGTCAGGAAAGGGAGGATAGCCAGTCGTTGAGGGATGTGTTATTTGATTCATCCCTGGCATTGGTAGGACTGTTGTAAGAGGTGGTCGTTGTGCAAGGTTTGCAATTAAATGTAGAACACATACGATGTGCATACGATACGTTTCCAGACTTTTTTCGTATGGGCCCTTTTATTGATAGTATACACATGGAACTCTCGTCCACTTCGAAGTAATCTCCTCCGGCTGCGATGCACTTGTCGTACCGTTCCAACAGCTTCTGGTAGGCCCCATGGAATTCCTCTTGTGTGAGCGTGTCAATGACCTTCCTCAAAGCCTCTTTCATCTCCTCAATTGTCTCATAAGAACAGCCTGTGTGCTTAGGGAATAACCAAAAGTCACAGGGAGCAAGGTCTCGACAATTGGGAGGCTGAGGAACTGTCTTGATGCCTATCTTGGTCAAATAGGCTGTGACAAGGATGGAGTTGTGGATTGGTGTATTGTCCTCGCAGAAATGCCACTGACCTGATTTGAAGAGTGCTGGCCTCTTCCCTAGGAATCTCTTCCTGAACTCCCTTAAAACCTCAACATAGTATCCCTAACCCTAGCCCTTTGGCCAATCAACTCTGGTGTATTGGCTTCCTTACTCCTCCCGCACGTCTCATCATCTCTCACAGACTCCCTGCCTTCCTTGAATCTCTTATGCCATTCAAAAACTGATGCTCGATTAATGCAAGATGGTCAAAAAGCAGTCTGAAGCATTCCATACGTTTCTGTGGCATTTATTCCAAGTTTAAAACAGAATTTTTTGCATATCGTTCTTCTAAAGTGTCAGATTGCATTTTTGAAAGTCACCAGCAGTGACAATCAGGCTTTAGTGTGGTGTATTCCAATGGCTGCTGTAGCTGTTCATTAGAACCTAAAATTATAAAAACTGGTCAGTCATCTCATAAGATGTATAGCAATAGTATACTGAATTTCCGAAAAAAGTCTGGAAACCTATCGGACGTACTTCGTAATTCTCGGTCCGGGTTCTTGCGATGCATTTTAGCGCTTTTAAGCCATGAGGACTAATAAGCATTCTTACGCTCCCGGTAGTGGCATTAACCGAGTTTTTACCAGCAGATGTCGAGAAAAATGTTTAAGTATTACCGCTATGGATGTACGGTTTGCATTAGTCATGGTATTTTTTCGTTAGCTTGTTCTTTGTCTCATCAATAGACGCCACTCTTAGAGATCATTTGCAGTAATTACCTAGCAGAACTCTCTTATCTTGGCCATTGACCGATGAGGTTCTTCGGTCCAGCATCTAGGATTAATCTGTCCTACTTCACATTAACCATGATGCATCCCATGGTTTCCTGTTTTTTATGTTTGCATGTCTCGTAAAACACTCTCCTCCTTCAAATACTTTTATTTAGTGAAAAGACGGGACTGGATATCGAGCAGTTATGGAGGCGAAGAAAAAATACCAACTTCATTTTCTTGATTTTTAACTGACTAAAAGTTTAGCTAACCTATTTTATCTGGATCAGGCTAATGTGGGATGATCGATTAATCTCGTCTAAGCAGGATAGACAAATGATAATATTTATTGAAAAGGATAAATGCCATCAGTTTAATCATGCTATGCATCTGCATCTGAATTTGAACAGAGACCTCGGCAAATTTGTATGGATGACCAGCAGCAAAACATGCTGCATATATATTGTCATCCATAATGAACCCAACATTCGATTTCAGCATATTGGGAGACTATGTAGGTGGCCGGCCAAGCAGACGATCCCTTTGTCTGTTTTGGCACGAAACAAGACAAAGGGTTAGGACTCGAGATCTCCGACGTGACCGGAAGTGGGGTAGAAAATGCAGGTCCGAGAGAAGCCAGAGAGGCGGTTGGCGAAGGGAGACGCAGAGGGGCAGTCGACAACGGACAACAGAAGAGACCAATAGGCGTGAGATAGAGTCCAGGTGCAGTGAGGAAGACAGATAAGATGAGTTCGCAGTCCTGAGTCGACAACGGTCAGCAGTGAGGAAGACGGTCAAGGATGAGTTGGCATTCCTAGTAGCTTGTAGAAGTTTCGCGCAAATATACGCTAGCGTTAGTCTACAAATGCACAGGGAATGCAGTGTCACAAAACTACCCTTCTTGAACTTTGAGTTGACACAAGCCCATATTGTTCGTTTGTCGTTTATTCTTTTTATTGCCCCCCCCTCGGTTGTATTTCTTGTGGCCATGAAGAAATGTGATATACCCCAGCGGACCACTTGATGAATCACCGGCCAAAGCTTGAAATGGTTTTAAGAAGTTGATGTATTCGGGGCGGCTGAAGGGGTATTGTCACAATATTATGGCCCAGCAGTGAATAGCTGGATTACTTACACTTTTAATTTATTTATAGTGGTGAAGATTCGTGTAAAATCAGCCACACTTCTTGGATAAGCTGATAAGCTGATAAGAGAAGAATGGTGCACCAATGTACAACAGAGTCTCCTGAACAACCCATTCACGAGTTTTGAATTTAAAGTTTTTCCTTTTGGACCGGTCACCCAACCGAAACTATAGGGCACAAGCTGCTCTCCCTATAGCTGGGTATTGGATGCCAAGCCATGCACACCTCATAAGACGCGTAAACATTTTGAGTCATATTTTCAATGTGGATAAAGCAGTACCATCCATAGAAAAAGCTACTTTTTTGAGAAATAAGAATGCAAAAATAAGAATTACTCACAATTGTTCTGTCAGCGACCAATCTATCTTGCAACACCCTTGAGTGAAGTTTAAACTGGGGGCTCCCAGTGGAATCCTCTTCCTGCCCTCGTCGTTATCTTTTCCTCGCCTGGGATTTTGTAATCTGCAAATCGAGTAAGAACTCAAGCTAGAAACAGAGAATGAACATACATATATACTACTGAGCTACCAACCTTTGTGAATCATTTTAAACGCTTATAGTTTGTGCTGTACATGTGCTCTGTGTGTGTCACATGTCAGATGCTTAAGAGGACACAAACTTAAGATAGATGGCTGTTGACGTCAAAAGAGGATTCATCTGCCCTTCCACAGGTCTTGTTTTTTTTTTTTTTGTTCTACGCTCCTCAACAGTAAAGCCGGATGCTTTTAATCAACGACAACCCAGCATTTTTTGTCTTTTTTGAAGTTGAACTATTTACAGTTTAACTTGATCATTCGTGTAAATAACATTCATTGATAAAAAATATTTAATTAATCATAATAATCTCTTATAATTTAAAATAGATTAGTATAAGTCTAAATGTTCGATATAAACAATTATATGTTGCAATAGAAGACAGCAAAAATATTAATAATATGATAAATAATTTTAATAGATTTTATATATATATATATATATATATATTTGTGTGTGTGTGTATGTGTGTATGTGTTTCGCTTTATCACAACTCTTTAAAAATAAATCATATTTATTGATATTAAGAAATTATTCAATTGTCACGGTATTTTTTTTATTTTATTGTAAATAAAATAATCACGGCAAAGGATAAACATAACCAATAAAAATATATTTCATTGTATATTTTCAAGTTTGTTATTTGGGTTTTGTTTGGTTGGGTTTTACGGTTGGTTTTACGGTTCGAGGTTGTTTGTTTAGTCGGGTTTTACGGTTAAAGGTTGTTTGTTTGGTTGGATTTTATGGGTCAAGGTTATTTGTTTGGTAGAGTTTTAAGGTTGAGTTTTACGGCTTGTGGTTGTTTGGTGGGTTGGGTTTAAAAGTTGGGTTTTACGGTTCAAGGTTATTTGTTGGTTAGATTTTATGGTTCAAGGTTGTTTGGTTGGATTTTATGGGTCATTGTTATTTGTTTGGTAGAGTTTTAAGGTTGAGTTTTACGGCTTGTGGTTGTTTGGTGGGTTGGGTTTAAAAGTTGGGTTTTACGGTTCAAGGTTATTTGTTGGTTAGATTTTATGGTTCAAGGTTGTTTGTTTGGTAGCGTTTTAAGGTTAGTTTTACGGCTTGTAGTTGTTTGGTGGGTTGGGTTTAAAAGTTGGGTTTTACGGTTCAAGGTTATTTGTTGGTTAGATTTTATGGTTCAAGGTTGTTTGTTTGGTTGGGTTTTACAATTCAAGGTTGTTTGGTAAGTCTGGTTTGACCTTGAAAATCATTTAATTCAAAATTCTCCTTATACATATTTATTAGATATATACGATATGTAAACGAAAGCTTTGTAGGTGACTATTTTTATATGAGCTTGAGCTCATTTGCTGGTACCCAATAAAATAGCTTAAATTATATCAAAAATCAAGTTTTGTTAGCACTCAGTTAATGGGTTTCAAGTATTGCTATTTAAAACTAAAAATTGTATCACACATCAGTTATTTGTTTGCACACAGTGGGGGCCTAGCAGGAACTACCACTCTTGATCAAAGTGAATCTGGGAGTAATGACAATGAAAGGGAATTCCACATACCCCCAATCTCTAGGACTGGAACCTCACCATCAGATTGTTTCTTGTCATATCCAGGATACTTGTTGGAGGGTAGGCTTTACTCTTCTGCAGAGATGCAGTTAGCGTATTCTACACCCCCAGCCGGCTGGGCTTTACGATATTTAAGGTTGGTTAGTTGGTTGGTTGTGTTTTATGGTATAACCATTGTAGGTTATTTAATGCCAAATCCTGTTTATACATATATATTAAATATATAGGATTTGGTTTGGTTTGGTTTGGTTTTATGGCATATCAACCATTGTAGGTTATTTAATGCCAAATCCTATTTATACATATATGTCAAATATATAGGATTTGGTTTGGTTTGGTTTTATAGTATATCAATCATTGTAGGTTATTTAATGCCAAATCCTGTTTATACATATATATCAAATATATAGGATTTGGTTTGGTTTGTTTTTATGGCATATCAAACATTGTAGGTTATTTAATGCCAAATCCTCTTTATACATATATATCAAATTTATAGGATTTGGTTTGGTTTGGTTTGGTTTTATGGCATATCAACCATTGTAGGTTATTTAATGCCAAATCCTCTTTATACATATATATCAAATATATAGGATTTGGTTTGGTTTGGTTTTATGGCATATCAAACATTGTAGGTTATTTAATGCCAAATCCTGTTTATACATATATATTAAATATATAGGATGTGGTTTGGTTGTGTTTTATGGTATATCAACCATTGTAGGTTATTTAATGCCAAATCCTGTTTATACATACATTAAATATATGATTTATAAACAAAATGTTTATCGATAACATTTTTAAACGAGCTTGAGCTTATTTGTTTACTCTCACTTAAATGGTTTTTAGACTTGCCATGTAATTTACTATGTAATTTGCTTGCACACAGTTAAAGGGTTTCAACTTTAGAAAGTGATGACATATTTCTATTTGGCCGAGACATAGGACCTAAACAGGTACTACCACTCTGGCTCAGAGTGGATCTGGGAGTAATTACAATTAGGCCGTACTTGACATTCCACAAAGCTCCAAAACTGGAGCCTCACCATCAGATAAAGTTTTATGTTATATCCAGGGGAGTCATTAGAAATGTGTCTTACCCCCTCTGCAGAGATACAGACAGCGTATTCCCCAGCTCCAGACTGGGCTGTATAGTACTCAAGTTCTAGACCACAAAACCTATTTCATAATTGTCTAAAATACTTTTCTGCATAATAAGCTACAAACATGTACGATAAACGTCAAACCCATTGATACGAAAACTACAGTAATGTATATTTAAGGAAATTATGTAAATAGAGCAAGTATAACAAATATCGTCGAGCAATAAAAAAGAATATATATATATATATATATATATATATATATATATGTGTGTGCAAATTTCATTAAACATAATAGACATTTTATGTCTACATATTTTCTTCTGGATCCGTTCGAATTCCCGTATTACTTTTATCGTATTCGGTGGGAATTGATTTATGTATTGTCCATAGTTGTATGTATCCCTAGTACTTTCTGCCCGACTTTGGGCCATCATCAGGAGAGGCTCTATTACAAAAGTGATGCAACTTTTGTTTTAGCATATTACTACTGTGTAAGGGCGTCTTTGCCGTTGAAGATCATGGCGTTCGCTTTTAAATGGAATTCTATAATTAGTGTCAGTAGCTAAAGACATTTAAGTACATTAGCACTGGTTTGAAAATTAATTCTATTAAGTGTTGGTTGCATGTTTCTAATATGTAGTGCTTCGAGAATCTGAAGTTTTTGTTTATTATTTTGATGTTCTAATATTGCTGTGTTGTCGGTGAGAATTTTCCGTAGTTGCTCACCGACAACACAAAAATGTTTAATGAAATTTGCATTAACGAAGAAATGCTGCCTAAATATACATATATATATATATATATATATATATATATATATATATATATATATATATATATGTGTGTGTGTGTGTGTGTGTATGTGTGTAAGATTATGAAATCTATTTTTGATGTATATTACATTTAATGATTCACATTGATTTTGAAATGCGTTTTAAAAATATATTTTATGGAACTTCGGAAAAACGCGTTAGAATTTTTTAAAGGACACTCAATATCATATATATATATATATATATATATATCTTTAAGAAAAACAAAAACCGGTCACATTAGGATTATAAATTTATTTCCATCTTGTTATGGGTATTGATAGGAATCAATAACACCCAAAATAACAGGACTTCTTCAGATCTAATGGATGAAATAATTCAGAATAGACACAGGAAGGAAGGGTTAGAGGGATAGAGGAGGGGTGAAGAGTTTCCTCCTCATTTCGCCCACTTCCGGTTTTTAATCTTTATTACCGGTTGGAATTATAGTAATTTTTTTTTTAAATTCTAAATACATTTCAACTTAAAACTCCAGATTTAATAATAATAGGGAAGTACAACATTCCTTAATAACCTTACGTAAGGATACAGTAATATCTATCTTAAATTAAACTCAAAATCTAAAATCAAAATTTTACATTCTAAATTTATATTCGTGCCTATTAATTCAGTTACCCTCCCATTGAAAAGTACGTTCACATCACATGGGTTTTTCTCATCTTTTTATTTTATTTTATTTTATTTTATTCATTTCACCTCAAATCTCAAATAAATCTGATGTTTTGGTTAATTAAACTCTATCTATGATAATTTGTCCATAGTTCAAATTTATTCCTATGTTTACATCTAGCTATTAATTCACATCGCTGATTTAATAATTTTTTAGTGTCTGGGTATATCATTATTTGTATTTTTTCTTCTACACACAGATTACATCTACTATCAAAGCATTTTAGAGTTTTCGACTTTTTCAATATGGACCATAGAATCTCAGGGGTTAAACCTTTATTTTTCAAACTTCAAAAGTTCTTAGATAGGGCTGTTTGGTTTTTCAGATGTTCATGGGAGGAAGAAAATTTATGATTAGCGTATCTAGATTTCCATTTCGCCGAGTTGGTATACTACATTACCGAAGTTACATCATCCATTCATGTGACAATTCATTTGAGTTTTACAATCACATTCGTTTTGTTTATTATTATTATTATTATTCGTTCGGTTATGAAATTCCTTAATTATCTCTTTATTATGATTATTGATTATTTGAAAAATATTTTTCGTGCAGGTGTAACTAATTTTTAACGTTTTTCTATTAAATATTTTATGCAGTAAGTTATTGTAATATATATTGTAGTATATTATTAAAGTTCTTATCTATCAATTTCAAAAATATTTTGAATAATATTTTTTGATACCTTTCAAAAACAGAGTTAGGTAAAGTATTTAAAAATATTATTCAAAATATTGTAACTAATGTGAAAAAGGCTAACTATAGTAATCTTTGGAAAAACTCGGATGAAACCCTTGAAAGGTTTAGGAAAATCAAAAATAAGTGCAAGGCTACTTTTATGAAATTCGATATTATTGACTTTTATCCTTCTATAACAAAAAAGAGAAAGAAAGAAAGAAAGAAAGAAAGAAGAGCAGAAAAAAATAGAATAGAAAGAAAAAAGGGAGACGTGACAAGATTACGAAAATCAGCCGCCATACGAAGGGCTTATTTGGTGGTTGGTGTTTTATAGCAAAAAAGTTGTGGTGTATTTAATACCAAATCCCGTTTACACACACACACACACACACACACACATATATATATATATAATTTTTTCCGTTGGTCTAATGAGAGAAAAAAGTAAATACTTTAAAATGAATATCCATAAGTGAATTTGCTTTTACGTTATTCATTTTCTTCAATACGTGTTTAAGTGAATTTACTAGTTGACCTTTTAGTTTTAAAGTATATATATATATATATATATATAACTTTTATGGACGAGCAAAGACAGGACGACCACCTAGAACCTATATACAACAGTTCTAAGCCGAGTCTAGAAGACCTCCTGGGTGCGATGGAAGATAGAGACGGGTGACGAGACAGGGTCAGGGATATCCTTGCTGGCAGCGTGACATGATATATATATACATATATATATATATATATATATATATATATATATATATAATTTCTAAGCAAATAGTTAGTAGGTAAGTTTATTTTTAAACGATTTTGTTTGAGGTCATTTGTTAGCAGGCCGTTAAATGGTTTCAAATATTGCTAACCCTAATACTAAATGGTTTCAAGTATTGCTATCTAACGCAAATAATTCTGTTTATTATTAATCCTTTGTCTGCACCATGATTTAAATAGTTTCTAGTATTTCTTTTTAACATTAGCAATTCTGTTTATGTAGACTTCCTCACAAGCTCATTGGTCAAGTGGGTAGAGTGTTCGCCAATGGTCCGGAAGACCTGGGTTCAATCCCAGGTCGCGATATACTAAAGACTTTTAAAATCGTACTTGATACCTCCTTGCTTAACACTTAGCAATATAACGCACGTATCAAAGGTAAAGTGGAGCAATCCAGGAAAAGGAGTAGTGCCATCCCCAACTCCTCGGTGTAGTAGCTATTGAAAAGGGAGCCTTCGGGTTGCCCTCGACAACGGTCGCCAACTTTACTTTAACTATAAATATTCTGGACACATCTATACGATTTCAAAAAAAAATTATTATAATAACAATAACCCTTCGTAAGTGATTGAGTAGTTCTATTTTACCCATATATAGAACCCAAACAGGTACTCTAAATCCGGGTCAGAGAGGAACTGGAAGTAATGGCAATGAAGTGGTACTCCAAATTCCCTTAAGTTCCAAGACAGTAGCTTCACCATCAGATGCTGTATAGTGTCATACCCAGGACACTCGTCACAGGGGGTCTTACCCCTCAGCAAACGTGAAATTGGCTTACTCTACAGCCCCAGGCGACAGGGTGGCAATACAAAAAAGGGAATTGGAGTACTGAGAAAACTTGTTGTCGCTTGGTCGCAAATAAATTCATCCAGTTGTTTTTTTCTTTGTTTGTTTGGGTTTTATAGTATATCAAATTTTGTAGGTTATTTAATGTCAAATCCATTTTTATACAAATAAATAGTTCTATTTCAAACAATTCAGTTTACCATAAGTACACAGTTTAATTGACAAAAATTTTTTATTTCAAGCTATTCGGTGTAGTCAAACAGTTCTAATTTAAACAATTCAGTTTAGTAAGAATACGGTTTTTGTTTACACACAGTTAAATGTCAAAAACATTTCCATTTCAAACAATTCAGTTTAGCATAAGTACGTAGATTAAATGTCAAAACAGTTCTATTTCAAACAATTCAGTTTAGCATAAGTGCGCAGTTTAAATGTCAAAACAGTCCTATTTCAAGCAATTCAGTTTAACATAAGTACACAGATTAGTACTATTTGACCCATAGTTGGACCCTATCAGATGCTATCACTCCGGGCAAGAGTGGACCTGGAAGCGATGGCTATGAAAAGGTACTCCACATTATCCGAAGCTCCAGCACTACTGGAACCTCACCATCAGATTGTTTAGTGTCATATCTAAGACACTCGTTGATGTGGTGGTCTTACCTCTCTTCAGGGAAGCAGTTTTTGTATTCTACGGCCGCAGCCGACTGGGCAAGCACCCAGTTGCATTTGTTGTCATAATATTATAAGCACAAATAGTAAAGATGATGAAAATATCTGTTAAAATAAAAACAAAAAACGGAATTCGTCGGAATTTTTTTCAGGGATTAGAATTTTCCTCCTGAGACTTGTGAACGGTATAGTGCAGTCGACCGATTGCATGGAGTAAACTTGAAAGGACACTTCTAAGATTTCTCCAACATGAGGGAGAGAATTTTTTCATCTATATAACTTGAGCGATAAAACTTACCAAAACTGTGTGTCTTACGGGTTAAAGCAGAAAATTGAACTTCATTTTATTGAATAAAATTTTAATTCTAAAGCAAAATGTTTTTTTCCATTTTCTTCCATAAATAAATATAAATTTCCATTTGGGCAAGTAGGATGGAATTAAAAGCTTTTTTTTTATTCTTTCTTTGATTTGTTTATTTTTATTATTCTTTTATTCAAGATAAACGTAATAGAGAAAAGAAAAAGAAAAAAAACATATTTAAATGTCTACATCAAAAAAGAATACGAACATTTTCCTTTCTTTCTTTCTTTCTTTCTTTCTTTCTTTTTTTTATTTTTCCTTTTTTTTACCTTTTTATTTTTTTGTAACACAAATGACCTGAGCACAGAAGTTTGTCTCAATTTAAAGGTCAACATGACCGTCTGTCTACAACCTCTTCGATATATTCACTTTCACAAGTTAGATTTCTCGCACTCACCTGTCGCTTGTGTCGCTTTCTTGTTCTTTCTTATATATATATATACATATAAGCTTCTTAGAATATGATTTCATATTGCAAATATTGACGTTGTTTTTCCTCTCTCTCTCTCTCTCTCTCTCTCTCTCTCTCTCTCTCTCTCCATATGTATACAATCGTCTCAGCAAATAGTTAAGATCAGTGACTTAGTCAAACAGACCATGAGTAATGTATATAGAGTTCAGATCTCATTGGCAGAGCTAAACTTGAAGCTTTGTTCCGATTCTAGTATGTACTAAAAACTGGAAACATATATATATATATATATTCATCGATATTGACCATTCTTTTTATAAAGACAGATATATATATATATATATATATATATATATATATATATATATCATCAAGTCGTAGTAAAAGCACGGAGTCCCTGAACAATCTCCCGACATACGTCTCTATCGTCCATTGCACCTGGAAGGTCCTCTAGACTGCATTTGGTTTAATAAATTTGATTTTGAATATCTTCTAGTTGTCCTTTGGGTACGTAGCCTACTACCGCTTGGTCTTGACAAACAACGAGGAACACGTATATATATAAATATAAACTTATACTTATATTCATCGACGGTGACGCTTGTGTGGAGCAGAAGAGCAATCTGAGAGTTCACGCACACGGAGGAGCCGTCGGGAGTCGGAACTTCCAGCGAGAATTGACTTCAGCCAAAATCTAGATCTTATATAGTCTTAAAACTCCCATAAGATCCACACCCAATACTTATTTTTGATTGGTCACAGCTTTCACCAACACATTGCTGGTTTTTCATTGGTCGCAGCTTACAACCACGCATTGCTTTCTTTTCATTGGTCATAGCATACACCCATGCAATACTTCTTTTCATTGGCCATGTTTTACACCCACGCAATGTTTGTTCTCTAATAGTAACAGCTTACGCATTGCTCCTTTCTGGTTATCCTTTTGTTAATTTTATCTACGGCCGGATGTATCTGTCAAAACATCCACCGGATTCATCACAGGTAAAGGTGATATATTACAGTATATTTTAGTTCGTTCTCTCGGGGCTTTCTGAAGGTTCTACGCATTATCTTTGGTTTCTTTCATTTAGGATTCTTTTTCCCTGCTAACTCGTTTTTTTCCTTTACTGCAATTGACTCCCAAGAAACTCTATATTTGGCTTTTGGTCTGGTTAGTATGCATTCAGCTGATGTTTTTGGGGTGTGAGGGGCAGTACCAACGTTATCATATTCGTTATTTGGAATGTTTCAGATGTCTTCTGAAAAGTATCAAATTTATTCCTAGCTGTTACCTCATATTGATTTTTTTGCATTACTACTGGAAAGTAAGGACCAGTCATATCGTGAATATTTACCTGTTTGTTTCTCATTTCTGCGTCGACTCAGGGGGATCTTTGCCGAGATAATTCTTTGATTGGAAGGTACTCCTTCGAAAAAGGAAGGTACTGCTTCAAAATTCGAACCGTTATTTATTCAATTCTTATTTATGAATACATAATCTAGCTATGCTTTAGAGTTACTTGGGTTGGTGTCGGTCCATAATTTTCCTTTTTTTTTTCTAAAATTTAGTATGTAGGCATAAAGGCTGGTTCTCAAAAGAAAATTCTGATAGATATTGATCATTCCTGTTTGGCGTTTTATTTAGCAGAATTTATCATTTCTGTCTTGGCCTACATGAGCATTTATGTCACCACTGATGATCAGAACGTTGTGTTTGGGAATGTGTCGGACAAGGCAAGATAGCTAGTTATATAGAAGGTGATGACGCTGGATTCCTTACTGGCATTGATGGGACTGTAACAAGAAATGATGATTGTGCAATGGTAGCGATTAAATGTAACGCATTTTGGTTGGATTTCTTTAATGCTATTCAGTTATTTTTAGCACCTCTACTGGAAACATTGACAGAGTCTTTTCGTGCAAATACGGACAAAAATATTCATCCATTACTGGAATCATGGTATTTTAGTACTAGTTCTCTCTGGTAACATCTGTTACATCTGTAAGCATATGATGTCTATATTCTACACGACTTCAGATACTGTAAGCTCAGATGGTTTATTGTACTTAATGTTCTAACGTTAAAACTTACTTTTTTGACAATGCTTTAGTATCTAACTTTGGTTATATATTAGGTATATAAAGTCGTCTCGTATTTTGTGAGTGCATGTGTGTGTGTGTTGTGTGTGTGAATGAATATATATTATATATATATATATATATATATAAAACTATAAATATCTGAATTAGTTTTTCTAGTTTTATAAGTCGTAGTGTATTTTTGTCACAACAAAAATATTCAGCTATGACACTTCTTTCTGAATGAGACTGAGAACGTTTTGAATGACCCCCGTGTACACACATATATATATATATATATATGAGGGTCATTTCAAAAGTTCTATGTTTGAAGAAACGAGTCGAATCTGAAAGATGTACGTAGAAAAGGTAAAACGGAAGAAAAATATATTTGACTATTTCTTTATTTGCCAACGCATTTCGACTTCATTCTTTTTTCTTTTTTTTGGAATGCAAAAAATGTTTTATCAAAATTATTTAATTTATAAAAAAAATCACATGACATGACACAATTTTAACATATCAACCAGTATTAATCCGTTTTTTCACCTTTTAATACCTACAAGCCCGGAAGAAGACTTCGACTTGAATCAAAATTTATCTATCATAATTATTTCTTGTAGTTAAATAATTTCGATAAAACACGTTTACGTTCAAAAAAAGATTGAAGGCGAAACGCGTTGGCAAATAAACAAAACATAAAACATATTTTTCTTTTTACCCTTTCTACGTACAAAAAGTTCTATGCCTCACCCAGAAAAAAGAGCCATAATCGAACATTTTGATAAAATGAATTAGTTGAAATAGAAATGTTTGATCATTTAAGTATGAGTAAATATATGAGTGGGGTTCAATTGAATTGTTAGTGATGCATAATAATACTCGTAACCCCTTTCGTGAGTGCAAACAAATGATTAATATTAAGTAGAATTATTAGGAGTCAGCAATACGTGAAACGATTTAATTGTGTGTAATTATGATTAAAAGTAAATAGAAATACTCAAAACCATTTAACTGTGTACAAAAGAATGAGCTCACGATCATTTAAAAATCTACCTATGAAAATAGTTTACAAATCATATATATATATATATATATATATATATATATATATATATATATGTGTGTGTGTGTGTGTGTGTGTGTGTGTGTGTGTGTGTGTGTATGTATATTTTGGCAGTATTTCTTTATTAATACAAATTTGTTGAATATAATAGACATTTTCTGTGTACATATTTTCTTGTTGACCCTTTCATATTGCTGTATTGATTCTATAGTATTCAGCGGGAATTGCTTGATATATTTTCCATAAAATCATATATATATATATATATATATATATATATATATATATATATATATCAAGGATTTGGCATTAAATAACCTACAATGGTTGATATACCATAAAACCCAACCAAACCAAGTGTTACTTCCAAATTAAGCTTGAAGTATTGTTTTCGTTATGATTTATCTGTCAGACGATGATTCAATAAACTCTGAGTATTAAGTGACATCAATTTATCTTTGAAAGGTTCTTTCCCGGTCTGAAATTCCGGACTTGAAGCAAACAAATTTAAACATTGTGAATGACAACATGCCTGAAATATGTTATTTCCATCTTTCATCAAATAGTTATTCCTTAATCTTTATTACAAGTAATTTTCTACTCATCCCTCTAGATTTACTTTTGGACAAATGAAATAAATTTACATAGGGCCAAATTCAAGAAAGAATATATATATATATATATATATATATATATATATATATATATATATATATATATATATATATAACCTATTTTTCTGTCATTGTTCTTTCAGGAAGTCATTTCACTTGCGTTTGTTTAACTTTTGAGTTGCATCTCGCATAGGTTTTGTGTAAACTTTTATTCGAACATTGAAATTATATTATATATATATATATATATATACATGAGAGGAAAAGAGGGAAGAGGATGAATTTTCTTGTTGATTTAGTTGTCTACATTCATCGTCCTTTGAGTGCAAATAAAAAGATTGTAAAAGCTGACTTAAAAGATAGCAATGTCCTTCCGATTAAGTAGACCAGTACCAATCATTTTCCAACCTCACAATTGGTCCGGACCAAACTAAATAAACCTTGTTCTCACTCATCTTATGCAGTCCATTTCCTCCACCCCCCCTCTCTCTCTATATATATATATATATGTATATATATATGCATTTCCATAATACAGCCTTTTATATCTATAAATAAAGAGTACTCAATATTGGTGAGAGAGCAAATATATCTAAGTCAGAATTTTGTAGACCAATCGCAGTTGACTTTGTTTCGAAATCATCCTTTACATATATATATATATATATATATATATATATATATATATATATATATATATATATATATATATATATGTGCACATGTTTGCGTGCGTGCGTGCGTGCGTGTATGTGCGTGTGAAATAGGATGAATGAATAAGTCCATCTGTGTAGTTATTTATGAAATTAGTCTATGTTATTAATATTCACAAATAGATTAAGTGCATTGACAAGGAAAGAGATAATGGGAAAAATATTTATTTCTTGTAAAAAATCAATGCTTTTTTATCATTAGGCTCTGGACATATTAATGTACACACACACACACACATATACATATATATGTATATATACATTTGTATATTCTTGATTTTTTTCTTGATACATTTATTTATGCAAGTGTGCATATGTAGATATGAATGTATGTATGTATGTTCGAGAAAAGCAAAATATTTTACCAATTATATATGTATTTATGTGCGTACGTAACAAAATATCGTAATATATATATATATATATATATATATATATATATATATATATATATATATATATATATATATATTGCTTTTTGTCTAAGCCACTAATGAGTTCTCTGAAATCAATACGATAATATTGAATAAACCCACGTGCAAATTTTATACAAAAATAAAACCAACTCTAAAACAACAACAACAACGACGACGACGACGACGACAAAGAGAGAAATCCTGCTGTAATACATCGACTTTATCTCAAAAATAGAAATGGCATTAAAACATACATCTTGTTTCTGAATCAATTGACTCTCACAATCTGCTTCTCTACAATTTTTTTTCTGCAGTAAATCTTTAACATATTCAATTACACGAATTTCACTTTGTTGGTCTTACATGAAATCTATTGACCAAATCTTCACCTTTCTTGAAAATAAAAATAAAAACTCTAAAACGATACTTGTGCTTTTTCTAATGTTTTAAAATGAAGCTTGTTTACTATTATACATTGATTGCCCAGCCAGGTGGAGCTATAGAATGCAGAGGTGTAAGAGCCTAGTGTCTTGTATATGCTACTAAACAATTTGATGGTGAGGTTCCAGTAATGCTGCAGTTTTGGAGAATTCAGAGCATCCCTTAATTTCCCATTCTCCCAAGTCCAATCTGGCCTGGAATGGTAGCTTCTGATAGGATCCTATCAATGACTCTAATAGAACTAAACTGTGTACTTGTGCTAAATTGAATTGCTTATAATGGAACTATTTTGACATTTAAACTTCGTACTAATATTAAACTGAATTGCTTGAAATAGAACTGTTTTGACAAAAACTATACTTATAGTAAACTGGATTGTTTAAATTAGAACTGTTTGACTAAACTGAATAGCTTGAAATAGATATGTTTTTAACTATTAAACTATGTACTTAAGCTAAACTGAATTGTTTGAAATGGAACAGTTTATTTGTATAAAACTGGATTTGGCGTTAAATAACCTACAGAGTTGATATGCCATAAAACCCAAACAAACTATTATACATTGATTCGCTTGGATCATTTTCCCCTCTTTTATATGTTGCTTTTAATGTAATTCTGCAATTGCAATACACTCTAACCTTCGGTCAGATTGATTGTTTGATTTTAACGGCGTGTCAACCCGTCTAGGGGTATTTTATGCCTATAAGTTTGTGAATCGCGTTCATTGTAGGCTTATATTCACTTTCTTGTGTTGTTGTTTCTGAAGTTTTTGTACACGGTCAGATGATTTCAAGTATTCCTATCTAATACAAATAATTTGCACACGGTTGTAGGGTTTCAAGTATTCCTATCTAATACAAATAATTTGCACACGGTTGTGTGCTTTCAAGTATTTCAATCTAATACGAATAATTAATCAATTTTTAGACTACTTTTAAAACTTTCTAAAAACAATGTTCTTTACAAAAACCTTTCTCTTGACAATGTCTTCAGGTTGAAACTTGTCGAAGACAACCAAAAAATAAATAACACTTATTTCAAGTAAGAGTTTCTATTTAATAATCGTCAATTGTTTGTATACAGTTATATATGGTTTCGAGAAACTAACACTTATCCATAGTAAACGGTTCAGCTGAAGATGTAGAAAACGTTGTCAGAAAGGTAAGACATCCGCTCTACGAGTGTCCTAGATATGACACAAACCCACTAACGGTGAGGCTCCAGTTCTAGAGATTTGATGAATGTAGAATACTCTTTCATTACCATTACTCCCAGGTCCACTCTGACCCGTTGTAGTAGTACTTGTTCAGGCCCCATCTATAGGTCAAATAAAAGTAATTAATCATTTACTATAACTGAAGCCATTTAACTGTATACAAATAAACGATTTATATTGAATTGAATTATTTCTATTCATATTTACCCAACCCCTCCGCCCGGGCAGGATATGACACGAGGTCAATTTTTAAGCGGAGTTTTACAGGTTTTAATTCAGAGTTTTCCTTCTCCTAGACTAGTTGCTTCATCAAAGCTGAAGAACCTAGTATGTCCTACTATTTACCCATAGCTGGAAGGAGAATAATTGGATTCATACTTTTCCAAAGGGTATTAGTGCTATGTGAAATGCAATCAGTCTCGGCCAGGATTTGAACTCGTGTCGCTGTGTCTATTTCCTACGTGTCATTACACCACGGGCATCTCCAATTGAATTAAATTATTTCTATTTGGCAGCAATACTTGAAACAATGTAAATGTGTGAAAACGAATGAATATTGAATGGAATTATTCGTGTTAGATTGATTAAATTACACGAATTTTACTCTGTTGGTCTTATGTGAAATGTATTGAAATCTACATTGATTGCCCAGCCAGCTGGAGATATAGAATGCAGAGGGGTAAGAGCCTAGTGTCTTGGTTATGAGAGTAAACAATTTGATGGTGAGGTTCCAGTAATGCTGCAGTTTTGAATAATCGGGAGTTGGATAGCAATACTTGAAACTATTTAACTCCATAAAAGCGAATGAACTGTGTTGAATAGAATTATTAGTTTTAGATACCAATACTTGAAACTATTTACTGTCCTGGGTATGAATTTGAGCTACGTCAAATGGTGAGGCTCCAGTTTTAGAGTTTGCAGAATGTCGCGTACCCCTTCATTCCCATTACTCCCAGGTCCACTCTAACTCAGTGTGGTAGTACTTGTTTGGGCCCTATCTGTGGGTCCAACAGAATTTTAATATTTGATCATATTTACCAACCCCTCCGCTCGGGCAGGATATGACACAAGGTCAATTTTTAAGCGGAGTTTAACAGGTTTGAATTCAGAGTTTTCCTTCCCCTACGCTAGTTGCCTCACCAAGGCTGAAGAACCTAGTCTGCCCTACTATTTACCCATAGCTGGAGGGAGAATATTTTGATTCATACCTTTCCCAAGGGTATTAGTGCTATGTGAAATGCAATCAGTCAGGTCCAGGATTTGAACTCGTGTCGCCGTGTCCATATCCTGCGACGATAACCATTACACAACGAGCGCCAATATTTGATTAGGGACTAGTATAAATAGCACAAAGAATTATTAGCGTTGAAAAGCAATGCTTGAAACGATTTTACTGTATGCAAATAAGTAAGTAAAGTTGGCGACCATAGTCGAGGGCAACGGGAAGGCTTCCTTTTCGATAGCTGCTACACTGAGGTTTAGGAGAGGGCGCTACTCCTTTCCCTGAGTTGCTCCACTTTACCCTTGATACGTACCTTATAACGCTGAGTGCTTAGCGAGTAGGTATCAAGTACCATTTTTAAGGTCTTTGGTATGACCCGACCTGGGATTGAACTCAGGTCTCCTGGACCATCGGCAAACACTCTATCCACTAGGCCAATGGATTTATATCAAATAGAATTAATTACGTTGGATATAAATTACGTTAATATAAATTTATAATAGACAAATGACAGTGTGTTAAGTGTTTTCCAATTATATGAATTTGCTCCATGTGAAATTTATAGATGTATATATTAATCATATTTACCCAACCCCACCGCTCGGGCAGGATATGACAGAAGGTCAATTTTTAAGCGGAGTTTAACAGGTTTGAATTCAAAGTTTTCCTTCTCCTAGATAGTTGCCTTACCAAGGCTGAAGAACCTAGTCTGCCCTACTATTTACCCATAGCTGGAGGGAAAATAATTGGATTCATATCTTTCCCAAGGGTATTAGTGCTAGGTGAAATGTAATCAGTCTCGTCCAAGATTTGAACTCGTGTCGCCGTGTCCATTTCCTACGACGATAACCATTACACCACGGGTACCTCCTAAATTTATATATTAATTATCATACAATGATCACTCTAGGAGATTTAAAAGAATTATCTTATATATTCTCAAACAGAATTATTCCTGACTCATCTGCTTTGGATATATATATATCTATACATACACACACATATATATACATATATATTCATCATACAACGTATGAAAGCACGTGCGATATCCTACACTCATCAGCCGCCGACCAGGGGTGATAACACAGTTTCGGTAGCTCAAGGCGGTACCACCACTCCTGGCGCTACCAATTAGCTCCTTCTACCGGACAGGGTTTTTTAAAGAATTATATATATATACATATATATATATATATATACGCCAGATCAACTAAAAGCAGAGATTATATCATACGTTCATCTTCATTTTTAGTGCAGTTTGTGATTTTTAAAAACGCGTTTATTTTCGGCCGTTGATATCATTACGCGCTGACAGTAATATGCATATATATATATATATATATATATATATGTGTGTGTGTGTGTGTGTGTGTGTGTGTGTGTGTGTGTGTATATATATGTATGTATATATATGTAATTCTATATATATGTATATATATATATGTGTGTGTGTGAGTGTGTGTGTGTGTGTGTGTTTGTATGTGTGTGTGTGTATGTATGTGTGAACAGGATTTGACATAAAATAACCCTCAAGGTTTGATATGCCATGAAACAACGAAACCCAACGAAATTAGAAAATAATTATAGCTTCAAGTGACTCTTCTTAATAGAAATAATTCATGGTTATACGCATTTTCCTCCATTACAAAAAGGATATGATACGAGGTCAATTTTTAAGCAGAATTTATCATCTTTGAATTCAAAATTTTCTTTCTTTCTAACCAGTTACCACTGCAAATTTAAAGAGCCCATTCAGTGCTATTATTTACCCATAGTTGGAGAGATAATACTTCTTTTAATTTTAATTTTTCTATAGTCTTACCCGCCTGCAGAGGATACAATCCGGGTATTCTAAAAGCCCCCGCCACACTGATCTCCATAAATTTCTGAAACGATGTTTTTTTTACTATTGTCCATTGATTTTTTTTTTTTCAGATTACTTTCTTACTTCACACTGAAACTTTTTCTTACGTGTGAGGTAGTGAAGAACAATAAACCGACTGCTTAGAAAATAAGGGGATTATTACAACAGATGTTCTCTAGGAATTTCAGAACATGCAGTCAAAATCTTTTACTGAGATACTGATCGTCAATGGAGTAATCCATGTGGATCAATGACTAAAGCGCTAGACAGCGAGATTGTAGTTGTGTAATATAATGGCCGAGGGATTTCGTTTTATGCCTTTGGGTTTAGTTAGTCTGAGAACCTTTCAGCTCAGCACATGTGTTAGTTAGGTGCAAACGTGGGTGAAGGTATTAACGCGTTCGCGGGGAGGATGTGTCGTTCATAGATGTCATAATAAAAATCCGATAGAAAGGTTGACTAGTGGATGTGAATGACGTCATGCACTGGAAGCGCGCGCATGGAGGATTTTGGGGATTTTGAAAAAGTCAGTGTTTGAGTTGAGTCCTGCCTCGGCAGAAGACAGTTGACTTTCGCTTTCTCGTGGAGGCCTTGGGCAGGTGTCACATGTGTTGGGAGCAGATGGAAAAGCAAGAATAGAAAGAATGTGTATCTCTCACCTTATGTCGAAGAACCTTTTTATTACCTTTGAGTTTCAAAGGTAATAAAAAGTTTCGTACCTGAACTAAGAAGTCGTAAGTGTTTTTCGTGTTCCGATATTCCTATGTTCTATGTATATATATATATATATATATGAACATTCTATGTACATTTCACGTATCCGTATATGGGTATGGTACAGTTGTACGAGTTCGAACCCCAGTCACGCTATGACGTTCACTTCCGGATTAATACTTTTGGGAAAGGTGTTAATCCCCTTACCCCTTCAACTATGGGTTAAATAGCATCAGTGATGCTCTTCTACATATGGCTTTGGGTTAAATATGGGTTAAATAGCATCAGTGATGCTCTTCTACATATGGCTTTGGGTTAAATATGGGTTAAATAGCATCAGTGATGCTCTTCTACATATGGCTTTGGGTTAAATATGGGTTAAATAGCATCAGTGATGCTCTTCTACATATGGCTTTGGCATTAAATAACCCACGAAGGTTGGTTGTTTGGGTTTTATGCCATGTCAACCTTAGTACGTTATTAAATACCAAATTCAGTTTTTACATATATTAAACCTAAGATTTCTAAACAAACACTTTGTAGATAATATTCTAAAGTAGCCAGAGCTCATTTGTTTGCACACAGTTAAATGGTTTCAAGTATTGCTATATAACACTGCCAATTCTATTTAACATCGGTTATTTGTTTGCAGAGAGTTAAATGGTTATGTATATGATTTTCACTTGCCTGGACACAGTAAAGTGGATTTTATAAGTATTGCTATTCAACACTATTCTATTCAACATAATTCATTTGTTTTCACACAGTTAAATGGTTCCAAATATTGCTCTGTATAACTAACAATTTAATTAAACAGCACTCATTTGTTTACACGCAATTAAATGTAAAAACAGTTCTATCTTTTATAATTCAATTTTGCATAAGTCATTCGTTTATACACAGTTTAAATATTTAATAGTTCGATTTGACCCATACATAGGACCCTATAAAGTCCAACCACTCCAGGGCAGAGTCGATCAGGAAGTGATGGCAATAAAAGGGTACTCCCAAAGTTCCAGAATTACAAGAGCCACAACTTCAGATTGTTTAGTGTCGTACCATGATACTCGTTGGGGAAGTCTTACTCTTCTGTGTCAGTTTTGCTGTGATATAATGACTCAAATGGTAACACACCTCAAGTCGTGGTGATCGCTCGGATTCTCTTGATTCTTTTTCTCTATCTCACTATCCCTATCAGTCTCAGCTCTTTGTAGGTCCTCTAGACTGTATCAGTGTCCACACAAAGCTGGTGAATATCAGTCTTTCCTAGTCAGCAATCACTGGTATGTTCCTGAGTAGTAGCCTATAGAACTTCGATGATGTTGGTTGGTTGGTTGGTTGGTTGTTTGGGTTTTATGGCATATCAACCTTTGTAGGTCATTTAACGCCAAATTCTGTCTATATATACATACATATTCAACCAAAGATTTCAAAACGAATATTAAGGTAGGTAGAATTTTCTATTAGCAGGATTTCATTTGGTTGCACAAGATTAACTAGTTTTAAGTTGTCATATTTTTTGGTACAACTCTGTCTCTCTCAAGAAGGACAGAATGTCATCTATTTTGACGTTCTCGAACAGATCGGTTAAGTTCTTTGAAAAATCGCTTTCTGATAACAGTGAAAGCTCTTCATACTATAAGAATGTGTTTAACCGTGCAAGTTGTCTGGCAGGTCAAATACTGTGATTGTGGTTACTGTTTCAAAATGAAATAGTGAGTAAGTCTTGTATGACCAATTCGCAATCGGGATATAACAACTTGTTCACTTCTTGGTTTTTTCGATGCTGGTGTCCACTCTCCGAAGGTGGGCTGAATTTGGAAGAGTTTATTGCGGATGTTATTGCTCCATTGTTGTTGCCATTTTGTGTGAAGGAATTTATTAATTGTTGGTTTTAGGTCAGTATATGGGATCCTGGATTTATCGGGTGTCAGATCTAAAGCCGATTTGGCTGCCGAGTCTGCTCTTTTATTCCCTCTCACTCCAATGGGGCTTAGGGTCCAGCATATAATTATTTCTTTTCTATTTGTCATTGAGTCTAATCTACTCAACAGTTTAATGATAACAGGGTTCTGAATTTTTTTATTTCTTAATGATATCAAGACAGAGAGTGAGTCTGAAAATATTATAAATTTCTTATGCTTACTCTTCGAGATGATGTTGAGAGCTAGGTTTATTGCATGGGCATCTGCTGTGAAGATAGAGCTTTCCCTTGGAAGAACTTTCTTAAGAACTGTTTGGTTCAAAACAGCCGCGCACGCTGCCCTACCATTGTCCTTGAATCCATCCGTAAAGACATAGAGGTGATCGGGGTGGTGTTGGAGAATATTGTGAAATTTCTCTTGATAAGTGCTGGGGTGGGTTTCAGTTTTGGAATGTTCATTCAGTTCGAGAATCACTTTGGGAGTTTTAATGATCCAGAGTGGTGTTTGTGGAAAAGTGCTTTCATGTATATTATTTAGTGGTATTTTTTATTCTTGTAGGGTCGACTTCATCCGAAGGCCAAAAGGTTTTATTGTTTTTTTTCTTTTCTTTCAAAGTGTTGCTTGTATTTCAGGTTGAAGGTGCAGTCATAAGCTGGGTGGGATAGGCAAGATTTCAGCTTTGCAGAGTATTGGAGGGCCAGTTTTTCACGTCTTAGTGTAAAAGGTGGTTCATCTGCTTCTGTTTATAGACTTTCAATAGGAGAAGTGCTATATGCTCCAAGGGCTAGTCTAAGTCCTTGGTGGTGTATAGTGTTTAGTTCTTTCAAGTATGTCTTTCTGGCTGCCCCATATATAAAGCAGCCATTATCGAGTCTTGATCTGATTAATGAGTGATATAATTTTAATAATGTTTCTTTGCTTCCTCCCCAGTTAGTGTGTGCTATAGTTCGAAGTAATTGTATGGTTTTGTTGCTTTTTGTTCTCAAGTATTTGATATGTGGAATGAAAAAGAGTTTGTGGTTAAAAAATGATTCCTAGATATTTGTAGTGTTCAACAATTGGTATTTTGGCGGGGTCAATTTTCAGTACTGGATCTAGATGGAGCTTACGTTGGTTGCAGAAGTGAATGCATTTTGTTTTTTCTTTTGAAAATTTTAATCCATTCAGCTTATCAAGGCATATTTGAAGTTGTCTTTCTATATGATTCATATTTCTTGCTCTGTAGCAGATCAGGAAGTCATCCACATACAAAGCACAGTTTGTTCCGCTATTTATGTTTTTCACAATATTATTAATTTTTATATTGAACAGCGTGACAGACAATACACTGCCTTGAGGTACACCCATTTCTTGTTTTTCTTCAGAGAAAACCTTTCACATTCTTACTCTAAATCGTCTATCTTGAAGGAAGTTTTGGATAAATATTTGCATTCTGCCTTCTAATCCGAGGTTTTTCAGATCTTTTACAGTGCCGCACTTCCAGGTTGTGTCGTATGCTTTTTCGAGATCGAAGAAAACTGCCACTAAAACTGCTTCGATTATGAGTTCTTCCAACCTTCCCCAGCAGTGGTCAATATGTCTTGTTCATCTTACTTGGAAAGTTTCTGAGATGGTAGGTAAGTGGCCATATAATTTTGTGGGGCGCTACTTCCAGGATTTATATTTGACTAAACGAGTTGTTTCAAAAGCAGGTTTTTAAAAATTCAAGAACGTGCTCAATAACGGCCAGTAAAACAAGAGAAAATCTCAAATGAATTCATGTCCACTCACCTGTTCTTATATATATATATATATATATATATATATATATAAGTTAAGTTGGCGACCGTAGTCGAGGGCAACCAAAAGGCTCCCTTTTCAATAGCTACTACACCGAGGTGTCGGGGAGGGCGCTACTCCTTTCCCTGGGTTGCTCCACTTTACCCTTGATACATACCTTATATTACTGAGTGTTAACCAAGGAGATATCAAGTACCATTTTTAAAGTCTTTGGTATGACTCAACCTGAAATTGAACCCTGATCTTCCGGACCATTGGCCAACACTCTACAAGGATTACTTTATAATGTTTCAATTTTCTTAAGACGCTAATAATATTAAATTTAATAGCTACCTAGAGAGGTAGTCCTACCACCTGTTACTGACAAATAATAATGGCGGAGCCAGTATTTCCGTTTTCCTTACATAATAAACGAACTATCAGTTTGAACTTTTGCGATGAGGCTTGATGTGCATTATTTTGAGAGTGGTTTTACAAACTGTTGTCTTCATCTTTACTGTTGTTTGTTGAAACATAACGTTTCGGCCACTGTATCCATCGGCGTCACTTATTTCTCAAACTTTAAAAATGATATCCCAAGTTAAATCATTTCTATACCCATAGAAACAAGAGACACCCGATGAAGGCCGGAGGAGACGGCGGCCGAAATATTGTGTTTCAAAGATGAGGACAACATTTAAAAAAATCACACAAAATAATAAAGAGCCGAACTAGTACTTCCGGTTCCATAACACTCAACAACTAAATTACTACAATTAGTATACTAAACAATCCGTTGTAACAACAGTCTATATTATTGTCAATGTTTCTATTTTGCAAAGAATGAAGGTTTCTAGCTTGGTTTGGTTTGGTATTATGACACATCAACTATAGTAAGATATTTAATGTCAAATCCTCTTTACACATATATTAAATACATTTGGTTTGTAAACATATGCCAGCAAAGTTAAAAAGTTCCAAGTATTGCTATGTATCATTAACTATTCAATTAAGCATCAGTCATTCGTTTACACACAATCAAATAATCAAACAATTCTATTTTAAATAAGTCAATTTAGAATACGTCATTTGTTTTTACAGTTTCAATATCAAAAAGTTCTATTTCACCCATTGATAAGACCCTGTCAGGTGCAACTACTCCGGGTCAGAGTGGACCTAGGAATATTGGTAATGAAGGGGTACTCCGTATTCCTCAAAGCTCCAGCATTATTAGAGCCTCAACATCAGAAACTTGAGTGTTATTAACAGGACACTCGTTGGCATGTGTGTTCTTATTCCTCTGCAGAGATGCAGAGAATGTAGTCCCTAGCCACAGCCAACTGGGCTGGAAGGTTTCTAATTGGTCTTTCATACTAAACTCTAATACATCGAGAATTCGGTTGGTTGAAAAATGACATTTATTGAAGACAAAGATCTCAGAGAATAAAGCAATTTCCAATTGAATATGCGACTGAATTACAATATTCTAAGTGAAATTCATTGAATTGTATTGCTCAAATCAAAACTCCGCTACGATACGCTGTTTTCGTTGGTTTACAGATGCATACATAAATACGAGGCTCATTAAATAGGTTTCCAGACTTTTTTCGTATGGGCACTTGTATTGATAGTACACACATGAAACTCTTGTCCCTTTCGAAGTAATTTCCTCCGGCTACAATGCACTTGTTGCACCGTTCAAACAACATCTGGGAGGCCTCATAGAAGTCCTCTTGTATGGGCATGTCAATGACCTTCGTCATAGCCTCTTTCATCTCCCCAATTGTCTTATAACGACAGACTCTGAGCTTAGGGAATAAGCAAAAGTCACAGGGAGCAAGGTCTGGACTATTGGGAGGGTCACGAACCGTCTTGATGCCCATATTGGTCAAATAGTCTGTGACAAGAATGGAATTGTGGACTGATGCATTGTCCTGGTGGAAATGCCACTGACCCGATTTGAAGAGTGCTGGCCTCTTCCCTAGGAGTCTCTTCCTGAACTCCCTTAAAACCTTAACATAGTAACCCTAGCCCTAGTCCTTTGGCCAATCAACTCTGATCTTCTGACTTCCTTACTCCTTCCACACCTCTCATCATCCATCACAAACTCCCTGCCTTCCTTGAATCTCTTATGCCACTCAAAAACTGATGCTCGATTTATGCAAGATACTCCAAAAGCTGTCTGAAGCATTCCATACGTTTCTGTGGCATTTTTTCCAAGTTTAAAACAGAATTTTATTGCATATCGTTCTTCTAAAGTATCAGATTCCAGTTTTGAAATTCACCTGCTGTGACAATCAGGCTCTAGTAGGTGTATTCTAATTGCTGCTGTAGCTGTTCATTTGAACCTGAAATCATAAAAATTGGTCAGTCACCTCATAAGATGTATAGCAATAACATAGTGAATTTTCAAGTGTCTATGACAATTTCAAATGCCTGTACAAAAACGTCTGGAAACTTATTGAATGCACTACGAACAAATATAATCAAAATTTTGGTCATATATTAATAAATAGATTATAATTTCGTTCAGTGTGAATACAAACCTTGGAAATTTTTCATTCAGTGGAAAATTGGTCTGCAAATTACTTTATTCCCTAATTCAGGGCATGTTAAGTATATTGCTCTAAATAAAAATCTTGCTATGAAGTACCATTTTTACTGGTTTTACGGTTACGTACATACAGAGAAACCGAATGAGTGTTGGATCACAGAAGGAACATGTTGGGTAATATTGTCGATTGGAATTAATACGAGAATATCTTCAAATAAGCCAAGCCCTATCGCCAAACACACGAACATACGCATGTGTGGAATTTTTCTTCCTCCTACGCACAGACAAATAGGACTATCCCACTCGTAAGCGATCAGATCAGAATTCTAATTTTCTCTTTCATATTTTATTTCCTTCTTTATTTATAGTAGAAACGCTGTTTGCTGGATACTTGAGCAATGACGATATCATATTCGATATTTTCAGTACCGATATATATATATATATATATATATATATATATATATATATATATATATATATACTGATCTAGAAAAAATATCAAAAATTAGTACCGATATATATATCTATATATATCATTAAGTTATCAATGTGTATATATCATCATCATCATCATTAAGTGATGTTGACGACACAAAGTCCTTTGACTCTCTCTCTCTCTCTCTCTCTCTCTCTCTCTCTCATTTACTCCACATACGTTCCTATCATTCATCGTTCTTGGCTTATCCTCTTGATTGCATCCAGTGTCCACGCAAAGCTGATCTATATAAGTCTTTGCCGGTCGGCTAACACGGGTGTATCCATATGTAGGAGTCCATGAGATAACTTCGCTTATGAGCTCGTCGTTAATTCTCCTGCAGTGCCCTATATGTCTTATTCAGCTTACTACGATAGGAGGTTGGTGGTTGTGTAGCTGCTGTTTTTTGGAATGTTGCTTCCAAGACTGATCTAAAACAGTCCACAGCACTCTTGTATAGTTCTCATCAAGTTTTTTCTCCATGCATTTCGTTAGCGTCGAAGTGGTGCGTCCATATATTAGCACTGTCACTATCACAACTTAGAAGAACTCTCGTTTTATTTTATTAGAGAAATCAGATTTCCATATGATTAATAGCAGTCTATGTTTTATAACATTTCAAAATTACGTAAACGCTGACTCGGATAACACTGAGACGCTGATGAATTTAAAAGAACAGAACGCTATCAACGGAAATAGAATCTTATCAATAGAAGTCTACACCTTCGCTCGGAATATCTTCATACTGCTTTCAGTTGATGAGATATTGCTGCCAAGCTATGTGAACTAATCAAGTAATTTCAGAAGCTTGTCACCTAAAGTGGAAATGGCTCCCATCTTGCTTAAAAACACAAATGTTTTATTTGCGTTTACGAAGAGACCAATGCCTTTTCCTGCTTGTTTCAGTTTGGGCATGTGTATTTGCGAGAAGTGTTAAATCATTTGCGTTGTGCATCATAGTTTCTGCAGGTTATCGTCTGCTTCTTGCTTTCTGAGGCCTAACGATGGACTCTCCAGTCTAGTTTCCGGCACAATCTACAAAACCTAAAACAAATCAAGAACATGCACGAAATTGATAATTAAATATGAAGTCTATTTACTCATCAAACTCTGTGTATCTTAAGGGATATATATATATATATATATGTGTGTGTGTGTGTGTGTGTGTGTGTGCATTGTCATCCATAAACAGACTTTTTCGTTCTATCACAACTCTTCAGTGTGGCTACACACGTAGGACGCTTCAAGCTGGGATCGAAACCCACCCAAATTTACGTTAGACGTAGTATCATACCACTTAGCCCCCTGGTGACCCACGCCAGCACGGGAATTATAAGGCATCATGTAGTAACTTTCGTTTGTTAACATTTTGCCTTACCCGATACCAGAGTGCTCAATTCATTCGAAGAGCTTTGCATTACGCGAATGGCAGAGTGCTCAACCCCGGAGGGATGTTCAAATGTCCCTTGCTAGACTGTGTCTCCAAAGAAAATTATACGTACGTTGGTCTTACCACTACAACTCTTTCAAGACGGCTTACGATGCACCTTAATCATTCTAGCTCAATAGCCTTACATCTTAAAATCCATTCTCTTCTCAAATCCAAATTTCGAAAATTCTTGTTGAAAACACCAGTATAATAGCACACGAACTTAATAAGATACAACTAAAAACCCTAGAAGCCCAACATATAAAAATCCAAAAACCCTAAAATCAATAGAATTAATTTTTAAAATAGCGACAATGTTTTGAAATGCCTTTAGTTATTTTTTGATATTCCATATTTCTTGATAATATTCTATTTCCATTGATAGCGTTCTGTTCTTTTAAATTCATCAGCGTCTCAGTTTTATCCAAGTCAGCGTTTACGTAATTTTGTAATGTTATAAAAAAACCTAAAAATCTCTTTCAAAAACTCTTTTAAAAAACAGTCTTTATACATGCAAGCAACCCCTGATGATGGCCTATGAAATATCTGAAAGCGCTCTGGACACTTTTGACAAATTCTTCCACCAATTCCAACGTGAAATAAAGACACTTATCAGGAAACTTGAAAGGATCTTAATAAAATTATATTGACATTATTATGTCTTTATTATTTAATCAAACCTGCTTAATTGAAAGACTGCTGCTCAACTACACACACACACACACACACACACACACACACACACACACATTCATATATATATATATATATATATATATATATATATATTCTAGCATAATCTCTTTCTTTGTCAATGTCTTTAATTCAATTACAAAGACAAAGACTTGTAAAATGAAAGATTCCACATAAAATACAATGACCAACGACAATTCAGACGAGGAATTTATTGATTCAACTCAGAACATAAGTCTTCAATCTAAAGATAAAAAAAGAGAAATTTATTTTACTAAACAAATATTTATTTTTCACCAGTCGCCATCCTTGGCAGCCAAGTCGGCTGGCATAGTAAATTACACCGACTGCATCTCTGTAGAGGGGTAACACCCCCACCCTAACATGTGTCCTACTTATGACACTAAACAATTTGATGGGGAGGTTCCAGTAATGCTGGTGCTTAGTGAAATGTGAATACTCGTTCATTAGCATTCCTCCCAGGTCCACTCTGACACGGAATAATAACACCTATCGAACTATTTAACATTTAAATTGAAGGTAAAAGAATAACATACTTAATTGAATTGTTAGAAATAGAACTGTTTCATCATTTAACTGCGTGAAAAGAAATGACTGTTAAATTTAATTGATAGTGAAACTTGGAATCATTTAACTGTGTGCAAACGAATAAGTAATGTTATAGAATAATAAGTGTTAAACAGCAAATCTTGTAAGAACTTCACTATGTGCAAACAAATGATTAATATCGAATAAAACTATAAGTGTTAGCTAGCAATTATTGAAACCATTTAGCTGTGTTGAAATAATACCTATACAAGTATGCAAGCGAATAAGTTCTAACGCATTTAAAAATCCAATTACCGACAAAAAAAATCACTTATCAATTTAAATGTGTGCAAACAAGTGACTGATGTTACCGTTACATAGCAATACTTGAAACCATTATTTGCGAGCAAACAAATTTTCAATAGCAAATAGAATTATTTGTATTAGGTAGAAACACTTGAAACCATTTAATTATGTGCAAAAAAATGAGCTCAGTCTCGTTTGGGTATGTTATGAACAAAATGTGCTTACAAATCATATGTATTTAATCTATACGTATAAAATGGATCTGGCATTAAATTGCCTTCAAATGTTGATATGTCATAAAACCAAACCAAACCAAATCATGTGTATTTAATCTATATGTATAAAATGGATTTGGCATTAAATTGCCTTCAAAGGTTGATATGTCATAAAACTAAACCAATCCAAGCCAAACCACTCTTGACAGAGCACCTAATCCAATGGCGGATTTTAGATTGAATATTATACAATGAAAATCTTTAAGTAAAAAAAAATATTCAGTTAACAGCTTCGTGTCAAGCAGCAGACTTTGTGATACACCCTCTAATATATATATATATCTATATCTATATATATGTATATAATGGGAGCCTTGTAGTATGGGAAGTTCCTTTCTCTCTCTCTCTCTCTCTCTCTCTCTCTCTCTTTCACACACACACATATACCCGCATCTATTGATCCTCAACAGACATTGCCAGGTGATTTACCGTCTCCTTCTTGTCGGTCAATATTGAATTCGATATTCGCGCTTATTATGTTGTTTGATGTTTTTTGACCTCTGGCCAAATGCCAAAGCAATAAAAACGCGCTAAACAATTTGCATTCGTTTAAGTGCAAGCTGTTTCGTAAAGATCACATAGATTCGTACTGTGAAAAGAAAAAAAAAACGTTCAGAGATGAATGGATAGCCAGAGGTGCTAATCTCACTTACACTCTAAAGAATTCTTTCAATAAAAAAAAGAAAAAAAAGGATTACTCTCTCCGTTAGTTGGTTTCTCAAAAAAAACTTCCTTCATCTCTTGGTCTCAAATCGTCAAAATATCCACCGTCTCTCTTAGAAATTTCCTTTGCTTAAAAAATTGATATTAGTGAGTTCAGACGTGGCGATAAGGCTTTAATCCAAATACTGTTTATTAGTCTAATGGTCGTTTAACATAGAATGTTGGTTAATTCGGCTAGTCTAAATAAAATAATTACTTGTTCCATCTTCACCTGAGCTCAATTTTAATGGTTTAAGCCAAATTTAATTAAACTGAATCAATAACTATAAGGACGCTTCAACAAAGAGTAGTAACAAAAAAGATAGTCTTACAGATTATTTCTTGGTTTAGTGGGTAGAGTGATCGCCTATGGCCTGGGATACCGGGGTTCAATTCCAGGTCAAATTATACCTAAGCCTCAAAAAAGGGTACTTGATATCTCCTTGCTTAACACTCAACATCAAAAGGTACGTATCAAGGGTGAAGTGGAGCAATCCAGGAAACTTAATAGTGCCCTCCCCTACACCACGATGTAGTAGTTATTGAGAAGGGAGCCTTCGGGTTGTCCTCAACAAGGGTCGCTGACTTTATTTTTACCAAGCGTTTACTTAGCAATTTGTTTTGTTCTGGGAAGGTAATCATGGCGATGTCTTTTTTTATTCAAAGCCAAGATTACAGTGTTTTGAAATGTTGTAATCTGGCGCTATTTTTCTTTCTTTTCCGGTTATTTTGTAAGATTAATATGGTCCTGTATGTACCTCGAAAGTATGAATTTCGATAGATTGATAGATAGATAGATAGATATGAATAGAATGAGATAGATAGATTGATAGATAAAAATGAACTGAGATCTAATTTAAGTGCATTCATCTTTTTAACTTTTCATTTCGTTTTTCTCATTTCTTCGACTGTCTATTTAAAGTTGGTACCCTCTTTCGATGCTCTAGCCATCTATCTGCCGCCCTCCCACTCTCAGATCTGTTTTTGCTTCCGGTTTGTTTATTCATTTGGTTGAATTTTACAGCATGTCAACCCTTCGGTTATTTCCAACCAATTACGTTTTTTGTTTTATTCGTTGTTTGTGGGGTAGGTTTTTTTATTTGTGCAGTTATTTGTAGATAATTTCAGGTGATTCATCTACTGGCAATTAGAATATTCTATGTTTAGGTTCAGTTGTTGCTATCTGGTAAAGTAGGCATTTCTGTTGAGGGTTTGTACAAGTGTGTATCTATTTGTGGGAGGGGTTTTGGTCTATGGACTTAAATCTTTGGTTGCAGGCCGAGTTTGTTTTTTTAGAATGTTCATTATGTTATTAGGATCTATTGTTTCAAATATTTATGCTATAGAATTTTCTTCGAGTTAGGGTGAGATCTTTGCATCCCAGCGAAATGTGTTTTGCTATATATTGTGCTCCACATGAGTATTTTGGTAATTGTTCTTGCTTTGGTATGAAGGAAGTGAGTAATTTTGGTCTGAATTTTACGTAACTGAATCAGGATGGTCTACTTCCGGGTCTGCGACTTTTCCACTATTTTATTTCACGTTTACAAAACTGATTGCTCTACACATGTCATCATAACACATTCTATGACTAAACTTACAAGAGGATATTCACGATCGTATGGCAGCGACAAACTAATGCTGCAAAGATGCCCAAAAAATGAACACGATGTTTCAGAAAAATTGATATCATTTCTAAGTATAATAACTTGATCAATTCACGTCCCAATGATCTCAAATTTTAATAGAATATGTCAAAACAACTCAAACTTCTATGTTTAATGTTTCCTAGATTTTCTTTTTTCAGGTATTGAAATACCATTTATTGGAAAAGAAAAACTGTTTTAAATCTGATCATAGAATTTTGAGTTGCTTCTACACATGCTGTTAAAATCTGAGATCATTCGAAGGAGAATTGGGGAAGTTATTACGTACATTATGAAATTATATATATATATATATATATATATATAATGAAGTTATTACATTACGAAATTATATATATATTGAAATTATCTATCTATCTATATATATATATATATATATATATATTGAAGTTATAACATTACGAAATTATATATATATATATATATATATATATATATATATATATTCAAGTTATTAGATTACGAAATTCTGTCAGTATTTCAGAAAGTTTAGTATTATATCCAGAACCCCACCCCTTTTTTAAGCGGGGGTCTTAGTCGCTTTAGTTTGGTTATTAGGAAATGGTTAGCAAGAATGTTAAGCTAAGCATAATTCCTGAGTAGTGATTTCGCTTCTAACTGAGGCACACTTACTTATTTGGGTACCTAGTCATAATTTAATAGTGCAATAGCTAGTTGGGTCTGATTACTGAGTTCGTTCCTCCTCAGATGTTCTCTATTTCAAGCCCTGTAACAATCTAACCTCTGTGTTGTGATTGCTTTCAAATATTTACCTTGAATCCCAGATAATCCCCCAATCAATTCTCGTTATTCATGACCAGAAATTTTTTATGCCAGAGTCACTCCTAAGTGGGAATCGGGGGTGGTGTCCTCGTGGTGTAATAGTTAAAGCGATGGAATGCGGAATCGTAGTAAGCGAGTTCGTACTCCAGTCGTGCTATTAAGTTCACAAGGCACCTCGGGTGATGTAATGGTTAGCAAGGTAGACTAGCAAACCTGCACGAGTGAGTTCGATTCTCATTGGGTGCCCCATTCATACGGGCTTGTGCTATATCTAAGCAAAAAGCTTAGTACATTACCACTCCTAGGTGGGAATGCCGACGGAACTGAGCTATTTTTGGGCGCCACAAAAACATATTTACTCCTCTAGACATGCTTAGTTGCGTAAATACACGTATATTCAATTTTCCTTTACTTTCCATAATTTCGGATTGGGTTTTAAGAAGAATGTATTGATATCGACTCGTGGTTCGAACACAGATCTCTAGCCACATGCCTAGAAACAGTAAATATATAAATCAATCCGACAGAGGTCTGACAAGATAATGTAGAGTCAGTAATGTAAGTCAGAATTCTAATAATGATGTTATCATTCCCTAGTCAGTATTCGGCATTGTATGAGAATAATCATCATCATGTCGCGCTGGTAGCACGGATATCCCTCACCCTCTCTCGCCACTCCTCCCTATCGTTCATTGCCCTAGGCAGGTCCTCAGGAAAACATCCTGTATCCTCACACAGCTGCTGAATGTATGTTTGGGCTGGTCGTCATGCTTTTGCACGGCCATGTGTGGGGGTCCAGTCGGCCAAAAATTATCCACTGAACGAAACATTATAAAAGTGGAGAATAGGAATAGCTTCGAACATTATAAAATTTGTAAAGGTAAAAACAAACTTTATTAAACATTTTATTAAAAGAATTGAATATAAAATTCAATAGAATAAACAAACTGCAAAGCGTAAGCTATTTGTTTTATTAAAAGATTTTCCATTTTGTTGTTTCTGTAGCATTGAAAGCAAATGGCATCAACGAGTAAATAGATAAGATAAAAAAAAAGAAAAATAGAGCAGCTGAAAGAAAGGGAAGTTGACAGGAGTCAATATCTCTTCCAGCAGACTAGGTGTTACAACATATGCTTCATTTAGCGCCCTGGAACGAGATGAGCAAAGTAGCGATAAGGGGGCAGGAATATGTCAGCTACCCGAGACGGAAGTAAGAGGGAACACCAGTAAATATATATATATACATATATATATCACAGATTTCGTGATTAGGTCACATCTCTTTTTAGGCGGTTTTAGCGCGGGGAGACGACGAGGCACGAATCTCCGGTGAAACCTCTTATCTTTTCGCTGTTCGAGTCGAAATCTCTAAAATTATATAATATACCAGACGCCCGTGCAAATTCTCGTGGTCACATCTCCTCCAGTCTGTCGCTTATACAATGCACATGATCACACTTCCTTCTAGCATTCCACCCTCGCAATTAAAGCGACATCTGTGTCCTGTTTACTCAAGGAACCAGGTGCAATTCCTGTTATTTTTGTTTCCAGTGTTCGATTTCCTCAGCTGCATTGACAGATGTCAAAGGGGTCTTCAGGGCAATATCCAACACGTAGAGTCTACAGTATAATAAAGCTTCAAAGTGGATGGGGAAAATGCTTTATTTACTATGAACATTCTTCGCTATTGTGTCAATAAAAATACTTAAAGACATTCTTTTCTTCATAGGTTAGAATAATATATATATATATATATATATAAACATTTAAGGAACAATAAAATACAGATGGCTTTATCTTTATTGTTTTCGTATCAGTTATCACAGGTCATTAGTGGATGTATAATTTAAATATATTTCTTGTGTCAAAATCCTTTCTATCAAGAAAAAGGGCCGGTGGTTCGTGAACTGTATTTATTACGGCGGCCATTTTGATTGAATAAAAATCATCCAATCAAATGGACGAAACTTGACGTCTGCAAAATAACTTTTTTTCAGAATCCAATTTGTTTTATTTATTTATTGTTCAATTTACCTGGAAGTTTTAGTTCGGAGCCCAAGCATCTAATATATATATATATATATATATATATATATATCTTTCAGAAAAACAAAAACCGGTCACATTAGGGTTATAAATTTATTTCCATTCTATTATGGGTATTGATATGAATCAATAACACCAAAAATAACAGGACTTCTTCAGATCTTATGGATAAAATGATTCAGAATAGACACAGGAAGGAAGGGTGGGAGGGAGTAGAAGAGGGGTGAAGCGTTTCCTCCCCATTTCCCCGACTTTCAGTTTTTAGTTTTTATTACCGGTTGGAATTATAGTAAATTAATTTTTTTTTTTAAATTTCTAAATTCAAAATACATTTCAACTTAAAACTCCAGATTTAATGATTATAATTTAGGGAAGTACAACATTCCTTAATAACCTTACGTAAGGATACTGTAATACTTATCTTAAATTAAACTCAAAATTTTAAATCAAAATTTTAAATTCAAAATTTATATTCGTGCCTATTTATTCAGTTACCCTTCCTTTGAAAAGTACGTACACATCACATGGTGTCTTGCCATTTTTTTTTTAATTTTATTCATTTTACCTTAAATCTCAAATTAATCCTTTTTTTTTTTTGGTTAATTAAATATCATCTATGATAATTTGTCTATAGTTTAAATTCATTCCTATGTTTACACCTAGCTATTAATTCATATGGCTGATTTAATAATTTTTCAGAGTCTGGGTTTATCATTATTTGTATTTTTTCTTCTAGGCACAGATTACATCTTCTATCAAAGCATTTTGGAGTATTCGACTTATATATATATATATATATATATATATATATATATATATATATATATATATGTGTGTGTGTGTGTGTGTGTGACGTTACTTAAATTTACAGTTACCTGACCATAATAAAAAAAAATGATTCTTGCAAGAAAAACTAAACATTCAAACAAAATTTAAAAGAAGTTTATAATTTTCTTGATGTTCATCGACAGCTCTATTGGTCTTTTAGAACTTTACCTTAAAAAAATCCCATTAGAATGTATGTGGCATTTCCCTCAAGAGTTTATGATAAATACTTGATGAGAATTGCAGGGAGGTGGAGTCCCCGTGACTCACGCTCTTGACTGCGAGGTCGTAGTAAGCGAGTTCGAAATCTAGTCTCGCATTTACGTTCAATTTCAGACTAATATTGCTCATTAGCCTAGTGGGTAGAGTGTTCGCTAATGGTCCAGGAGACCTGGGTTCAATCCCAGGTCGCGTCATACCAAAGACTTTAAAAATGGTACTTAATACTTCCTTGTTTAACACTCAGCAATATAAGATATGTATCAAGGGTAAAATGGAGTAATCCAGTGAAAGGGTTAGCACCCCCCGCCTCGGTGTAGTAGCTATTGAAACGGGAGCCTTCGGGTCACCCTCGACTAAAGGGAGACAACTTACTTACTTAGTATTACCACTGTTCTTCTACAAAGTTGTCTTTGGCATTAAATAATCCACGAAGGTTGATATGCCATGAAACAAAAAAACCCAACTAAACCAAAGAATTTGGATATTCAAGAATGAAAAAAAAAAAACAGCCAAAAAAAAAGAACTAATCCAAACATCTAATTTTCACTATTTTCTACGGAGTTTTTCTTTTAAACTGTTTGGTTGCTTTGTTTTATGGCATATCAATCTTCGGGGGTTATTTAATGCCAAACCCATTCTGAAAGAAGAACAGTTGTGGTGTGATTTTCATACTTTTCACAGTAATATTAGTTCGAAAGTGAATGTAATAGCGCAACCAGAGTTCGAACTCGCTTACTACGATGTTACAACCCGGCACGTTAACCTCTACCCTCCGGGGACTACCTTACCAAAAACATCCTTTGGTTAGCACTTTATAAACTGTGCCTAATAAAGTACAACCATGAGAAATTTACTTTTCATTTTAAAAAAACCGGATTCCCCAGAAAACAATACAGACAGCCTGGGTACAAAGACTTCTAAATATAGATTTACAAAAAACCCTCGGCCATAAGCAGGATGTGACACAATTCCAATTTTTAAGCATCGTAAAGACAGGCTTATAAGTCCCAAAAATTTACTCTGAATTGTCCAGATGGACATATGGCGCAACAGATATAGGCGTTTGTTTAAAAGTGCTCCCAAGTAAAATCATCTGGGGGTTATAGATTTAATTCCGACTAAAGTTAAATAACAAAGAATAATTACTATTGCTTATCATTTGTGTCCGATAATGGTTAACGGAATTAGAAAAATCTACCCCTATAAACTAAATAAAGGGTTCGGTTCGAAGGTCCGTGTAGGCTTCTAAGTTCGACATGAACACCTGAAGGATGCATCGTCCGAAACAATGTGAATATAACAATGAAGACAATAGTCCGAATACTGTAAATGATAAAAATTACCAAGCTTCATCTCAAATTAATAGCCAAGTTAGTTTGAATTCAGAGTTTTCTTTCTCCTTGACTGGTTTCCTAACCAACGCTAATGAACACAATCTGCAGTACATTTTAGCTGGCTCTGGGATAAAAACAGATGAATTCATACCTTGAATTAGTGCGAAGCGAAACCTAAACAGCTTAGTCCTGGATTTGAACTCGGTTCGCTGATTCCATAATCCGTTATGCTTGGCGGCTTCACAAATAATGGCGGCTCGGATTATCAGGGTTAATTGTCAGTAAATAAATCGACGGCGAACAAAATTTGATAAATACCACGGAAACGATAAAAAGAAATTTTTAATGCACAAATGCATAAGTGAGCACTGTTATAGGTTACATGCACATATTTGTATCTGTGTTAAATCTGTCAATAAATGTTTCTACACAAAACGTATGGCCATTGTTTCGGGGAAAAGTATGTACAGCTTAGAAAAACGTCTTTTTCAATCGTGTTGTCACGCAATGATTGCCTCTTAAAAAATTCGTGAAAAATCATTGAATCGATCATAGAATTTAAATAAAGGGTTTTTCATCTAAAGAAAATAATATTTCATATATTTCTTTACTTTTCCATATTCTGCACAAATTCAGAGTGATTTATTCAGGAAGGGTGATACACAAAATCCTGTTCAAATAATTATTTTCTAAGCTTAGCTTTCTTCTGGAATAGCTAGATTTAGCACAAGGTCACAAGTATATGACACCAAGTAAGATTAAAACTCACTAAAAATAGCCTACCTCCTAAATTTTAAAATTAACGAAACATAGTTTAAGTGAGGAGTATGGTGCATCCAATAATAGATGGATTGACTTTAATTACATCTCAACACGTTAACGTTTATTTTCTGCTAAGAGATTAGGGAATGGCGTTCATTGTACGTTTATATTTTTGTACTGTTGTTTCAAGGAAACTTTTGTTTTCAGTTATATTATATCAAGTATTTCTATCTAATACTTCCAGTCACACTTTAACATTATCTTTCGTATCCTGGATACGACGTTAAACTATTTGATGGTGAGATTTCAGCCTTGGAGAATTGGGAAATGTAGAGTACCTCTTTACAAATTATATATATATATATATATGTTTGTGTGTGTGTGTGTGTGTGTGTGTGTGTGTGTGTGTGTGAACTTAATATATGTGTATAGCGTGGATTCGGCATTAAATAAACTACAATGGTTGATATGCCATAAAACTAAACAAAAAGAAATTATGTATATATATATATATATATATATATATATATATAAAGAGTACTTCGTATCAAATAACCTACAATGGTTGATATGCCATAAAATCCAACCCAACCAAATCATATATATTTAAAATATACGTATAAAGAGGATTCGGCATGAAATAATCTACAATGGTTGATATGCCATAAAAACCAACCAAACCAAATCCTATATATTTAATAGATATGTATTAAGAGGATTTGGTATTAGATAACCTACAATGGTTGATATGCCATAAAACCGAACCAAACCAAATCTTATATAATTGATAAATATGTATAAAGAGGATCTGGAATTAAATGACCTACAATTGTTGATAAGCCATAGAACAAAACCAAACCAAACCAAACCAAATCATATATATTTAATATATATATAAAGAGGATTTGGTATTGAATAAAATACAGTGGTTGATATGCCATAAAACCCAACCAAACCGAACATTAACTTTCTGACTAATACCTTTTGGAAAGGTGTGACTCTTTTATCTGTTTGCTATGGGTCAAATAGAACGACTGCTGTTTTTCTACAAACGGATGGCTTTGGCATTTAATAACATACGAAGATTTTTAAACCATTAGAGGAAACCAAACCAAGAACCAATCTAATATAAAGAATTTGCCGACGATTTCATGGTTTCAAGAATTCTCATCTGATACTAATAATTTATATACAATTGTACGTGTGGTGTTGTGGCTTACGTACTGGGCTATGACATTGTAATAAGCGAGTTCGAACTCCAGTCGTGCTATTAGAAACACTTACGGACTATAATTGAAATCATTTTGAGATGAGGCTTCTTAATCTGAGATTTTTTTTTTTTATTTGTTGCGGACTTTTTGTCCTCATCTTGGTAGTTTTTTGTGTTGTTTCTTCTTCACTACGTTTCGGCCAAATTTTATAAACAACAACTATGGAAGGCAGTAATTACTGGGGATACGGTTACACGACTCAGCATTCCTATCCGGTGTCGCGGTTAATCACCTGAAGGTCAGAGGTGAAATTTAGCCGAAACGTAGTGAAGAAACAACACAAAGAAACTACCAAGATGAGGAAAAAAAGTCCGCAATAAAGAAAATTAATTCTCAGACTTACGGACTAATGTTATATTTTGACCTTCGACCCGGTCCAAAAATACTATTCCAAGGTGATACACCGGAAGGAAGTGACACATTCCAATGGCCAGTAATCGAAAGTGATCGCGTGGGCGGATTAAGGCTTATGATATGGGACAAGGTGAAGGTCCCATTGTGCCACTACAGTGATGCACCGGAAGAGAGTAACCTCTGAACTGCATGACAGTTATTTCCGCTTGATGACGATTAAACATTCGATTTCAAAGATCCAGTGGGCGATCGTGTGGGCGTTGAATTATTATATAATTGAGTTGAGTTGGGTGCCAAAGCAGTTGCCAGCAGACTTCCAGAGAGTTAGAGACCAGATGTGGTAGGGAAAGCCACACCCGACCGAGGGGGTCCTCAGAAACCCCCGATGGAGTTAGGGGTCCAGAGAAGATGCTGATAAGATGCCATAAAGAAAGCCAGCATCCAGCAGAGTGAGCCCAAGACCTCTGGTTGAGCATCTAAGAGAACAAGAAAGACACAACGTGACGGTCATAAGTAGTGGAGGTCAAAATATGAAGTTTATGTTCGGTCTCCAGCACCCTCTCACATGCAACCCTTGAACAACCCTTTCGAACCCTTGCAATAAAGTGAGAGGTAAAATATTGTTAAAGAAGTCTTCCTGTGTCTTCCTTCTTGCGTCTTTGTCGTTGTGTCGTTGTGTTGCTGCATGAATCAGAAGATGACTATATAACACTAATATCCTTCGGAAAATACGATCTCCTTTAGCTATGGATTAAATAGTACCACTATTGTCCTTCTTCGAGGATGGCGTTGGCCTTAAATAAACCAAGGTTGCTGATATGCCATTAAATAAAGATTCAAAACTATACTATCACAAACCAATTATATGGTTTCAAGTAATTATTTCTATTCAGTAATTATCATTTTGTTTGCACACAGTTAAATGGTTTCATGTTACTAATAATAGTCTTTAGTAAACAATGATTGCTTTTAGTAACTATTCTTAATACAAATTATTTACAGTTACAATGCATCGAGGCAGCGTCTAATCAACCGAAAAAGACATCGACACACGGCTAACGAAGGCATGGACAGCTATCAATAAGCTATCGATCATATGGAAGTCAGACCTGACCGATAAAATGAAACGCAGTCTCTTCCAAGCTGCGGTCGTATCGATACTACTGTATAGATGCACTACTTGAACGCTAACAAAACGGCTGGAGAAAAAGCTAGACGGCAATTACACAAGAATGCTGCGAGCAATATTGAACAAGTCCTGGAGGCAACACCCCACAAGACACCAACTATACGGCCACCTACCTCCCATCACGAAAACTATCCAAGTTAGACGAACCATACATGGAGCACACTGCTGGAGAAGCAGAGACGAGTTCATAAGGGATGTACTCCTATGGGCCCCCACATATGGATGAGCAAAAACAGGACGACCAGCTCTAACATACATACAGCAGCTATGTGAGGATACGGGATGTAGCCCTGAAGACATGCCGGAGGCGATGAATGATAGGGAGAAGTGGCGAGAGAGGATTAGGGATATCCGCGCTGGTGGCACGACATGATGATGATGATGATTTGACCCATACATTGAACTCTGTCAGATATTTTACACTCCGAACCAGAGTGGTTCCATTTGGTTTAGTTATTTGATTGGTTAGGTTTTATAGCTTATCAATACTTGTTGGTCATTTAATGCCAAATATATATATATATATATGTGTGTGTGTGTGTGTGTGTCCTGGATATGTCACTAAACTACATCTGATTGTGAGCTTCTTCTTTGAGTTCTGGGGAATGTGGAGTAACTCTTCATTGCTATTACTCTCAGGTCCACTCTGAATCGGAGTGATAGTATCTGCTGGGTTCTATCTATTGGTCAAATAAAACTATTTAATTATTTATGATATACGAAATCATTTAACTATGCGCAAATTAATGATGAATATTAAATTGAACAATTAGTGTTTGATCGCAATACTTGAAACTATAAACCATTTAGCTGTGATTAAACAATATATACTAATACTTGAAACCATTTAACTGAATGCAAACAAATGAGCTCTAACTTTTTTAAATACTTTCCTTTCAAACTAATCATTCACAAATCATACATTACATATATACATATATTTTTCTGAATAAACTGGTCCGCCAAGACATTTATATTTTTTAGATTATTCTTTTTTTAAATAAAAAATAACATTTTTTTATATATAAATCTCTTTGTGGGCCCATTCATTTTAAAATATACAATTTTTCCCTCATTTGCCGAATAAAAAAATTATATATATATATATATATATATATATATATATATATATATATATATATATATATATAAACAGGATACAGGATTTGGCATTAAATAACCAACAAAGGCTGATATTCCATGAAACCCAACCCACCGTGTCAATCTTAACAAAAATCTCTTACAGGCTTTTTAAAAATACTAATTTGATCTTCGCAATGTCTCATTTAGGTTTAAATACTTCATAGAGACATTCTTCTATGACCGCAGGGGATGACTGGTGTATTTGAACTGTTCAAGAAAATCACCCTGCTGCAACCAAATCGGATTTTCGTAATTCCTTTTCTCTACCATAATTCTTTTTTAAAACTGTAATAAATAAAATTTTAAAAAAATAAGTTTGTTAGGACTTAACTAACCCAAAATTAACTAAATCCTTTACCCTCACTGATTAATACGAAAAAAAAGATAACCTAATTATCAGCCTTATGTTAATCTGATCATAAGTTCTGGGTTCCATTCTCATTGCTTTGTGCAACAACTAAGCTAAGCTTGGTACAGATCTGTTATCCATTCCGAATGCAACTTTGAAACTACATTAAGAAACACTTTCTTCCATACGAACAATTTACACGATGTTCAGGTAAGTAAAAAAAAAAAAGAAACTAACAAAGATTCGATACTCTAATCCAACGTAATTAAGTCGATAAAATGAAATATATATACACAAAACTAAGTTAACATTTTTGACCAATGAACATCAGAAAAATCTGCTAGTTGTTTTCGTATTATTCTACATGTTCACCAGTTCAAGTTCCCCTGGGGAAATTTTTATTATGCTTTTTTTTTTTCTTTTTTTTTTTAAAACAAAAAATCGTAATTTATATTAGATCATTTTTAAGGAGAAAAACACATAGACCTTTTTAAGGTTTGACAAAATCTAATTATATTTTGGGCAAGGTGAATCATGACAAATACTGCAGAAATGTGAAGGTGTCGATATTTTCGATAAGCAAGTCGGAAAGACTTTTTGGTAAATTGAAACCTCCATCCTAAGTCCTTCAAAAAAAAAATTCCAGGAAATATTGTTAGAATTTTCTTCTTTTTTTTTTTTTGATTCGTTAGGGTTTAATCAAAGTATATTTAGAGGCAGTATGCGCCACGGTTCCCCTTCTCAAAAACTTTTATTTTATTAGAGACTAAATTGTATATGTATGAATTTCCAACTATCGGTGGAAATTTATTTCTTAACTAATTTGATGTTATCTACTTATACAATACTAACTCCCATTGAGCTTTACGCATTTCAAAATTGTTTATCTTTAAAAAGAAAATATGTTTAACTTTTAAGAAATTGAATACTTATTGTCTATGCAAATGTTTTACTTTGAATTCAAAAACTTCTTTAAAAAATGAAATTTTCAGGTTTCTTTGCCAATTCCTGTTTCAGAGCATGAAAGAAAAAAAAAAGCATTGCCCCCACCCAATTTCTTTTCATTGTCACGCAAGAAAATTGTTTTAAAATGTAAATGGTATACGATTCAATATACTAATATGAAAATATATTTATAAGTTGCGCTTATATATACCAATGTTATTCAAACAGTTCTAGTATTTTCAATCGATACTCGATTTTGTTAAAAACAAGTCATCCAAGGAACAATTCTTGATAGTTTTTTTTTGTTTGTTTTTCAAGGTTCTTTTTACTCTTCTAGTCTTAAGTGAAGGTTTTGAATAAAACCTACATACAAAATGTCATCTCGTTGCTTGTGAAAAAAAATATAATTGAAGATCAGTGTGTTTTTTTTTTTTTTTCCATGATCCCCAGATTTCCAGAATTGTTACAAAACTCTGAAAAAATAAACCTTGCTTAAATTACAAGTACCGACTGGTTTTTGGTACTTGTGAATAGGAAAAAATTCTTAAAACGATACTATGACGTTAAATTTTGATATAAAATCGCAAAAAAATTAGCAAATAAAAAAAATCCAATTTATATCCTATAATACTGTTCTAAATTACTTATCTGAAGATATACTGTCAACGTAACTTCCAAAATATCTTGTATTTTGCAAACAATTCTTCATATCAATTTTCTTATCCATATCTAATTTTTAAAGTTTTATTTTTCATATTGTCCATATTTTGTTTTGCTCGTAGATCCTAAGAATCATGCAGTGATAGCAACACACTCATATACTGCTTATATCCCAACGTTCCTTATAGTCTTTCCACGCCTTTGATATCCTGATGAAATTTTCTTAACTGAACGCTGAAATTTTCTGGGGAGAAATCCATCTTTTAAAAAGATGTTGACTATTGAAATTCATGTTGCAACTCAGTTCCTTAAACTCTTCCACAATTTCTTTTTATTTTCGCTTTTTATTGTTATAAATTCTTTGAATGATACCGAAGCCTCTCATTCTGGATTTTCCGTCACGCCATCAAATACTGTGGAAGAAATGAGTTTTCTAATATCAGGTCTGGACAGTAAGACTTCTTTCAATTTAGTTTTAGACAAATAAGACTTGGGCAACATATTGAAAACCTGTTTAATCCTTTCATCGGCCTACAATAAATTTATAGCCGACAGCAGCACATGATTTACCATGCTGGGTTTGATGGGTTGATTATCAAGCTGTATTTTTTAAAATTCTATTCAAATATTCTCAAAACCATTTTCCTATTTAATAAGAACGAAAATGGCGGTTGTTTTTTTTTTTTTTAATTTAGCTTTTACTCTCAGAAAGCACTGAATTTAAAAAAAAAAATTATCGGAATAAATCTTATGTACAGTAGATGATTAGTCCAGGTAATGCGATATGGGTAACCCAAAGCCGAACTTTTTCGATTCAGGTATCATTGAGGGGAAAGCATTTTCGTAAACTGACCAGACTAAATAATAGGAAAACCTATAACGGAAAAGTATTTTTAGAAAATATAACTTTCCATGAGTGATTCTAGGTCGTTACTTTTCACGCAGCAAAGTTACGAAATTTTCGACCGGTCTATATTATATGAATATATCATATGGGCCTTACTATAAGATCAGTCAGTTTCCATCTCTTCACATCAGTTCGTTCTACACTAAACTTCGTCTCTTCTACGGTCTGTCGTCTTGTCGTTCAAATATCTCCTTCACGTCGCCATCTTTGTTCTGAGTCGTTTCTGAGGAATTACAACGCCATCACAATGTTACTTTTATCTATTGGCGACTCTTAATTGTTAAGAACGAGATAAAGGGTTCGATCGCTCAGTTCGGTTGTTTCTCACTAACTTACTCTAATTCTAGAAACTCTGATTAAAACCATCTTGTGAGTACCGTGATCTCAGATTGACCAAGAGTTCATTGTTGTATTTTTCCACTCTGGACTTAATTTAAACCTAACACTACAAGTTAAAAATACATCTCATTGATCTGTTGTATCGCAACATATTTACTTTAATCTAATGCTCTTGGTGAGCAGTCTGTTAACTTTTCTTACAATTCCGTCTTGATCAGTGAAAAGATCCGATCTAGACTGGCAATCTTTTCCGGGAGCATATCGCGCCAAATTATTTCTACGTGACCAGCAAAAAAATACTAAGTCCTTGTTTAGCTTTTAGGACGACAATGTTTTAATAAAATCATTCTGATCTATATTTCGCCAAGATTCTGATGACACTAATGTGAACATGACATAAATACATCAGAACTTTTAAGCATAGAAAATTTTGTTCGGTTTCTCAGTCTTCGCTTTTTTCCCCCCACAATATTTCCTGTGCAATCTTTTGCAAAAAGGTAAAGTTTTTTTTCCACTGCTAATTTGGGAAAATAACAAGTAGCAGGCCATATAAAACGCATTGATTTATATTTCCTATCAAAGTCTTCTATCCCACTCCATATGACAGAAATTTCATATTTTACTATCTGATATCTCGGAAATATTACATTGGTGGGCAGTCAAGAAAATATCCATGTGTAAATAACGTCAATGAAATGTTTCGTTTGCAGTGATCCTCATAGCGACACATACACGCTTCGGTGTAGGGAGGCGTCGTGGTTTAATGGTTACCGTCGTAGGAAATGGATATAGCGACAGGAGTTCAAATCTTGGACGAGACTGTTTGCATTTCACATAATGCTTAAGATGTGAATCCGTATATTCTCCTTCCAGCTATGAGAAAACAGTCGGGTAGACTGGACTCTTCCACCATGATTTGCCAACTCGATTCAAGCCAGTTAAACCGAATGCAACCTTGTGTCGCATTCTGTTCGTACGGAGGAGTAGGTATATATATATATATATATATATATATATATATATATATATACGAATCGGTAAAGTAGTATTGTATTTACCAAGCCCCCATCAGCAGGATGTGATAGGACAATTTTTAAGCTGGTTTAATTTCGGGTTTATCTTTTCCCAACACCAAAGAAAAGAGTCTGTCCCTTTTACACGTACCTGGAAACAAGCCATATTGGTATGGCATAGAATTTACAGACTATCCTTTACTGAGGAGTAAGACCACAACAAAATGTTATCGGAAGTATGACGCATCGGATAGTTAGACTCCAGATCTGAAGTGTGGCGTATTCCTTCATTTTTTAGCCCAGTCAGCTGGAGATGTAGAATACATCGACTGCATCTCTGAAGAGGAGTAAGACACTTCCTCAACGAGTATCCTCGATATGATGCAAAAAAATTTGATTAGTACCCTTTCACTACCAGGTCCACTCTGGCCCCGGAGTGGTAGCACATGATAGGGTCCTATAGAACTGTTTGATATTTAATCTGTGTCCAAATAAATGACATGCAAAATTGAATTGTTTGAAATAGAACTGTTTTTACATTTAACGGTGTGTAAACAAATGACTTAAGTTTAAAATAATTGTTAGTGATACATAGCAATACTCGAAACCATTTAACTGTGTGCAAAAGAATGATCTTAGGCTCGTTTAAAAAGATTACAAAATGTGATTCCCAATCATCTATTCAATGGATATGTATAAAGGACTTAGCATTAAATAACCTACAATGGTTGATATGCCATAAAACCAAACCCTTTCTTGTTATTACTCTCCTTTTTTAAAGTCACCTGTATTCATGAAATAGATTCTTAAAAATTAGTTTTCGCTAGGAAAACCTGAAACAATCTACATCCGTGAGCAAATTATTTGTATTAGACTTGAATACTTGATAAAATGACTGTGTGCAACCAAAAAACTCTTAAAACTTAACAAAATGTAACTGTAGACTTACAATATATCCGATTGCCGCAACTCTCGGCATAAAACACTAGAAGACCTGATTTTCCATTAAAATCAAACGACCATATCTTGAAAATATAGTCGCGTGTCTCCCCCAAAAGCATTAGCGGGAAGGGAAATGTAAACATCCTCTTCCAAGTTTCTAACCTAGCCGGCTGGGGCCGCAAAATAGACCGACTGCTTCTCTGCAGAGGGGTAAGACACCTCCAACAAGTGTCCTTGATATGACACGAAACAATCTGATTGTGAGGCTTCGGAAATACTGGACCTATGGGAAACGCGAAGTACCTCTTCGTTGCCAAAGCTCTGGCCCGGTGTGGTAGGACCTGATATGGCTCCATCATTGGGTCAAATAAAACTGTTAAACACTTAAACTGTGTAAACAAATGACTGATGTTTAATTATGAGCAATACATAGCAATACTTGCAACCATTTTACTGTGTGCAAACGAATGAGTTATGTTGAATGGAATATTTAGTGTTAAATAGCAATACTTGTAACCACTTTAATGTCTGTCATCTCATATACATTTAATATATATGTATAAAGAAGATTTGGCATTAAATAACTTACAAGGGTTGATATACTATAAAACCAAACCAATCTTCCAGGTTTTAAACTCGGGTTTCAGATTCCCTTTTCTGTGACGATAATCAAACTAAGAGAACCATCTTTCAGCAACGGAATATAGATGAAGTGAATGTTCATAGGAATATCAATCTGTGACAGTTCATTTTGATAAGAATCCTGTCGACGGGACTGACTGTATCCCTTGCAAAGTGTTTAACACCTAAAACAGATCTCCTCGGTAAGATGCTAAACTGCATCTGATGAGGCTCCAGTTCTAGAGCCACATGACTGTGTAGTAGTCCTTCAGTACTATTACTCTCAGGTCCAGTCTGACTCTGAATGGTAGTATCTGTTAGCGTCTTTGGATCAAATAAACCTCTTCAAAAAGTATCACTGTTGCATAGGAATATTTGGTGCTATACAATGGCAAATTAGTTCTATTGAGAATAATTACTGGAAGTGGTTTGGTTATGCCATGATGGATTATTTTGTGCCAAATCCTGTTTATACTTACATTTAAGTATTGCTATCAAATACAAATAATTCTATTGAATATTAATCGATTGTTTGCACGCTATTAAATGAGAGAAAACTTCTATTTGACCCTTTGATGGGACCTTAACAGATAATACTACTCCAGATCAGTGGGGCTGGGAATAATGGCAATGAAAGAGTACCCCAAAAACTTTAGGACTGTAGCCTCACCATCAGGCTTCTAAGTGTCATGCACAGGACATTAGATGGGGGTCTTACACCGACTGCACCTTAGTAGAAGGGTATTCTATAGCCCTACCAGCCGACAGGGTGTGGATTACAGATTGTTACTTGAAATTATATAACTGTGTGCAAACATTGAAGTAACGATTTAAAACTGTACAATCATTGGTACTAGCCTGGAAAGCACACAATCGTATGCAAAAATTGTTTAAAAATAACTGCACAAAAACAATTGTACAATGGACGCAATTCTTCAACTGTCGGCCTGAAATAAACCGAGTTGAATTGATATGCCGTTAAAATTAATCATTGTAATGATTGCCGAGTGGTTATTATGGCTCAAAGTTTTCTTTAATTTCGTCTTTTTAAGAAGTTTCGAACTTTTGGCTATTTGAGTGTCCAATTGAAGGAAATGATTTTGGCGCTGCAGATTACAAGTCTTCCATATTTATAAAGGTGGATTTTTTTCCGACAATAAATTCAGTTTCTGGTGCTTGTTTGGAGTCGAGATTTAACAGCATTTTGAACATAAGGACATCTGTTCGTTGGGTTTCAGTCCAATCAATGGGTTTACAGTTTCCCTGAAGAAGACGCTAAACTGCAATCAAATTTTTCAGATAAAACATTGCAATATCAAACTTTACGGGCGTTTTGTTAGTCACTACCAAACCAAAATACAAAAATTGACCTTGAAGGTGATTTTAAAGTTATCAAATTGTTTAGCAAGAAAATTTAGCTGATGATTTGGTTTACTTGATCAATAGCATAGCAACTACATGTGGGTTAGTAAATATCTAAACTTTTTATGCATATTTACCTATCCCTCCACTCGGAAAGAATATGACACAAGGTTAATCTTTTTAAGCGGAGTTTAACAGGTTTGAATTCAGAGTTTTCCTTCTCCAAGACTAGTTGCCTCACCAAGGCTGAAGAAATCAGTCTGCCCTACTATTTACCCATAGCTGGTGGGGGGATAATTGGATTCATACCTTTCCCAAGGGTATTAGTGCTATGTGAAATGCAATCAGTCTGGTCCAGGATTTGACCTCGTGTCGCCGTGTCCATTTCCTACGACGATAACCATTACACCTCGGCACCTCCACATCAAAACTTTTTTTTTCATAGATGATTGATCCTGGTAAAATCTCTATTTGCAACTTTTTATGACAATTTTTTTCCCCAAGAGTTAAAACAAAGCTGTTTTTTTTTCTTCCGTAAGGTTAGGTTTATCTATTTAACGATTGATAAATTCCCTGTGTATTTTTAGATGCCGCAATTTGACTTATTTGTAAATTTTTGATTGTAATCATAAAAGTATTTTCAATATTTCATTGATTTTTTTTTTTTTTTTTTTTAATTTGCCTACGATCCTTTGTTTACACCCATTTTCAAGTATTCCTATCTAATGCTAACAATTTATACCCAATTAAATTGTTTTAAGTAGCTTTTCCTAATTTTGATAACCATTTTCTTGTACAGTCATGTTTTCAATTATTCTTTTCTAAATTTACAAGAAATTATATAGTTTGATGTAACAAATAATAATCGTAAGTAAACAATTATAACATTATAAAAATTATAACACCAACTATTTTTTATGAAAATAATTGCCCCACTGATATATGGTTTCACATATTTCTCTCAAAAATTCATTTTTAAAGATTTATTTCATCAATAGTTGTATGGGAAACCAACTGATTTCCAAACTAAAAATCTTAATTTTTGTACAAATAGGCTCGAGCGGCTGTAATTTTTGTATTTATTGACCAATCGGCGCTTACGCACTATTTTAAGAATTCCTTTGAGATTTGCTGACGATAATATTTGACTTAAAGCGAAAATTTGAAGGATCAAAACTCAAAATAATTTTATCTTTTCCTTCCCAAGACATTTAGAAATAGATTTCTAAAAAATAAGAATCATGGATAAACCAATATTTTCATCTTGTTTCGGGCTTACTTCAATCTTTTTAAATAGCAATAAAATAAGTACATCTTTAGTAGGTTTTAAAGAATTACTCTGAAATCTCCGTCGAAACATTGTGCTTTATTTCTTTTTTAAGTAAAAAAATCTAACATTCTTTGAGGCACGATCATCATCATCATATCGTGCTGGTAGCACGGATATCCCTGACCCTCTCTCGCCACTCCTCCCTATCGTTCATCGCCCTAGGTAGGTCTTCAGGACAACACCCTGTATCCTCACATAGCTGCTGAATGTACGTTCGAGCTGGTCACCCTGCTTTTGCGCGGCCATGTGTGGGGATCCATAAGAGTACATCTCTTATGAGTTTATCTCTGCTTCTCCAGCAGTGTCCTGCATGTCTGGTTC